>JAJMCL010000003.1:600000-1084685 GCA_030572985.1 Zygotorulaspora danielsina
ACTTTTGCACATCCTTGAGATTATCTTCAACGCGAAGATTTCAACTGGACAAAACGATGCCCATGAACTTACGCAGATCATTTTGGAAACTTTACAGAAGGAAAACTCTAAGTTACATCAGTTTACTGAGAAGCACAAATTGGCTGTGCAAGTTCCGGAGTTACCATTCAAAGGGAAGATCGCCGATCACCTTGTTTGTTTGAAATGTGGGGGGTCATCTGAAGTCGGCGTTCATCCCTTCAATATTTTCCCCTTGCAAGTTCCTCAAGCATTTTCAGCCAAGCTATCTGATATGGTAGCAGACAATCAAACCGAAACTATAGATGGCTATTCATGCTTGGTTTGTAAAGTGCAGGCCCTACTCGCTAACGAAAAGCATCGCAAGTACAAAGACTGCTCGATAGAAGAGACTAATATTTTAAAAACATTAGAAAATGCGGTTTCCAATTTTCTGATAAACGATGATGTCTCGGAGGAGTTAATATCTTATATTGATTCTTATAACAAGGATGGCGTTGTAACGAAAGACATCAAATCTACCATAGTTAAAAAAACGGCAGTTGTTGATTCTGCAGATATTCTGGTGCTTCATTTATCTCGTTCGATGTTCAATGGTATGACATATTCAAGAAACTCATGTGGTGTCGCGTTTGAAGAGATCCTAGAATGCGTTGAACAAGTTGTCGAGCACAATAGATGCGTTGGAATTAAAACAATAAGATATAAATTAAAAGCAATGGTCAAGCACTCAGGTTCACATTCCCAAGGTCACTATGAATGTTACAGACATAAACCTGATTTCGTCAAAGACACTGTTTCTAAGCAAGTCATCAATAGATCAGCCTTGATCGATGTTAATCTGCTGGATTCTAAAAATACAAAAATATCGGACTCCTTTAAGAATACAGAATCTGAGGTTGCTTCAAATGGGGCTACGGAAGGATTTACTCAACAAGTCCAGAACTCTCAAGGGAACTTCACCTTAAATCCAGATGCCCTTGCAGTCCCGGTTAAATCTAATGCCAGTTCGGACGAAGATTTCGTTATTCCCACGGGTAATGATAGTAATAAGCCAAGTAGAAAGCCATCTGCAATTAAGAGACTTACGGGATTCCTATCAAGAAGATCATCGATAAGTAACGCGGCCAATGATTTTAATCCAGAAGATTCTCCCAGTGCAGTCAGCATGAGTCGGACAAACAGTTCAGCCAATTCAATCGACCGGAGCAGGTCCGGAAGTATCTCCAGAGATGAAGAAGGACGTAGTAGAGCTGGTAGCATCACACATAATGCTGGGCGCGGTAGAGGCAGTAGTATTTCGTCTGTGGACTCGCAGTCTTCTTATATAAATTCCTCAGATACTAACTTCGGATCCACAAGTGCAAGCGAGGCAGATATGAATACTACAGATAGCAAAAGGATTCTTAAGAAGATTAAAAGCGTATCAAAATACCCATTCTGGCATATATCAGATACGAATGTCAAAGAAGCCAAATCCGATGAAGTTATGGGCGAAATGAGATACGTATACATGTTATACTACGAGCGTATAGACTGACAACGTTCATTTAGCTAACTAAGGGTATGTAATGTTTTAAATTGTACATAGAAGAATTTAACAAGCTCGGCACATTTTTACTTCCTTACAGGGACAAAATCCGGGTTATTTTTGGCATTTTTGGACGTTTTTTTACTTTCTGAGGTGCCAACATTCTCCAGTTGGAAATGCCATTTGGACTTCCATGACTTCTAAAGGGCTCTGGATGCTTCCGTGGACGTCCATAAAACTTGGTATACGTATCTTATTCCTTAAACGCCTGTGAGGGGGGAGGTCTTTCAATAAAGTTACATCTAAGGTTGCGCAATCTACCGGTACTTCACGAAGAAACTTTACCCCATCGCGGATATTTCATAAGTATAGGACGCAAAAAAACAAGTGCCAGCAGTTCAAACTTCTGAAACTGCGTAAAAATGCTGAAAGTATGTTGTCACTAATCCTATTTCGTCTTCCTGCTTTTGGCTCGATTATAATAACTAACATTAAGCAATAACGATAGAACTTCAAATTGCCTAAAAGAGAAGGCAGTGGTTCGAAGAGTAAGATTACATCTGCAAATATCTCTTCACCTGCTCAGAATGATCCTAACGCTATGATACATATAAAAACGGTGCCTGTTAGAAATACGTCACATTCATCGCATCACTCAACTTCTATTTCGAGAAACTCATCTAAGAATCTAAGTGTCCCAGAAAAGGCCATAAAGGGTTTGTTCAATTACCAGGCGCAATCCCCTAAAGAACTGTCATTTGTAGTTGGTGACTTTTTTTATGTAATGGGGGAAGAACAAGATTGGTATAAGGCTTCAAATCCTTCTAATGGGAAGCAAGGGATGGTTCCGAAGTCCTATTTTGAAGTTGTGGACAAGTCGAGACATCGTTCTTCCAGTGGAAGTGTTTTGAGTAGACACAGCAGCCATGACATCTCTTCTAAAATGGGCTCGTTGTATGCTATTGTGCTTTACGATTTTCAAGCTGAAAAATCCGATGAATTGACTGCATATGCTGGAGAGAACTTGTTTATTTGCGCGCACCATAATTTCGAATGGTTTATAGCAAAACCAATTGGTAGATTAGGCGGGCCAGGGCTTGTTCCTGTTGGATTCGTGAGCATCGTAGATATTGCTAGTGGCTATGCGACAGGCAACGCAGTTAGGGATGATATCGCTTCAATTAATTTGCCTACAGTCCAAGCATGGAAGGGGTACATAGCCAAATACAAAGCCAGTAATATAAGTCTTGGTTCCGTTGAGCAGCACACTTTGGCCACAAGAAATAGCTCTTATAACAAGCAACAACAAGAATTGCCAGTGCCCCCTTCTTATGATTTTGTTACGAAAGCTTCGGTTGAAACATTTGGCTTGGAGGATGATAAATATTGGTTTGAAGTGAATTGCGAAACTTCCTCTGGGAAAAAGAGAAAATTAAAGAGATATTACCAAGATTTCTATGATCTTCAGGTAAAACTGCTGGATTCCTTCCCAGCTGAGTCAGGAAAACTAAGAGACAATAACGGACAATGGACTAAGCGTATTATGCCATATATTCCTGGTCCTGTACCGTATATCACCGATGTGATTACCAAGAAAAGAAAAGACGATCTCAACGTTTACGTTGGTGATCTAATAATGTTACCTGAATATATATCTCGATCAGAAATGGTTAGAGCGATTTTCTTGTTGAGAGAAAACGGATTTGATCATGAGATCAATATTCAGCAAACAAATCAGTATCAAAGTAATGAAAAAGATGGCGGCACAGCTATAGTATTAGGGCTTCCTAGTAATCGTCTCTCAACTCGTCATAACGAAGATAATACTTTAACTGGGGATGATCTTAAGCTGTATGAAAAACTTTCAGAATTGTCACTGTCATCATCTAAGCCCCAATCGAGACCGCCAAGTACCTTGCCCCCTCCGTTAAAACCCACTAAGATAAAATTTTATTATAAGGATGATATATTTGCCTTGATGCTCAACGGTAACATAACACTTACCGAGCTTTACAACAAGATAGCGCCAAGAATTGATGGTGAAAAATTCAGATTAAACATTAAACTAAGTGATGGTGATGGGGAAGAGGTAACAACCGATTCACAAGTGGCCAATTTGATCCAATCCAGGATGAAGATATCCGTTTATGATTTCTAAAAATCAGTGTACTTTTATAAAGTTGTAATTATTATGTATCCATATCTATATCTCCTTCAAAATCCTGATGAAGCAGATTCGATAAATTGTCGGTATAGTCATTAGTAACCCATTCGTTAACAGTTGGCAGTGACCTCTTTTGAAACCACCTTAACCATTGAGAATACACAGTCTTTGGTGCATCAAACCATTTAATCAATTGCAAAGCTTCATTTCTGATCAGCTCTTTTATTCTAGAATATAGGACGCTATGATCGTCTTTGCTGTCTGAACGTGAAAAAGCTAAAGCTTGGAGTCTTGTTGCTTGAGGCATATAAATGCCTTCTACAATGGGATCTGGTTCGCATATGGGACTACTTGAGCCTTTCTGCCAATGCCGACGACTTTTCAAAGATGAGCTATCCCCAATAGTGAGGTTTTCAAGATCTTCAATCAATCGTTGCTTCTTATAATTCTGTATACCAATAAAATCCGGACTATGAGGCCTTTTAACTTTGAATTTGCATGATTGTGATGACATGTTCTACCGGAGAGTGGTATGTATAGCTTGCTAAATGGAATGTTCCTACTGTCCGGGAGATCTACCAAATACAGTTTTCATCAGCCATTAATAACGCAGAACTCTTGATGGGATACAAAGTTTACTCAACCCTGGTTTTAAATTTCCAGAAGTTTCCAGGATATCGCCCTTCGATTACTGAAGCCTCTTGAAAACAGACGTTGGTTCGAACGCTTTGTTTCAGTCTTACAAACCGAGGTTACACTCAAGTAGATTTTCGGTCAAGTTATTTCACGGCGGACGCATGTTGATCAAATAGCTGATGTTCTAATTTTAATCTTTCAAGTAAATCTTCGCGCAAAAGTTCAAATAAGGAACGAGATGGCACAAAAGTGAAATTTGATTCAGCATATACCAATCACGAGCAGCTACTTTTGTGGTTTCTTGAAAATTTCAGGATTAGTTTCATAAAGGCGCAGCACAACTAACCGCATATTAGGCTAACCTAGTTTGATAGTCGGTTGTAGTTTCATTGCGCAGCTTAATAGGGTCTCGTTAGATAAGGTATTAAAATGAGCGTTAATCAAGAGGGAAGAATGTTGTTCACCCCTCCGATGAACAATACAAAATTTGATATGAATCAATCTATCAAGGAGTCATATCAGGGTCATCCAGGGACATTACAAGAAGAACTCCAAGATACCGGAAGCACTGCATCGGTGTCTAATGTTGAATTAACTAAAGAAGAGATAGAACAGGAAGTTGGAAGTATTCAGGAGCTGCCATTGGAGCTATCAAAACAGATTGATTTATTCATATTCGATCTGAAACAACCGAAATATACAAAACCGCTTACAATAAACCAGTTAGCATCGCTTTTCCAGAGTTTCTATACAAAGTTTGACAAAGCATCTTTCAATCATCTAATCAACTGTAATGGAACAATCAGTGGAAATCAAACAACTTTTTTGGCTGCTAGAGAGCATTTAAGCAGTGGATTAAGCGGCATTTTTGCGCGAAGTAGGAGTAGTAGTGGAAGTTCTATAAGAAGAAACAGACGGTCTTCTTCATTATTTAGTTCAGATTCTAACATCGTGACGCCAATGCTATCGCCTGAAGAGATTGCAAGACAATTAAGACAAAATGAACTGAATAATATAAAGATTGAGAAATACATGGAGTTCTGTGAACAAGAAGTTTTCCACAGACTTTTAGAGGTGGGAACCTCTGTACCTTCCCCATCAAGAGAAGAAAAAATAAAAAGAAGAACTCATAAAGATGGCTTCAAGATAACAGATCTATTCAAGAATAGCCCTGAGTACGATGAGTACGATCAGCTTCTCTACGAAAAGATAAAATGTTTATCAAGACTTTCCTTTAATGGCAAGATTGATCTTTCAAAGTTTTTAGGCATACCAGAACCATTCAAGATTGAGAGTGTGAACGAGGTTCAAGACGTGTTGTTGGAGTTCATCGATCAATCCGTTTCTCCAACGGAAAAAATTTCGCTTTTGTTGAAAATACATGAGATAATGATGTATTCTCATGAAATGTCCAACGATGAATTTTTATCTCTTTTAATATATTACATTATTAAAGTTTGTCCACAGTGTATTTTTCTAAACACTGAATTTGTCAGATTATTCAGGTATAAGAAAAAGCTTGTTCAAAAAGAGTTGTATGCGTTGACAAATCTAGAAGCCGCACTTGTATTTGTTGAAGGTTTGACATCAGATGATTTCTCCAGCGAGTTACAGGATCAATTATCTCCACAAGAGCAAGAATTGTTAGCATCTCCCATTAGCAGTAGAATAAGCATACCGAATATGGGGCCTCATGGTAATTCGGCGATTCAATCAGAACTTCCAAATCCTGAAGTAGTTAGATCTAACAGTTATGATGGTTTTAAAAATGTATTTGATTCATCTCTCAAAAATATTTTTGACAAAATAAGGTCCTACACACCGCCAGCACCTCAACAAATACCAAGATCTGTATCGCAGTTCTCACTGGATGGTGACAAGAAACTTTATGCAACAACTCAAACAACAACAGCGGTTCCGGACTCCTGGAAAGTCCATAAGGCTAAGAATTTTGAAGATTTAAAAATATCTGAAATGAGGGAAGTATTTGAAATATATCAGAAGCTACTGAAATGAATATATAGCGAAGATTTATTTTTTCTCCCTTGAAGTGACATTAGGCGAAGGTGGGTATTTGGATTTTATACGAGTAGATTACATAGCAGAAAGATGATCAACAATATATGCAAATTGTGCAGCAACTTTTGGATGATTTTCGTAAGGAATGTATTTTTCATCTTTAGCTAAGGATGTCAATTCAACAATGACATTTTTTGTGTATTCCAGTGACTTGCTCTCTTCTTGTAAATACTTTATAACTTGTCGTTTTAGCTTTATATCACTAGTCCTCAATTTCAATGCGTTTTGCAAAAAAAAATCGTTATGTTCATTACCAAATCTAAGCCCGTGAATGATAGGAAAGGAAAGTTTCCCTTCCGATACATCTTCTGCTAAGCCTTTACTCTCAATCATTTTTTCATCCACGATATTCTGGTAATCGTCTCTCACCTGATAAATTATTCCCAATAAATTGCTTAAAGGGATCAGAGATAGTTCGATCTTTCGACTCGTCAGCCTTTCCATTATTCTGACTGTGAGCCGAAATAAGCCTCCTGTTTTATTCATGACCATGTTAAAGTACATCTTGTCATCAGGAATTATCTTGGGCAAGCTGTCTCTCCAATAGATGTCAAGACCCTGGCCTCTATGCAAATTGATCATTTCTTCATTAAAGATGACCATTAAATCTTGTAAAACAACTCCATTATTATTGGAAGCCAGCTGTAGAATCTCCATTGCTTTGAAGTACATGTAGTTTGCCGAATTTATTGTCATTGGTATTCCGTATATGAGATGTGCGGTAGTAACTCCTCGTCTGATTTCAGAGTTATCTTCAATGTCGTCAATAAGCAAGCTTGAGTTATGAAGAATTTCCACCAGTGTTTCCACGAGCTTTATCTGGTCTTGTGACAACTGATAGATCATGTTGAATACTTCGATTAATTTTGATCTAAAGTTCTTACCTCGCCTGGAGGCCAAATGTTTGTAAGGAAGTTGTATGGCTGACTCATCCTTCTCGCACCATACCGGTGGACCTTCTACTAGATCGCTGACGATGCTGGGGACGTCACTCATACCTTGTTTTGTGGATCCTTTTTTTGTCTCGTTGGGACAAGTTGAAATTTATATTAGTTTTCATTTAAACGAACAAAGTGTCAACTTGGCAAGTTCAAGAGAATAAAGGAAGAGCCATAAAATTTGAAGCGCCATCTGCAATTAGCTGAGACAATTTGTTATGGATGCCGTTATATTGGATATCATTGCGGGTATACCTACGGTAACAAAAGTTTGGGCGATTGGATGTGTGGGACTTTCAGTGCTAACGAGCACAAACGCCATTGAGGAAGCCAAAAAATGGTATACCTTTGATCTTGCATTCAGAAAAAGACAATACGAACGGATTATATACTCGCTGTTCGATCACGGGGAGTTTAATTGGATGTCAATATTTAACATATTCGTCAGCGTAAATCATCTGGCAACTCTAGAGAACTCATTCGCGCTGAAAAGAAGATTCTGCTGGATGGTAATGATTGTATTAGCTATGATACTAATGATGAGCAGCGTGGCTAATCCGGTATCCTCACTTGGAATTGTGCTGTACGAAAACCTAGTATACTACCAAATACGTAAGAGCGGCAATGAGATGAATTTGATGGTTTTTGGTGGCTTTAACGTGTCACCGCTGCTCTTACCGCTTTATATGAACTGCATGATGTTCTTCGTGCATCAAAAGAGCCTGCTGCAAGTCTCAATGAACTTCATACCTGGCCATGTCCTGTTTTACATGGACGACATGATTATGAAATTGTACGATGTCGATCTGTGCAAGACGCCGTACGATGTTTGGTTAGATTATAGAAGAAGGTAGTTATGATGTATATAAAGGAACGTTAATAAACTGTGAACTCGCACTGGAATCAGCGGTAGTGTTCCCCTTTGTCTTAATGGGCTTAGGCCAAGCAAGGTTATCTCGTATTGTCAACGGCTTTGACAATTTTTTGTTTATTGCTTTGATTTCGTTATTTGCAGTGCATTTTGTGTTTAGAATTGCAGACACAGTGGTAACGTCGATGTTGTGGTGTGAGACGAGTGACGGCAGATCTTGACAGGGAACCAACGAGCATTCGAATTGCGGCTCGTTCGCCAACTCCAGCTCTTTGATCAAATTTTTCAAATCCTTGACTGTGTCCTGCTGTCTGGGCATTCGCTCTAGACTCGCCAGACACTCTCTCAAGCATTCCAAATCAGGCGTTGGCAACATGCTGCGTGTGAAAGGGGGTGAGGGGGGGGCCTCTAAAAATGGTGCAAAATTTTATCCGCGAGATCTTGGTCAGATCTGACTATGAGATGCAAATGAGAAATACTGTGGACACTCTGTAGGGCGATCGTGTTCATAAACCAAATGTAATCATCCGTCGTGAGCCCGAACTTGACCATGTGCTCATGGATGAAGCGGTCTATCTTTTGTTCCAGCTGGATATTTTTTTCGTTTTTGTCATTGTACAGAGGGATGTAAATTTTCGACCAGATGACCAAATGGTGGATGCCAGGCTCGAAATCGTAGGGAAAGTCGTTCGTGGAAACACGGTACAACGAGGGGGCGCTGAACAGCGCCCCCGTCTGGTCCCTCCAATGCTGCAGCTCCGACGCCGTCCAGTGCAGGTTGCCCAGGATATGCTGGTTCACGTCGCATTTCTGCTTGTGTTCGCGGTAGCGCTGGGTGACTGCGTCGCTCCTGGTCAATTGCTCGAGCCTGCCGGCCTCCACCAGCGCGCGCACCTGCTGCCACTGCATCGTCATGGGGTCTTGGTCAAAGTGGTGAACGTTGCGTTTATAATAAATAACTATGTGTGTGGTATATCGGTATGTATGTACGCGGGAAGATTAAAACCTGCAAAATCTTGGTCGACGCCCGGCACTAAATAAGTCGTGCAAATATACATCGGGGATTGCTCCTGCCCTTCAGGGCAAGAGCAGACCCGTCATTTACCGTCTTCTGGGTGATATGGGCGGGCAGTATGAAGGGCAGCGTGACGCCCAACGTCAGATACGTCACGTAGATCAACGAGGACTTGCCATTCCTGAACATCAAGCCGTTGTGCAGCAGGGACATGGTGTGGGAGAGAGAGAGAGAGAGACTGCGATGCGAAGTTAGCCACAGACCTGCAGCTTCTGCTGTATATATACGTGTGTGTATGTGAGTGTGTGTGCTGGCGAGGCCCGATGTGACCCAGAGAGTATTGTTTTAGATGGACACATCTTATATACATCGGCGCCGGAGCGATACACTGCAGCATGCGCGAAGACGCATCCTTGCTTGGCGATCCATGTTACATCGGCTGTGCGAGTAACGATATCTGCCATTCGATTACCCAAAGGGTCCCAAATATCACACCATTCTGTTGCCCGCTGCGCTCTGCGTTGGCTCTGCGTTCTGGCGGCACTGGAAGGTATTCGTTTAGCGAGCTGGCAGAACACCCAGGCCGCCGCGGCGGAAAGGCCGGGTAGGACGTGTGTTTTGTTGAGTTTTGCGGCCCGCTGCGCACGTGACCAGCGCACGTGAATGTCACGCTTTCCTCACGTGACCGCGGCGGCGCTGCCGTCTGTGTTTTCGCCGCTCCGCGGTCACGTGACCGCGCCTCCGTTCCGGCTTCCGCCTCGCTTCCGCCTCCGCGTTCCGCGTTCCGCCCTTGCCGCACGGCATGCCCGCTCGTCGCGCGGCCGACGCCGACGGCAAAAGGGCTCTCTTATCTGCTCTCCTCTCTGCTCTCCTCTCTGCTGTCGTTGTCGTTGTCGCTGTCTGTGGTCTGCCCCGCTGCTGCGGCTTGGCAGCCTCGTCCATAATCGGCGTGTCGGCGTGCGGCTGCCTGGAGCGGGCTGTTGGCAATCGTTGCAATCGTTGCAATCGTTGCAGTTCGTTGCAGCGGTTTTCCTAAAGGGGAGAGGTGTTTACGCTAATTGTCCCGTATGGCTCATGGTAGAGATCCATCAGATGTCTGCAGCCGCTGATAGCGACGAGGCATAGAGGCAGAGGCAGAGGCAGAGGCAGAGGCAGAGACAGAAGACAGCAGACAGCGGCGCAGAGACGTAGAGATGCACAGATTAGATCGGGTCCCAAGATTGGCTGTCAAGTGGCTGCCAACTGGCTGCCAACTGGCTGCTGGCAGCGACAGACCCCTCGACGAAGCCACTATATAAGGGCATCGACAGCCTGTGTTTCTTGTCTGGCTTGTCTATCTCGTCTGTCTCGTCTGTCTTGTCTGTCTTGTCTGTCTTGTCTGTCTCTCTGCTTTTCGACTATCCTCCCAACAGTCAATGCTCGCCAATATTCTTACACTTGCGCTGATTCCAGCAGCTCTCGGCTTCCCGCTCTTCAGGAGAAGCGCCAATGCGTCCAACTTCCTCGAAACCGCGGCGCTCAACTCGACAGCGATCGCGCAGAACTTCACAATCACCACCAACGCGACGCAGACCATGTCCTTGAGCCAGGCTGCCACCACGTCGACCGGCGAGATCTCGGTCGGCGGCGCCGGCAAGTCCGGCGCCATCTTCAAGCCAAAGGTGTTCGTCATCAACATGTTCAGCTACGAGTCGTCGTCGTGGATCGAGAACCTGGAGCTGTCCATCAACATCACGGTGCCCATGCTGTCTCCCTTGTACCCTCACGTGCACTCCAACGACAACTTCACCGTGATGTCGTTCACGACCGGCGAAGGTGAGATCAACGCGGCATCCTCGGTAAGCGCGCTGCTGATGTCTCCGCTGTTCGACTTTTCGCAGACTTACTTCCTCGTCTCTGGTATCGCTGGTGGCTCGCCGGCCCTGACTACCATCGGCTCCGTCACGTTCCCCAAATTCGCAGTCCAGGTCGGCCTGGCGTACGAGATTGACTCCAGACAGATTCCCTCGAACTGGCCCTACGGCTACGTGAGCTTTGGCGCCAACAAGACCGGCGAGGCCCCAAGCACCATATACGGATCAGAAATCTTCGAATTGAACGAAAATCTAAGAAATAGGGCCATGTGGCTGGCTTCCAACGTTTCCTTGAGCAACGGCACCTCCGCCAACGTCCAGTTCAGAGACAGATACAACCACACCTTGGCCGCTTTCGAGCCACCTAAAATTGTCGCCTGTGACACCGCTACCTCGGACGTCTATTGGTCCGGCAGCATCCTGGCCGAGGCTGTGGAAGATTTCATTTCCGAAATCTCGAACGGCACCGCTACCTACTGTTCCACCCAACAAGAGGACAACGCTACGTTGGAGGCCATAATGAGGGCTGCCAAGTTCGGAATTGCCGACTACGACAGGGTCGTCGTCCAGAGGGGTATCAGCGATTTCGACAGAGCGCCACCTGGTCTGAACGCGACCGAGTTCTTCTTCGGTGTGAGTCAAGGCGGCTCAAGTGCGGCTGTCAAAAACTTGTACACCGTCGGTTTGACGCTAGTCGAAGACATCATAGAAAACTGGGACTCTCTCTACGAAACAAACCATTTCCAGCCTGAAAACTACATCGGCGACTATTTCCAGAGTCTGGGTGGTAAGAAAAACTTCAAAAAATAGATCTAAATTGCCCCGAAATTTACGAAACTCACAGATACCATTCCCCTTCCCCCCAAAAAAAATATTATCGTTCATATATGCTTGCTCTCGCAGCAGGCCCTTTTTATAAAATCATGTAACTATCAAAAAAAGCGTACATTGTACTCTCAATCATTTGTGTCGTCGCATCACTGGTTTAGGAAATGTAAATATCTTGACAGCTCGCGCGCCCTCTGCCATATGGAAAAAAAAAAAGCCATCTTTCGCGATACAAGAGACTAATTGACCATTTACAACAAAACATTGCTGGCCAAGTGAGTTCCCATACTCTGTAATGAACGCCGCATTGCCCTCAATCCAGCTCTCCGTCGATTACACGGCGTTGTTGTCCGAGATCAACGACTTTTTACTGCATTTTAAGCAGGATACCTCTGAAACGAAAACTGCAGATGAAGAAGATGTTGATATTGCCAATGACGAAGAGGGGCATATTGGAGACGGACCAAAATACCTGAAATCTTTACAGCAGGTCGCTAATAGGGAAATTGACACTGTATTCATAGAATTGGATGATATATTTAAGTACCAACGAGAGAAATTCATGGATGACAACGGTTCAACCGACCTTGTGGGGAAAATTGAGGAAAATGCGAACCATTTTATAGAACTATTCTGTCGCTCGATCGATAGTATCATGCCACTTCCAACGCGAGAGCTCAACTACAGGGACGATGTCCTGGATGTTATTCTAAACCAGAGAAGGTTGAGAAACGAGAGAACAGTCTCCGAGAGAACCAACGAGATAAGAAACGAGACATCTATAGACGCGAATAACGAACCTTCCTCTATGTCTGATGCTCTCAGGGAGGTCGCTGAAGAGGAATCGGAGCTGTTTCCCCCTAATTTAACAAGAAGATATCATCTCTACTTCAAACCACTTTCTTCAAAATTTTCATACTCCAAAAAAGAGGGAATCGCCAGTTCGACGCCCTTTTCTGTAAGGCAGATCAAAGGTGATCATTTGGGTAGACTGATTACAGTGAAGGGTATTGTGACCAGAGTATCTGATGTCAAACCTGCTGTCCTGGTTGTTGCCTATACTTGTGACCAATGTGGATATGAGATTTTCCAAGAGGTCCATTCTAAAACTTTTACGCCACTGGTTGAATGCACTTCCAAAGAGTGTTTGCAGAATCAAACAAGGGGTCAATTGTTTATGAGCACAAGAGCTTCAAAATTTAGTGCTTTCCAAGAATGTAAAATACAAGAATTATCGCAACAGGTTCCCGTGGGCCATATTCCAAGATCTTTAACTATTCATGTTAATGGCTCATTAGTCAGATCATTATCACCGGGTGACACTGTCGATGTAACAGGTATATTCTTACCATCTCCATATACAGGCTTTAAGGCTCTGAAAGCTGGTTTGTTAACTGAAACTTATTTGGAATCACAATATATCCATCAGCACAAAAAAAAATTCGCATCTTTTGAATTATCACAGGCTGTTACCGATCGTGTCAATGAAATGATTGTGGAAGGTAATGTTTACGAAAGATTAGCAAAATCTATTGCCCCAGAAATTTATGGAAATTTAGACGTGAAAAAAGCACTACTGTTATTGCTAGTTGGTGGTGTTGATAAGAGGGTTGGTGACGGTATGAAAATTAGAGGTGATATTAATGTTTGTCTTATGGGTGATCCCGGTGTTGCCAAATCACAACTCTTGAAATCTATTGTGAAAATTACTCCAAGAGGTGTTTATACTACTGGTAAAGGTTCATCGGGTGTGGGTTTGACCGCCGCTGTCATGAAAGATCCTGTAACGGACGAAATGATTTTGGAAGGAGGTGCCTTGGTCTTGGCTGATAATGGTATATGTTGCATTGATGAATTTGATAAAATGGACGAGAGTGATAGAACCGTTATTCATGAAGTCATGGAACAGCAAACCATTTCTATTTCTAAAGCAGGTATAAATACCACATTAAATGCGAGAACTTCCATTTTAGCTGCTGCAAATCCGCTATATGGTCGTTATAATCCCAGATTGTCACCATTGGAAAATATTAATTTGCCAGCTGCTTTACTATCACGTTTTGATATCCTATTTTTACTACTAGATATGCCAAACAAGGAAGATGATCGAAAATTAGCCGAGCACGTCGCTTTCGTGCATATGCATAATAGACAGCCAGATTTGGAATTTACACCAATAGAACCAACAAGGATGAGAGAGTATATTGCTGTGGCCAAATCAAAGAGACCTGTAATGGGTAAGGAAGTCAATGAATACCTCATTCAGTCTTATGTGAGGTTGAGGCAGGACTCCAAGAGGGAGATGGACTCTAAGTTTTCCTTTGGACAAGCGACGCCTAGAACACTACTTGGTGTAATTAGATTATCGCAAGCCTTGGCTAAACTGAGATTATCGGATAAAGTCGAGGTTGATGATGTCGAGGAAGCGCTAAGATTAACCAAAGTTTCAAAAGAATCACTATATCAAGATAGAAAAGGTAAAAACCAGGAGGAAGAAAATCCTACAACAAAAATTTTTACGATTGTCAAGAAAATGGCTCAAGAGTCTGGTGAAGAACTGAGAAAAGGCCTTTTGTATGAAAATATTGTAAAGGTACTAAGATCAAGAGGATTCACGATGCTACAGATTAACAATTGTATTCAAGAATACAGTTATTTAAATGTTTGGCACTTGATAAATGAGGGGAGTATTTTGAAGTTTGTCGACGATGGGTCCATGGAGGAGGAGCCTTCATTGTCACAGGAAATGAGTTCAAACCCTAAAGATACAGATCTAGTTGATTCTGATACTGACATGACCGGAGCCTGATCAGTTTTGTGTATTGAAAATTGTGTAACATAATTACTAAAAATAATATTGGAAAAATGGAAGTGTGTGAAGACTTGAAATGTAAATTAACATTTTGTAGCATTAATCTCAAATTCAACTTTGTTTTGCTGAAAGACTACTTCAAGAGAGAAGTGGCAACAGATCACATGAATAAAAAATGTTTCCCAAAGCCATGAGAAGTATACAAGAAGGCTGAACTTTTGAATTTCAAAGCTCCATGTCTGCTAAAAAGGCTTTACTTTAGAGAAACGTATTCGCGCGGCGTTAAGATCAGGATGAAATCGGTATTATTATCGGAGCGTCAGATATCCGTTTTGTGTCAGTTATGCACTACTTTGTTACCTTAAAATGCACATGACTGAGCCAGGAATGTACAATCTTAAAACCGATTCTTCTATAAAAAGCTTGTTTCTGGGAATTCAATTTTTTTAAAAAGATCGGCATCCATTTTGGTATAATCTTAGTGTCATTTTTTTTGCGACAGGACCCTTTTTTTCCTAATTAGAATATGATGCCAGGTTTTTTTGATTGTAGAATCTTCGATTTTTCTTGCCAGTAGAACCATAATTAGAGAAATCTGGTAGTATTTATTTAATTCTGTACACTTAGTGTCAGAAAATATCAGTATAAAATCGGGAGAATTTGGCATAATTTAATATTCATTTTTTGTTCCGTTTCAATCTCACCGCTAAATATTTTAAGATCAGGCATAAAATTACAGAGAAGAATCTCAAATAAAAGTAGAACTTAGAGTTAGAACATCTAAAGCAATATTAAAATAAAAAAAAAATAAGAATAAAAAATACAGTCTTTTCGTGCACTTTAGTCATGAATTCACTCACTGAGGATAGAAGACGTCTCCTCTGCAAGGATGGCAGAAATGATCCGCCACTTACTGATGGCGGATTACTTGAGTCATTTCTTAATTTAGATGATACTGACCCTGTTTTATCTTCTTTATTTGAGCAATTTCCTCCGGGCTCCAATTTACTCAAGGATAGCGACTGCCTTTCAATTTTCAAGGAATTTGACGCTGTCGACTTTAATCCGAGCAATGACGACCAAAATAGTCATTACACATTCACTACAATCCAATCAGTTGAGAATCAGGATTTGCTTTTGACTGATTTCGAGAGAAAAGCTTCCGCTTCGCCACAGAATCAGCTTTTGGTTGAGGAACTGGACGAGTTCTCACGAAGACCGAACAAAAAATACGATGCGATAATTCAAGCTCCTATAACTTTAGATGATATATTGGGAGATAACGCTGGTACTTGCATTCCAAGTCATGTCTTTAACGATTTCAGCACCTTGCAAAGCGCCAATTCTGAGACGGTTTTCAATTTTTTGGATGGCTCTGACGCCGAGGAAAAGCGCGTACAGCCAAAACTTAATGCGAGTTACTCGGATTTCTTTTCAGTAATAATGCCACAAAAGAACAAATCAGTCAAGTTTACTCAATTAAAAAGTCCGTATAAAGTTCAAAAGATTAAACAAGAAATGCATCCAGATTACGTCAAAAATATAATCCAGAAATACAATATGGAGTTGAACCACATCCTAGTTCCTGATGTGGCAAGTGATACTTCTACTGTTCGTCAATCAACGTCACAAAGTGTTTTTCTAGCTCCAAACCAGGAGGATAGAGAGAAAACAGCAGTTAACACGGATGCGTTCTTCCAGGATACACAGATAGATATGCCTTTCCGACCCTCACCTGGAAGACCTCGTAAAGAAAGAAGACCAACATTATTAAAGAAGGATGCTAACGTGACGCTTGATGAAAAGTTAACTTATTATCGTAACATCTTAGCCGAGGCAAAAATGAATAATCTACCTGGCATATTTTTGAGAGAGCAGGCTGTTTCAGAATTCTGCCTTGAAGAATTTGGAAATACACCCTCATATTTGACCTTAGTACTTTCAAACTTTGATGCAGTCCAAGAATTTTTGGATCGAAAAAGTTTAGAACAGGAGGAAAGTTATAGAACTATTTGGCGAATAACCAGAACTCAGAAGGATAATACGGTGAATTTTGAATTTTTTTTATCTGATGAATTAAGTCCCGTTCCGGAGGAACAAATGGAAATCAGTGTTTTTACTCTAATTGTTCCTGGACATACTATAAAACATCTGGTAACCAGCAGTCAATATTTGGAAATGGTAAATTTTATGCTGGGGAAACACTATAACCATGCCATCAATGACAATTTGGCTGAAGCGACAGTTGGGTCTGATGGAAAAATGATTCCGACACAAAAACATCATGCATCTAGGGTAAGATCTCACGTAAAGAAATATCTAAAAAGGCACGTCATCAAAGACAAGCGTAGATATACTGAAGAAGATCGCCGTAACATATGCGAGTTTCAGTATCGTACAGCTCTCCATAACATTGTGATGCAGTCATCCGTAAAGAAACCTTTTGAGAGCAAAGTATCTGTCGCTTTAATGGAATTACACAATGCTAAAGATGCCCTTTATAAGCAAGCTGAGTTTTTTATCTTCAAAAAGCTTAGCTAAGTAGTGTGCCCGTCGCAGATTTACCTATTTTTCTCCTAGAATTCTGACCCAACTAGTTGTGTAATAATAAGAAAACGTTTAACTAAAATGAATGAACTTTATGCTTTATGATGCTCAATATATACATAATCATTGCTTTGCAAGTTAGTAGTAGTGATTCAACTTCCAAAGCCTAACCTTTCCTTGTTCATTGCCTACAGCCAGTAGCTCACCGCGAGGCGAGAAGGTGGCTGCCGTGACTTTACCCAATGGTGTCCCACTGGTGGGCCAATTTGAAAAAACTGTACCACTTGGCATATGTACTAAACGCAATCCATCCTTCACTGCTCTTGAAGCCATACATAAAATTTGACCATCTGGCGAAAATTGCAGAGTAGAAATTGTCGTTGTCAATTGATCTAAACATGCAATTGGTTTTGGATTTGCTGACGAGGCAGCCCTGTCATAGACATTAACGTAACCACTTTCACTCCCGATAGCTAACCACCTATTTGGCCTTACGCTATAATTCGATCCCGGAAACAATTGTTCCGAGTTCGTACCACCACCGACTTGAATTGTTGTGACACCGATGCCGCCATCATCTTTCCATTTATGCAGCACTTTACCATTATCATTTAAATCGAACTCCCAAACCTCAGAATACGTATTCGCGGCGATTAAAACTGTTCGAAATTTGTTATTCGATAAAGGCTTATAATCTATGCAAAAGTCAATTAGTGTTCCATTAATTTTACAACCCAACATCCAAACACCTGTTGTTGCATTCAAAATATTTATCCATCCATTATTACCTTGTAAAAGGATTAAACCGTGAGTTTGGTTTGTGGTAAAGTTATAATAGTGTGCTAGCTTAAATTTTTCAAATGATCTTTGAGTTTCTTCGTGGCCATACATTCTTGATAACTTATCAATCTTGGCAAATGATCCATTATTCGTACTGGAATGTATGACTGAAGTAGATAAATCCCATGAATGCATATAGCGTCTTCTACCACCAGAATATATTCTTTGCTGATCATCTTTGTCCGATTTTGAGTTTGGTTTCACTACAGAGACATAAAATTTACAGGTTTGAATCGGAGTTCCTTTCAAATAAACGCTGCTTACTAACGGATTACTTTTTGTATCAATGTGATATATCCTCAGAGTTCTATCATAACCACCTGTGAGGAGTAAAGGTTTGTGTGGATGGAATGACAACGCTTGTATACCTGAACGTGATGGGTGCGAAACATTAGCATCCTTGAGTCTTGTTATATTTAAAGTTTGCGACGGTAGAAGTTTCGTGCTTGAATTGTCCTTATAATTATAGGTTGTTTGTAATATTTTGCTTAAGGCCCTTACGTCGCCGTTGATAGCATCATCCGACTCGTCATCGTCGTCACTGCCACTAACGCTGTTGTCGTCCTTTTCAGAATCTGAAACATCATCCACCCATTTAGGTCTCGGATATATTTTCTCAAACTGTCTTCTCAACCTTTGAATATAGTCCTTGCCCTTGATAGAAGACTCGTTGTACGAGCTTCTAAGCTTCTTACTTCTATTAGAGACCACAACAGATACGCTTAATGCATCATCGTCGGAATCATACCACGCATCACCATTTTCTTCTTGCTCACTGTCCTCTTCACTTTCATCTAGTTCAGAAGCATCTTTCATTTGCACATCCTCCGCATTGCCATCATCTACAAAAAAAAGCTGGTCATTTTGAACCTCATTCATGTCATCTCTCTCAGTTTCTTCCTCAAATTCATTATCATCACCGTTATAAGCATCATCAAGCTCGTCCTCCTGCTCATTCAGTAACAATTCCAAGTCGAAATTTTTAAGATTAGATTGAAAATCAGAAGTATCACCAAACACAAATTTAGCGAGCAATTGCTCCTCCTTATCCGGTTCTGGAATTTCATAATCTGCAATGTCCACAGAAGATCCATTAGCGACAGCACTTGCACTCATTTCGACTTCTGAAAGCGTGATCTTATCTTCCTTTTGTCTGGTTCCTTGACTAAATTTTGAGATGAGATGAGATGAGCTACATTATTAAGTTTTAAAAATTTTCATATTTTTCATATTTTTCACGTTTTACATATTGCACAAAGCTGTGGTGTAAGACCATTTCGCACGCACAAGTAACAGAGCCAAAATGTACAACATGAATCAAGTTCAGCATGTCTGGCCGTTGGGGGAAACTAATAGCACTTGCTAAATTATCAGACGTGACCAGTTATGTCGTCAGCCAAGCACAGAGATTTTTGCGGATCTTTTTCTCATCTCGCGAATGCTGCATCCGGTGTGTCTCCATCCGATCTGTAGTGTAGGTATATCCCTCCATAAATCACTTGATATGTCTATTCGCCGAAACACCGAACCAGTGGCTGCAATCCCGCTCTCTTGTATATCTTGTTGTTATAAGACCGATTTATCATCTTGAGCTGCGCCGTGCCGCTGTCAACATCTAAAAGCGACAATAGCATTCCATAGAGATAGAAAGTTCGAGATAAGAACACGTAAAGGAAGAACAGATTAAAGTATTTTACGTCTGGTATTGCTTGACATTCAAATTAGGTGCTCTTACTAAACCACTTAAGTACAGTTTATAAGAGGGCCATTACAAACGCTACGAAGACTGCCAAAATTGAAGAGAGTTGACATAAGCGATAAAGCTCAAAGATTTTTGAGAAAGATAATCAAGATATGTCATTTGTTGATCCTGAACTAGTACACAAATGGGGACACACTTTTTCTATCATTTCGATAGTGTCGTTTCCCAACAAAGAGCTGTTATTTGCTGGTACGCAAGATTCCAAGATTCTAGTTTTTAACTTATGTACTTACAACTTGGTTCGGACAATTAGATTAGGTGTAACCCACGAGACGAATACGAGATCGAGTGTTTTGTGTCTTGAGAGATCCAGTGATGAGAACTACTTATTTTCTGGCGGAACAGATTCGCTAGTGAGAGTATGGTCAGTCTACGATGTTGACAAGCTAGATGGATCGGTTCAGGTGGAAGAAGTAGCAACAGTTTACTCTGTGACCGATATTGGTGATATTTTCTCGCTCAGCTACTTAGACTCCCTGCAGACTTTAGTATTCGGTTGCCAGAATGCTAGCCTGCTTTATTTGGACAACGTCTTTGATAGACTTTTGGTTGACGGTTCCAAGTCTTCAAGTAGTGTTAATCGATTGCCGCATTTAAGATATGACAAATTTTTCGATTCTTTAGGTCCTTCAGGGCATACAAGTCATACTAGTACCAATGAGAAGCCCTCTTCATCATCCCTAGCATTGCATAGAAGTATTTCTCGGGAGGGCGCATGTAATCAAATACTAGAAATTCCATCAGAGAATATTATAAATTATGCGCATAACGGATTTGTTTACAGCATTTCTAAGCTTTGCTTGGTGTGTTCTTCTTTGCTGGGAAACGGTGCCGGCTTTGAGAAATCAATGAGCCTGCAATATGGTTGCAAACACGACTTTCAATGTAATAAAGATGCCGCTGAGATAAACGAGTGCATAATTTCCGGTGGTGGTGATGGTATCAGTAAAGTTTGGTTCTTGAAAAAAGATCAGTCTGGATCGGTATCTATGAATCTAATTGCCACAGAACTGGACAATGAGGAAACTGTCTTGGCTCAAGCTACCGAGTTTCCCTTCTTATATTGTGGTCTATCAGATGGTATTGTTAAAATATGGGATCTTTGCACAAGACAGGTGGTTTCCACCCTATACACGCCGGATAAATCAGATATCATCTCAATATCAGTTTACAAAGACCATATATTTGCAATCAATGAATCTGGCGTTACTTTGTTTTATGAAAATGAAATTAGACATTGGAATCCTCATCGAGGGAAAATGTTGAGTTGCGATGTTTTCCCCCGGTTTTTACAGACTTCGGAGAAACAGATTAGTCTTTTAGTTGGTGGCAACGATGGTTCGCTAACACTATGGGATCTATCAAATGTTCTTTACAATAGTAACCCAATAGATATGATGAAGTACAGTCATATACATCAAAGGAAAGCCGTTTCGACAAAATTTGATCCAGTAACGTTGAATAATGAAAATATGTTGGCAACACTCCGTGAATTGATTGCATTGCCTTCTGTCTCACAATCTACAGATACAGTGGAAAAGCTTGCGGCTAGACGATGCGCATCTTTTTTACAGAAACTATTTATGAAGGTTGGGGCCGATTGCTCGCAATTGCTACCGATAGAAACGGGGGATAATCCCATCGTTTATGCATGCTTCAAAGGTAGCGGTAATTGTGAGAATAAGCAACGTATTTTGTGGTATGGACATTATGATGTTATTCCTGCATCAAATGATAAGCAGTGGAAAACTGATCCATTTACTTTGACTTGCGAAGATGGCTATATGAAGGGACGAGGCGTAAGCGATAATAAAGGTCCGTTGGTTGCAGCTATTTATGGTGTGGCCTCCTTACTTGAGAAGGGTGAGCTAGCTCATGATATAGTATTTTTGGTGGAAGGTAATGAGGAAATTGGCTCGCCAGGTCTCGAAGAGGTTTGTGAACAGAACCTTGAGATAATCGGGCCAAAAATAGACTGGATATTCCTCAGCAACTCCACTTGGGTTGACCAAATACATCCGTGTTTGAACTACGGTTTAAGAGGAGTCATAAATGCACAAATATCTATAACTAGCGATGAATCTGACAGGCATTCTGGTATTGATGGTGGTCTACACAGAGAACCAACAGCAGATTTAGTGAGCGTTATCAGCAAATTACAAGATGACACTGGTAAAGTTTTAATACCAGATTTTTATAGCACTTTGAAGCCCATAAGTGTACAGGACCGTAAAAGGCTCGAAGAAATCGTGGCAGTTGCTACTTTTGGTGAGAAGAAAACGGTAGATGAATTGATAATCAATTGGACTCAGCCATCTTTGTCGATCACCACGATGAAAGTAAGTGGGCCAAAGAACATATCGGTCATCCCCAAATCAGCAACTATTGGTGTGTCAATCAGATTGGTACCGGAACAAAGCGTCGATGCGGTGAAGAATGCCTTGAAAGATCACGTTCAAGAGTGTTTCAATAGATTGTCGACAAAAAATCACTTGAAAGTTGAAATAGTAAACTCTGCTGAAGCATGGTTAGGAGACCCAACTAATCATGCATATCAGATATTGAGGGGTGAAATTGCGGCGGCATGGAAGATAGAACCACTATTTGTTAAAGAAGGCGGTTCTATTCCATGTATAAGACCATTAGAAAGAATGTTCAATGCTCCAGCTGTCCAAATTGCCTGTGGTCAATCGACAGATAATGCTCATCTTGACAATGAGAATTTGAGAATTGAGAATTGGTCCAAAATGGCAACGGTGCTCTCAAATGTATTTAGAAAGATGTAATATATTCTGTTTTTCATAGTATTCACAATATTTACTAGTCATATTGGGGTTGCTGTCTACGGTGTCCTCGTTTCATCCTGCCAGTTTAATTATCTGCCACCATCATTACAGAAATGCTTTGTAGTTCAGATTTTTAATGGCGATTTACCAAGGGACATAATGGCTGCCAAATCGTGAGTACAAAGAACAGAAAAGCTTCCAGTCTCTGGGCCATCGCGATGAATCAAACCTTAAACTGCTTATCACTAGTAACAGCGATGCTGATATTTGAATAGCTTTGTCACGAGAAACGAGGATGATCGTTTATAGGGCAAATCCAACAATGGATTGAGCAGATGGGGATATATGACATAACCAATTGCAGGACACATATCGGTTTCTGATTCACTAAGGTGAGTTAGCAGCATTGTGTGTTGTGCAGGGGGCCCAGGAATTTCATCATGAGCGGTGTCAATGTCCAGAGAATTTTAGCTCACATGAACAAGGATCACAGGCTTGCACTCGAAGACTATCTTTATGTGTATGGCGGGGTGCCTATTACGGATCAAGTTACCAATGTCCGGTTGCTAAACTTTGAGCTAGAGTACATGACACTGCAGTTTCATCACGGAGATGTTGATTTCGAGATTGAAAAAACGATACTGTTTCAGCCTCCAATTAAGGAATGGTCTCAGGTTAAAGAAAGACTTATGGATATGGCTCACGAGGCCGCGCAGAAACGTAAACTGTCACGCTTTCAGGTCAATGATATGTCTTACCCTAGCACTGCATTAGAGATAGGCGTCTTGATACTCGCTAATATGCCATTGCTATGTTATAAGTACCGCAAAGTTTTATTTTGGCTGCCAATGCCGCTTGCTCTCAAACAGTTCCTGGATTCTGACTGGAAGCTGCTATCGATAACACTTTTGGTCTTTGTGATTCATGTGCTCGAGACGCTCTTTTTGTTAAAACCTAAGCTTGAGTTTTACCGTGTACCAACGGATTTCTTGATTGAATGGTATTTATTTGGTCTTCTGGAAGGTAATGCGCCTGTGAGGAGGCTAAAAAGACTAGCAGAGCACGTAAAGGCTCGTGACGGAGATTCTCAGCGAGTAGAATGAAATTGGTAAGATTCTTGTTTGTATATTGTTTTGTATATATGCAGATATCGTCATTTTTCAATTTTTATGATTTCTAACTATTATTGAGAAATTCAAACATTGAAGTAACTTATCTGTAAAACTAAAGAGTGCAAGATTACTAAAAAAGATCACCCTAATGGGCCTAAGAGCATGGTGGGAGATAGTATGGTATAATATATCATCATTTTTTCTTTTCCAGAAAGAGCTCAGCATTGCGGTAATTGGGCTGCAAAACTCCGGGAAGACAACCTTTACCAACATCTTAGGTGGTACACCATTTGAGGCAGATACAATTCCAACTTTGGGGATACGAACAAAACAATTCTCTTTAGGGGATAGCCTGCTGAAGATTTATGATCTTGCGGGGCAGACAAGGTTCCAGCCGCTATGGGAAAGGTGCTTTGATAAAGTGGACCTTATCATCTACATGATCGATTTGAGCGATTTAGGCTGCCTCGAAGAGTCATTCTCTAAGCTTCGCCAGACGATAAGAATGAGTAACAATGATCGGATTCCAATGATCATAATAGGAAATAAGATTGATCTCATTAACGATCCAACCGATTTATTGGGGCAAGGCGAGGTGTTGGAGAAACAACAAAACATGGTTGCACCCTCTAAATATCTCCCTGAGTCGCTGTTAACCAGTTACAACTTTGATGATATAGAAGTGATAAAACTGGAGACCTCAAATCTGTATAGGTTGAAGAAAGTGGAAATGCTTTCGAAGCAAATAGGTATTGATATGAAAGACCATATCCTGCATATACCGTCTACATCAGGTGATGAAGAACTTATCACGCTCGACAGAGATATTGCAATATTTATATCTAGCTGTAAAAATGGGGATTTCATTGATGATATTACAAGTTGGATCCTGCAGCTGTGACTAACTTCTTCTCAGCATTTGTAACAGTAATCACCGCATAAGCCTCTGTCTACTGCTGGTTGGACAAAAATTATCTCTGTCATGAGCTGCATACAAGGATAACATGGTACTCTCAAGAAGATGATTGGGATTATAAATTATCATTGACAAGAAAGAACCGCTATCACTTGCCCTCAAAGGAGCGCTCGGATGTTGAAATTACAGATTAAGGCAATTTGCAACATCTTTGAATAAACATCCTCTCCGTAATACATAACAGCACATAGCATATATACCCGGTTTCTATCAGAGAATTCACTGCGTGAAATATTCTCCTTTTAGTTGTCCTTCCCTCGTGCATTTTCAATGCCAGCGCGATATAGGCGGAGTGGAAGAAAAGTATTGTCAATACATATTGTTAAGATAAAGCAGAAGAGCACTGAGTTAGGGGTTGTTCGGTATTACGGGTGACTATAGTAAGTGTATACATTGCCGGTGTATGCAAGTATTAAGATAAAGAAAATATTGCAGAGAGTGTCTATTTCTGTGTTTGAAAAGTGTAGATCATGCCTCTGAAATACAACGATGAAACTTTAAAAAATACCTACAAACATCTCCAGCTTTATCCTGATCCTTACCCTTCAAAGGTTCGAGAATGCTCAGCAAGTGAGAGAAAACATGAGGTGATAGATGAAACATTCAAACCATGTGTTTCCTTTAATACTGTTCCTTCTTTCATGGGGAAAAGCACAGGTGATGATGGCTTGGAGTTCCCAGGTGTTCAGTTCCCACCTGAATATACAATGGAAGAATTCTATGATGATGAAAGTGGGTTCATGTCAGATAACAACGAATATTTTCTCCGTAACAGCTACGTGACTGATAGAAGATCCCGTGGGCTCTCACCGCCTCCAAAAGTATATAGAAGTAAGAAGGCAATGCTGAGTTCGATGTTCAAGATTGCTGAGAATGGGAAAATTGTTAGAGTGGACTATCCGAGCAAACCAACTATTTTGAATGATGCCATTATAATTAATAGAGTGCAAACAGACTGGAGAAGGTTATGGCTCGACAGGAGAAAAAAGATTGATGAAAGGGTTAATAACAGAAGTCAGTACTTCAAGTATCCAGATATTTTATTTCCGCAAGAAGCCGCCTTAAAAATTCCTTTTATTAGCGAGGATGGTTACACGCCAGTATCGAAGGACCAAAGACGAAAGGAAAAAATCTTGCATAAAAAGGAAGGCTATCCTAATACCCCAAGAACAATAATATGCCATATCAGTGGACGCCGCCATACTTGGGTCGCATTGGATTGGACTTTAAAAGAATTTGCTCGCAACACTGATCATATTGTTGTAGTTGCTAATTTACCAAAACTTACGGAGGACAAAAGTAGCGGTGGACGCCGTAGTTCAACCTCTTGTGCTGGTTCACGAGATTTTGAACATGGTGATACTCCGCGATCACGTTCTGTTGGTGTATCACTTTCTGAAGATTCTAGAAAACAGAAAAAACACCATGATTGTATCGAATGGAGCTCAGGCTATCACCAAGATGTTGTAGTTGAAAAATTGCTGAACATTTTGAGTTACATTGCTGTGATAACTCCAAAGGATATAGCCTTAAAAGTTACAGTTGAAATTGTGATAGGAAAAACGTTAAAAATAATGACAGATGCTGTGAATGTGTACACACCTGATCTTTGTGTCTCAAGCAGTCTGAAGTGGGAAAGAACTGACAATTTGGTTGTCTGGAAATCTAATGCGTTAAAAGATGTTATATGTACTAAATTTCCAATACCAGTATTTGTTACACCGGCAAAGAGAATGTGGGAAGTGGAAACAAATTTACAGAGAGAATTCAGTTCTGAGAGGAATCACAACGTAGGGATTGATTCTGCCTCTCTTGATGAGAACCCCTCCGAGGCAGAACATAGCGTCAGATTGGCAGGTTCTGAATCTCCCTCAATTGATTCATTTAGATCAAATAGCGGTTGCCTTGAAAGTAATTCTGAATCAGAGGTGACAGATTCAGAAGAAAGTAGCTCTATTGTCCCTGTCAAAGAGAAATTGATCATTTTTTCAAAGAAACACAGGCAGAATCTCACAAAATGTCTCGAGGGAATCAAGGATGATAAAGAAAACACTTACGCTGAAAAGCAGTTAAAATGTTTAAATCAAATTATAAAATCCTCGTTGGAATTTTCCTTGGGTATTGAAGATATTTCTAAAGAGTACTCAGGTAGTGAATCAGGGGTTGAACATTTAAGGCGAGTAATCACTGGTGGAACAGAAGTTATCCCAAAACACAAGAAATCAATGCTAGATGTTGACGACTATCCAAAGGTCCCTTCTGCAAAACCGAGGAAAGGTGCCATACAGTTTGCTTCTACCGTTAATCAAAAAGATGGAAATAGAGCCCTCGGAAAATCGAAAGTGAAGCCATCTGAAACCGGCCGGACTGCTGCCATGAATAAGAGCACGTCACCACTCAGGGAGTGTACTTCTGTTAATGTCGCCGATGAACTTAACGAAACTCAAAATTCAAATTCAAATTCAAATGCCTTGAGAAAAGTGAGAAGTTCAAACAGCCTTTACAGTAACAAGTCTAATGACTCTGCCACAAGCAAAGGATCAGGCAAGAAGAAGAGTGGTGGGGGGTTTTTGTCATTATTTAAAAGTGGCGATAGAAGTAGGTCAAGAAGTCGATCAAGAAGTCGGTCAAGAAGTAGGCGTAATAGTAGTGGAAGTGATAGTGATAGAATTAGTTTAAGCTCTGACTCTAGCAAAAAGGCAAGATCTCGGCTATTTGGATTTTCTTAAGATCCTTCCGAAAGCCAGAATCCATTTTATTTTATATTATTCATTTCGTAGATAATATATATTTTGAGCACATCGCCCGTCTTTCATGCATCGCATCGTCAGCTAGTAAAATCTGTCTAAATCAAATTGATAGATATCTGAAACTTGCAGGAGGGTACAGTGCTGGTCTGCTTGAACTACATAACTATGAAGAGGTTCAACGAATATAATACTGATGGAAATGGCAAGAAAAAAGAAAATAAAGGTCTAAAAACGTCTATAAATCCTGTTCTTTTATCATCGAACCTTAATTTGGTTGCAAAACAGTACAGAAATCAAAATCCTTATTTAAGCATAGGTCAACACGCTGCCAACAACAAGACCAACAAAAGATTCGAGAGAGGCCTGAAATTTCACGAAAAAGGTGAGATAAGTTCACAGATCGAACAGCAACGGGAAGAACAAAAGAGAGAACTGGAAATACAAAGAGAGCAGACAGCATATGAACAACAGCAGAGGGAGAGAGAAGCTAAGGAGCTCAACACTAAGATAGCTAATGGTGATTTACCTGATGTTGCTTTGGGAGAAGATAAATATCTTAAAGCCTTAGACGAAGTACCGAAAATTGAATGGTGGGATAGAGCTTATCTCGATGAGAAAATGGGGATTCGGGAGAAGTATATAAGAGATGAGATTGTTGAAGATGAAAGTGATGATGATAGTGATGAAGAGAAATTTGGACCTTCTATACGATACGTCCATCATCCTGTTCCCATGAAAGTCCATAGCAACAAGGATTTTGTGGCTAAGGTTTATTTAACAAAAGATGAACAGAAGAAAATACGTCGAAATAGAAGGAAACTGCAAAGGGAGGAGAAGGAGACCAAGATCAGATCAGGACTAGAGCCAAAACCAGAAGCAAAAGTGAAATTGGCTAACATGATGAGCGTTTACGAGAACGATTCAAATATCGTGGATCCGACTAAATGGGAGCAGGAAGTTAAGGCACAGGTGGACCTCAGAAAGCAGAAACACCTGCAAGAAAATGCTAAGAGGCATCAAGAAGCTGAACTGAACCGTAAATCCAAAGATGACCGTGAAAACAAGACCGATACATATTGTCAAGTATTCTCGTTCAAGAATTTAACCAACCCTAAGATCAGATATAAACTGACCATGAACAGTAAACAACTTCTCCTGCGAGGAGCATGCCTACGTGTTACTAATGACGGTCCTGGTATAATTGTGGTTGTCGGCAAAGAAAAATCGTGCAAGTTCTTCAACAAGCTAGTGACAAAGAGGCTGAAATGGGACGAGCCCTACGAGGATCAGTCAAAGAAAATAATTATTGACATGACGGGGAACTACTGCAAGCAAATTTGGGAGGGTATTTTGGGCGACTGCCACTTCCCAAAATGGTTCATGAAAGTTTGTCAGGACGAAACAGAACTATCGAACACTTTGGCGCAGTTCGATGGCCAAAGTTTATTTTCTGTATTCAAACAGTCTAATTAAAAGGCAGAACAAAAACGGAGTGTCATATAGATAATATTATATGTATATACAGGTCTAGCTGAGGGTGCTATTTCATTCATTGATCTTGGCCAAAATCTCCGAGTCCCTGAACAGAATAACTTCTTCATCACCACTTAACTTTACGGTAGAGCCACCAAATTGTGGGATTAGTACATTGTCACCAACCTGAACCTGTGGGGTCACCTTGTTACCATTAGCATCAGTGAAACCAGGACCAATGGCGAGCACCTTAGCCTGATTAAGTTTCTCAACGTTCTTCTCAGGCAAGTATAGTCCAGAAGCCGTTTTGGCTTGAGCCTTTACTCTCTGTACGAGTACACGGTCCAACAGGGGGACAATTGACTTGGCAGACTTCAGAACAGTGGACATCACGGATAAATTACAATCTTCAGAGACCAAAGAAAGGTTGAAAATGAGCTTGATTATAGCTAAACACTTTTACTGGTTCTTTATAAACTTACGTCGCCTTCCAATTGGTTCAAATTCTGGAAAATTCCAAATCGTTGTACACGTACGAATCCAACCCCGCGACAGATAAAGAGCACCCCGGAAAGCTGGAACTTCATGCTCTTAGCAGCTCCAGTCAAAGATCTACTACCCTTCGACTTTTTCGGGATAGTGCTATCGGATGGGTACTTGATTAAAATGGGACAAGCTTACAAAATATTTGGAATGACGGTGAAACCGCATTATTTAGCCATTGCGACTCTTTTAGGGACGTTTAGTGGTGCGGCCTACTTTACTGGGAGCAGCAGCAATGGCAGCTCAAAAGAAGAGGGTTTAAGCCAGCCATCGATGGATCAAAAAGACATGTCTGGCGATAGTATAGATGTCGAGAAGCTGTTAGATCAATTCGTCAAGGACACAGAGGACGAGAAGAAATAGGCCAAAAATGACAAACCTTCTTGTCCAGGCCAGGGAGAGGCTACATTTTGCCATATATCAATATTTATGTAAAATTTATACCAGCTATATACTGTGCTGGATGTGGGATTCTGAGCTTAAACAATCACAATGTAAATAATTGCTGCAGTTTTTCTTGAACTTGTAGCTTGAATACGAAAATTATGGTCGGCGCGACATATCAAGCTTCTAATAGAGGTAATTTGCATCTTTTTGACTCCTATGATGGGCGATCTATGGTACTGAAGTACGCGGCTAGAATCAAAGCTGAATTGCCGTCCAAGAAAGAGCCGCTCGTGTAAGTCTTCTCTAAACCCAAAGCAAGACCAATCATTTGCTTAGCAGTGGTATTCTCTGCGAATGACTTTCTGAAAGATGATCTAAATAGCTTACATATCTATTCAGATAAATACAGTGGGGTGGGGCGCAAATTCACAGTAGATCATCAAGACTTTGCTCGGAATCTTTTTTGATCAGTTCCAGCATACCTTGCGGTAGGATGGGATTTCCAGCTGTGTCCAAAACATATCTAAATGGCATCTCAGTTGCTTCATTTTTGTTAAATCTGAACTCTGGATAGTCAATAAATTTGATGTCTTTGAATGCTGTTGATCTTTCAACGATGATTTGGGTAGTTCTAATAGCTGTGTCCGTGGTCATTTGTTTGTCGCCCAGTCTTCTACCTACAATGAGATCCGGATATGCCAATTTCAACTCACTTGTACGATCCCTGGGAGGGTGGTCCCCCAGAATACCTCCAAAAACAAAGTAATCAAATTTTTGAGATTCTTCAGGTTGCAAATCTTGATCAGCCCTTGGATCTAATAAACAAACTCTTCCACTTCTTAAGGGTTCTAAATCTTGAAATTGTTCACTGAGGTTATTTAAATCACTGGTAGTCCATCTGAGTCCCATTTCCAACAGTACAGAAGGGATATCTTTGGAGGTAGTGTCTGATGGTAGCGATGATAATATTAAATTCTCACTGCCGAGGTCACGGATTATTTGAGCGTACTCCAAGGTGACCCATTCGCTGAAACCTTGTTCCATATGTTCAATTATATATTTCATATTGTACTGACCAAATTTGATATTGTTGTTGACTGCTTTAGATGCTATGTTACTGCTATGTTGTAAAACAATTCATCTCTATCTCATCTCATCTCAACAATCATTATGAATTTTTGCAAAATTCGTAACATGATAGTCATGTGACCTTACATGTACAAACAAGTATATATATATTTATGCATAAGCGTGAATAGACATATTAGTCTAGGCCCTTTTACCCAAAATTTCCTTCAGAATAAATCCTGCTATATCCATTTCTTCAAAATAAGAGACATGAGATTTTGCAGCAGATATGATGTCTACTTCAAGAAAACCTGATGGCAACGAGTAGTCAATACGGCCTGTGCGATTCATTTTCAAAAGTAGAGAAGAGACCTCAGCAGGCACACTATCTTTTTCCCCTGATAGTCTCTTCGTTTTACTATTTGACGTGGATATATCCTTCAGCAAATATCCTCCGAGCTCTAAAACTTTTGAAGTAATACTGCTACTGTCCGACCAATGAGTGATATATGCTTGTTCGTAATCAGCCATGCAGTTATGAACCAATGGCTCCAATCTGTATGCAATAGGATCACAGACGTGAAACAGATTGTACAGATCTTGGCATTCTGGCGTTTGTATGCTACCGTGCGATCCATCGTCATGACTAGTGAGATTGCTGGGTCCTATTCGCGTCCGTTGGATGAGTTTGAATACCCCAATGGGTGAACCCACGCAAAAAAACTTATTGACCTTAAAATCCAATTTAAAATTTTTTGGATCCGACAGTATGTCAAACAGGATCAAACTTCCCAATGAATGACCTAGCAGATGAATTTCTCCATCAAATTCAGGATTTTTCTCTCGGAACAGCCTATAAACCTGATTCAATTGTATGCCCACCTCCCTCAATATTTTTTCTCTATAGTAAGGCTCACCATAGAGGAGAATATCGAGCGCCACATCACCTAGAAGACGTCTCAATCCAAGAACACCATTGACAGTAATATTGCCTAAAGTTGGTAACTTAGGGTTTGTCTCATTTGGCTTTTCCGCGTCCGTTTGAAACCCAATGGTATGTCGCCACGTTATCGGGAGAACCTGAACGTCACAATTTGCGAGGTAGTCGCTGTTCCCATTCATTTGGTTCGTATGCTGTAAACTTTTTGATTGTTTGTAAATTTTTTTCATATTTGACCTTAACAGATTAATCGTGTGAGCAAAATTAACGTACTCGTACTTTTTGCCAAGGTTTTGTCCAATTCCATGAACTGACAATACCAAATGGCTAACCGGACGTTCGTTATGGGACATATTATCGTAATCTTTCTCAATTTCTCTTTTCATAACATTTTCATCTTCCTGTTCTGAGTTTTTAGAATCTTTGTCCTTCTTTGTCCCATTCGCTGAGCCAAATACACTTGGAAGTTCCCAACTTATCAAGTCTGTCACTTTCCCTAAATTTTTAGTGGTTGTCGCAACTTCGGTCTCGATGGCATCTTTTGCCTTCTTAGCAGCTTCTGCAACAGCACTGTCACTGAGGCCCCTAAAAATTCTTGTGCCTTTGCTAGCTAGCAAAGGCGGTATATTAGCTCTCAATAGCTTCAATTGCAGCTCACCACCGTCAAGCTTGGGCAAAAGACATGCCGTCTGAGCATCTATGAATATAACAAATCTGAAAGCCCCATAATCTCTTGACAATCGAAAAATATCTTGTAAGACTTCTGAATTATCCTCCTCCTTGAAGCTTACATTTGAGTAGCGATCTTCCAGTTCCTTAGTCAATTCGAAGTCCAATGGATTGTTGGAAGAATCAAACCATATACCACGACGTACCTCGTATGTGGGGCCTTCCCAATATGTAGGTTTTAGCTCCATTTTGCTAAGATCGACTTGGAATAAAAAATCCTCATTCACTGGAACCTCTTTCCATTCAGCGTCTTGTTCAGCTGTCCATCTCTGGTACTTGGCCTCTAGCCTCTGAGAATCGCTCCTGGAAAACTTGATGAACTGTTCAGGCGATCTATTTGGTTTATACTTGGTTTCATATGGCTTTGTTTTCGGAATATCAGATGCGTAAAACCAGGGTCTTTGTCTTGAATGCTCAATCAGCCTTGGAGAACAGCAACATATGAACCGTACTTGTGAGAAACGAGCACATGATCGCACAGCCATCACAGTATGAAAAGCGGAAGCACCGCCCAAATCGTAAATTGTGTTTGCAGTTCAACTGCAAATACGCCCTTTATTAAGAAGTTATTCTAATACCTACAAGACGTAACCCGGCTTTGAAAAATCCCAAAAATACCGGCAACAAAAATCACGTGGAATTATCACCGAATGACTTCTGTTAAATACAATGGTGGATACTTCATCAGGGTGCTGAATGGGGAATGAAAAATGCCAATAACCAGAATGACATAACCTTGGCAGATTTCTGTGGTATTGCGCCGAAAGAATGCGAAAGTAGAATAAGATTTATTTACCACATATATATATATTTCGTATATTTCGTCTTGGCAAGGTATATGAACAGAATGATTTTTTTAACTGTTTACTGATTGACTGAAGGTAGCGTTAGAGACCGCATTATTTTCTTTGGCTCAAGATTGATTTTCAGATTGCGACAGACTTCTGTCAGATGAGTGCAAGGACAAAAGAAGATAACGAGGAGCGAAACCTTAGAAGCTCAAATGAGACTTCCTCTGTAGAGAGCACAGACAACGGCTTATTACCTAGATTGGAAGTCGAGTTACCTGTTCCAGCTGACTATCTTCCAGGGATCCTAAATGGCACATTACCACCTGCGGATGAAAAATATCTTGACAATTCTGGCTCGTATTACACCTCCTCATTCCAGGCAAGACCTCAGGCAGAGTATTTTGACTTCGATGATGCTTATAAGTATAAGCCAGAGAATGATAGTTATAATCAGCTGGTAGGAGACGATGCAGTGGAGACAGAATTGCAAGAGCCAGAGAAACAACAAGATGTGGATACCCTGGAGATCGCCAGTAGTGCGAATTTGGAGGCAATGATCAATATGTGCAAAAGCGCATTCAATGACATGATTAACGAAATCGATGGAGTCTTACTGACGGAACCAAAATACAGATTTTCTGCGCATGCACATAAAACATCTTTCAGCACTAACGAAAATCTATGGCAAATCATAGAACTAGTCAATGAGAATCTCGAAAATAGTAAACTGACAAGAAAACTTACCCCACCATTTAAGTTTCAAAAGAATCAAGAGAGCACGGTAAATGATGATCCCTGTGCGGTATTGCCAAATTTTGGTGTTGTGCTGATAAAATCGCCGACTTCAATATCACAGCTATGGGATGAGTACACCAAGAAACCCTCCGAGTGGCCCATCACGGATCTGCTGTCATTCATTTTACAGCAACAGGGTTCACAACAAGTTGATTTGGTTGTCAAAAGGCGAACTTCGATTCAACAACTGGAAGCTCAATTAGGCTCCTCATGGAGAAATTTTGACAAAAATTTCTCTCGTCAGATAAATAGAAGGAAAAAAATATGGAGAGCAATCGAAGAAGGCTTAACTGATGGCCTTTCCCTGCAGGAGTGTTTCCATATACTGGAGACCTATGTAAAAGAGCGGGGTAGCGGCCTCAGCTGGTACTATAATGGCGTCCCTTTCAAATTGGTGGAACACAAGGATTCTGCATAAAACGCGTCCTAAAATGTAATATTCTCTGTAACTATAGTCATCCTATTTGCCAATTTTTTTTTTTTCGATTTTTTTTTTTTTTTTGAGTTTGTATCTTTTTTGTGTCTTTGTCATGGCGACAGTAATTCCTTCGAGACGAAACACCCTAAATAATGATACACTTAGAAGAGTACTTGACACTGTAGGTTGGGGCTCGAGTGTGATTGAAAAACAATCAGGACGCCGAATAGATGGTAGAAAAGCAATTAACCTGCTTAATAGGTATGCGATTTGCACTATGGTCTTTTTGATAGCACAAATTCATTTTTACTAACTGTTATTTCTTTGGTCGATTCAGTTGGTGAGACACCTGCCACGCAATTTTTAAGCTGGAGACTGAGTTTAGGAAACTCATTTCTAATTCTTGTCTCTCAATATGTTCCCAGTGATGGGCTTGTGGGATGGAAATCATCTAGGCTAGGCGCTAATTTCTATACACCCAATATATTCACCAAAGATGTCAAGGAATTATCGTCAAGATTGCTTCATGCTACTGATAAAGTATGTAAATATTCTATCGACATAATGATAATTTCAGGAATATCAATAGACTCCCTAGAGGCTAATTGCCTCGAATTGTCAAAATATGTCACACGGGAGACGTGCGTCCTGATTAGTGCAGATTTTGGTTGTGAACTGGAAATAATTGCCTCCAAAGCAATTGGAGACAAATGTCGATGCATATTATCAGTATCCTGCGATGTAGAGTGCAGGCAGCTATCTTTGGGATCATATGCACTGGTAAATGATGATAATTGTCGAATAATCTTTGGGGTTACGTACTCCTCGAAGAAGCATGGTAACGATCCTGTACTTCTAGAAAATGAGACTAAGTTCCAAAATGAGCTAACTCAAAAAAAGAGCAAACTAAACCTTATGATACAACAATTAGTGGCTACCCCATGGATAAAAGTTAAAAAATTTAATGATTCTAAACAGATGGCTACAAAAATGTGGGAATTTATAATTCCAAAAATATCTTTGAACATTCTTTCGATCATCTACGAGCAGTTTGATTATGATTTGATGTTACAGGACAAAAATACTGAGACGATGTTCAGAGATCTTGTCCGGGAACTATTTGAAATATGTATTGCACAATGTAACTCGGAAGTTGAGGAGTATTTACTGCGTCAAGGGAACAATCCAGACCAGATAAATTATGATGGTATCATTGAACATTGCAAGAGAAAAAAGTTAGAACTTATAATGAGCACCGCTCATGAATATCCTGAATATTTATCATTGCCATTTGAGCCATATTGTTTCTATCATAGGTTTGAGTATCCAGCTCAAATTCTTCTTTACCAGCCAATCCTGCTAGCTAAAAAATATAACGTTGCCTGCTCAAATCTCAATTTTCTCTATGGCTTTTATTCAAGGTTACTTTCTTTAAGCGGATTATCAATTGAGGGGGGTAGAATAGAGCGCAACACATCACAATTCGATCATTTACTATCATCTTCAGCAGAAGCCGTTAATGAAAGTTCCAGTGACGAGAGAGAAAGCAATAAAAATATTAAAAAGCCGAACTTCGACTATTCGAATTTTGGATTCTCTATGTCTTTACCTACTGGGACAAATAAGAGTTTACCGAAGGACGTTAAAACTCAGTACATAAATGGAGCTGGTGTTCCTCCTGACACAAATGCTTTTCACGCCGAGACTCACTGTATTCGTGTTAATGATAGTAGCTCTGAAGACGAACAAAATGATTCAAAAGAAAGTTTGGCACTTTCCAAGGGATCAATATTTAATATTTCTCATGAAAACCTTTATCGGAAGACGAAAAGCCAAGAGCAACTGGAAGAAAATAGAAGCCATTCATCAAGTGATAACAATCAACTGCCTCCAACGTCACAGTCAATTTTGGATGACATGGGTATTATGTCGGCGCAACAATACGACAAAATAACTTCACAGAATCCTTTCTCTAAATCTCAAATGTCATTACTTTATGACCATTATCATTTGAGAGGGGCCTATAGTACAAGTGATTCTTTGAGGAGGCCCTTTACAACTACTGGTCTGGAACTACAACTAAGAAATGGGCATAATTTGATCGTCAAGGAGTACCAGGATCTGCAAAACAAATTATATAATTTTGAGAAATCTCGTGGCGAAGAAGAATCTTACGAAAGAAGAATGAAATATGCTTACATGGAAAACCAGTTATGGAAATTTCAAAGACGCTTAAACATTTATAACGGGAAAATCCCTCGCCCCAACAGCGGACCTTATGAAGCTCTACTTGATCACATAGAAATACTAACTCACAATAGCCCCATAGATGTCTTAAAATGTACAACAGGGAGATACACTGGAGTGGATCTGTATACCTCCATTGAAGCCGATAGGGAACGCATCAAAAAACTGAAAAACGTCACATTTACCGAAGATAAGCACCAAAAGCAAGGCAAACAAGGCAAACAAGGCCGTCATACAATTATGTCGTTTCCCGAAAAGAAAAACATTTCATCTAGTGACCTACACAAGCCTAGCTCAACTTCTTAATTTTTTATATATCTACGTGCCTTCACTCAATTTATAACCCTATCAATACATTTCAAAGCCTAATTCAAAATTTCATGTTTTTACCCTTTTCGGACTTAGACGCGTCTGCATAAATTGCGATATTTGCTAAAAAAAACTAGTTTTAAAAGGGCGTCAACACACTTTTATTTAAATCGACTTACTCTATTGTACGTTCATTGTTGATAATATTGTATTCATAGATTGCGGGCAAGAATTAAATAAACCTATGGATCTGATAAATTCACATAACTCTGACGCTCATAAAATGACAGAGAATGGCCAAGAATGGATCAATGATGGCCATGATCCTCACTCTTGGTTTAATTCAGATACATCTGCTGATCCCACAGACAACAATACATGGGAGAAGCATTACGTGAGTGTCGATGAACAAGCTGAAGGCGATTTTTCTCTATTGGACGAGTTGTTTGAATCACCTAATAGATCGTTCACAGACGCTGTCCAAACGCATAGCCATTATGAGGAAGATGGAAATTTACCGTGGGCAGGTTTTAGTCCGACGGTGGATGGATCAAACTCGTTGCCTAATAGCGAGCAACAAGATCGATCTAATGATAGTAATACCGACGAAGCGGTTATGAGAAGCAAGCCCACTTTATCGAGGCGCAAATCGAATCCTTTTTACAGTCCGTCCCAACAGATCCAAGAGATGGTGAAGAAAAGAAAAAGAAGTAGAACTGCGACAGTAATGAGAAGTCAATCAAGTGCCACAATATTAACCTTACGGAAGAATGAAAACTTGGGCGCGAATAAAACAATTAACAAGGTCAATAGAAGTAATACTAAAAATGATAACCTGAAATCCCAGGACTTATATAGGCGGATTCCCAAGATGCAGGATCATCTTTCAGGGAGCATATATGAAATATAAGCTGTGGTAGTCGACAGCTTCGATAATAGCATGTATCATTTATATTCTTTTGGTTGTTATTGCTTATTTAATATATGAAAGACATTTTTTCCAAGACCTAAATAATCTATTCTTAATCATATAAAGCTTCATCTAGTCTTGCAGCTGGGTTATTCTCGATGAAATCAAGCGATACTTTATGGCCTAGTAATTCTCTAATATTTTGCACTTTATACTTGATCATTGTTGGTCTTTCCAAGGATAAACCCCAGCCCAAAACTCTTAGATCCCTTGGTAAACCCATTGATTCCAACATTTCGGGTCTAAACATACCGGAGTTACCGATTTCAACCCATTTACCCAAGCCTTCATGCCATGAGAAAATTTCCATAGAAGGTTCGGTGTATGGATTGTAAGTTGGTTTGAAACGCAAGCCCGTAACACCCATCTTTGCGAAAAACTCCTCCATGAAACTGATTAGACCACCTAGAGTAATATTATAATCAGCCAACACACCTTCAACTTGATGAAACTCAGCTAAATGTGTGGCATCAACGGCTTCATTACGGAAAACACGATCGATAGAAAACAATCTCATTGGTTTTGGATCTTTGGCTAGTTGATGCAACATCCTTGCCGAAACTGCTGTTGTGTGAGTTCTCAACACTAATCTTTTACATTCTTCTTCTTTCCAATCGTATCTATAACCGATGGAATCGAATTTACCATTCTCATGCACAGCTTTAATGTTTTCGATATATGTTCGGTCTTCAGGTAAGTCTGACTTTAACGGATCTTTTATGTAGAAAGTGTCCTGTAGATCACGAGCAGGATGTTGTTGTGGAACATATAAAGCATCAAAATTCCAAAATCCTGTTTCAACGTATTGACTTGTTGGCATTTCAGTAAATCCCATGGAGAAGAAAATTTGCCTGAACTCTTCTCTGACTTTATTTAATGGATGTAGAGCTCCCGATTGAACTGGTAGCCCTTTGGAATTGAAATTATATGGCTTGAATTTTAAATCCTTGTATGAACCATTAACGACCATGTCTGAGGTAATATCAGTTTCCAGTTTGTGCAGTTCTAAGGAGAAATCTTTACCCTTAACAACAGTGAAATCTGTCTGTTTCTTGGGTACAATTAACTTTCTTTTCTTCAAGTCCGCTAAAACTTTTTCGTTGATGTCAGAGTGCTTCTTCTCAAGAATCTTCTGTAACAGTTCTTTTGTCTCATCATTTGGATTTGAACCATTCTCCAATTTATCACTTAATTCAAGTTCATTCTCCTTATTTTTGACGATCCAACCATTTTTGAATGCCCGCGCTTGTCCAACTTTACCATTTGATCCCAATTTGGCATTTACGTCTTTAATTTGAAGTTTACCTAGTTCTTTGATCAATTGGATTAATTTCATTTCATGAGATCCATTGGCCAAGATGTCATCACCTTCGCTGGTCAAGTCATAGTGGACAATATCTTCTCTAGTGTAGTCTAGCTTTCCATGTGCATTCAATGAGCTCAACGCTGACAACACATCTTGTGGATCCTCCTTTGGGAAAACTGTTAGAGTTGATTCAATCTTTCCTAGTTCGTTCAATTTTTGTAAAATTTCCAACTGAAATGCAGACATTGTAGGTTGGGCGAGAATCTACTATATTTGGGAAAAATCCTAGAACTGCCGATCAGTAAAACCGATTCGCGCTACTCAACTATACAAATCGTATCCTTCATGCTCGAAATCCAGTTGGTCTTTGTAAAAAAATTTTTTACAGCGCAGCGAAGATACAAAACACTTACCCGGAAACGTCTATCGACAGTAAATCAAACAAGATTACTATTTCTGGGTCTTTTCGTTCTATTGAAGATCAATGTGTTGGCATTGGAATTTATTGGTAAACTCATAGAGCCTAGCTTGATCATTGTCCTTTTGTCATCCTGGGAGCTGTATAGATCCATTTCTGCATTCGCATCTAGTAGAACCTCTTTCAAGACAAACCATTTTTTTTCTTCATTCACAAGTGATTTATACTGGCCTACTAATGATTCCTGGATCTCTGACAGCCACTCATGCTGTGTTTCTAAGGGAATGCATTCATCCTCGTTATCAGCAGCGGCGATGTCGGCTACTTCTAACGGCGTATTCATATCTCTGATTCTCTCGCTCACCGCCTCTAGATACTCATCATTCTGCTCATACAGTTTGTTTTTGTACATCTTGGTCTTGACTAAATTTATTTCTGTATCCGTCATCTGAGCTACACTATCGGTACGGTCATTCTTGTCAGCATTGATCGAGCTTAAGTTTCCAGGAGTGTTCTTGATCATTTCGTAGTTGATCTTAGAGGTGTCATCAACGTTTATAATATGTCTCTTGTTGTTATTGGTCATCAGTGAGTAGCTTCCACCGTTGCCGCCATTAGCTTCATTAACAGTCCCCCCTGTCAATTTCTTGTTATGCGAGTCCTTGTCAAGAAAATCCGGCACTTTATTTTCGTGATAGTGTCTCACTGCCCTAGCAGCATACTCCAGCTGCTTGTCATCACCTAATGAATCCATTGCCTTCTATTGGTGTTCATCGTGATGTAGTGGGCAACTAATCAACCTGTAATTGTTACATGCGTTTTCTTTAAGTTCTTGGACTTAACGTCCATAATGAGCCCTTCGATGGTCGTGCGAAAAATTTTGACGCATTATGGATGATATAAAACAAGCCGATGAGCTATTGCCGGGAACTGCTAAGTGGGAACAGCAGGCCTACACATTCACAAGACAACGAATCTCATCATGGATACTGATATTGAAACCTTATTTGGGCAATTAAAAGCGGCAATCAATACCTCAGCAGGAACAAACTCAGTTGGGAGAGAAGATGACAAGAAGCGCGAATGGGAAAATCAAGACGTAGTGGCAATGGATGATGAGCAGGAAACTAGAAGACAGGAAACATTTCAAGACATTGAAAAAAATCTCAAGAGGCTGCCGAAGCTGAGTAATGAATTCGATAATATGGCAAAGGAGAAGCAGAAGACCAATAGTCATGCGAATTATCAAACAAAAACACAAGACACAACAGCTAAGGAAACAAGTGTTAGTGATGATTGGTTCACATTGCCAAAGCCCGACGGACAAATGCTTGCCAACGCACAGCGCGATCTAGTGTTGATCAAGCACCGTAGCGCCTTAGACCCCAAAAGACACTATAAGAAAGACAGGTGGCAGGTCCCTGAGAGATTTGCCATTGGTACTATTGTGGAGGATAAATCGGAATTCTTCAGCTCCAGACTCACGAATAGGGAACGTAAGTCTACTATGTTTGATACGCTGATGAGCGACAAAGACAAAACCGGTTATTTCAAAAGGAAATATAGTGAAATTCAAGCGAAGAAAACCAGTGGTAAAAAGGCTCACTACAAGAAAATGAAATCTCTGCGTCACCGTTAGAGCACCCAGAAGTTAGCGTACCCCATCCACTTTACTACTTAGCTTCATCAGTACCTCTCTTGTCTAACAATACTCTGCACGGTTTCTGGAGGCTAGCGGTAACACTTGGACGACTACAATGCAAAAAGTGCTCCCAGCGCCATCATCTGCTTGTCTGTTATTGATAAGAAATTTGTCAATTGTTAACACGATAAGAAAGTCAGTTCTGTACGAGGGTTTCTGAGTTGCTGCCGCCTGGTTGGCCTGAAAATTTTTTTGGATGTGAAAATCAACATGATAAGCCGAATTGATTGGCTGGCCTGCAACAGTAGGAATTATTGTAAGTCTGTACGTAGTTAGTCGTAGCTGCAGTGACGCGAGCTTGGTCAGTAATGGCAGTAGAGATGAGTCGTTCGGTGATTCCACTGCTCGGTTGCTCAGTCGTCATAGCATGATATGATATATTAAATAGGTCGTAAGGGCTTGGGTGGTGATCGTTGATATGCTCGAGGTGGTAAGAGGTACCTAACTTTTTTTTAGGTTAGATTTGATTGACTGTACATTATTGCATTGGACCTTAATCTACCTATCAGTTTATCATTTTAAGAAGCTTTTTGTTTCACTCTTTAGTTCTAATTGTATCTAGTTGAAAAATATACGCAGATAATTTGATCAGAAATGACGAGTAACGCCATCAAAGATGGCAGTGGCACTCACTATGGATCGAAGTTGCAGGATGTCATAAGCGATTCCTCCGTGGAAGCCATTTGGAAAATGTATTCGGTTGCAAAGGCTTCCCTGCCCTATAAGGATAGGATGGACAATTTGACATGGAGGATGTTGGGTATGAGGATGAAGACCATGCATCAAAAGCATGAGCCAAGTCCTGTAAAGACACCGGTTGCTATTACTACGGGCGAGACAGGAGCAGATAATGAATTTGACTACATTTCGCATTTGAAGGAACTTAACGAAAAGTCACCAAACGAAGATCTTGATGTAGATATGGATCACGGCGTGAACGATGACGGCAATACCCATAACTTTTTCCACGATTCTATCAATCCTCTGAACACTGTTTTAGATGATAACGCTACGGCTTCAATGAGCGCTGATCCCCGGGAGAATCTCCAAAACCAGCATCATCATTACAGCTCCTTTTCCAATCATACACAATCAGTTGGGTTCCTGACGGAGACAGGGTTACATGATCAGTTCAACCTTTTCGACAACAACTCTACAACGAAAGAAATGGACCAACTGGATGATCAGTTTGGAAATGACTTCTCAAATTCACCAGCTGCTATCGTCAGTGACTCATCAGATTCGAACCTTAAGGATAAGAATTCAATAATGGCTTCAGAAATTCTGGGAGGTCAATCTTCTGGAACTTTTTTCGATGAAACAACGACCAATACACCAACCATGCCGAACCATTCCAACTTTCTTGATCATTTCTTCCCATCACCAATACAATCGATGGAACTTCCGCCAACGTCAGCATCTTCAAACAAAGACGTGCTGAATTCTGGCTCCTCGACGACGACACCCCTAACGACACCTATATCTATAAAACCCTCTAAGAAATCAAATTCCACAATAACACAATCAAGAAGGAGTTCAGGTGTACGTAAGAAATCCGTTTCGTTGCGCAATATACCATCAAACAGCTCTACTACTTCACTAGCTTCACTGAACAGTGACAGCACTTCCACTGTAGGTTCGCTACCGATTAGCTCGTCGAAGGATAGCCAAAATAATAAAGATACCCAATGTACAAATTGTCACACTAGGACAACTCCCCTTTGGAGAAGAGATCCTATGGGCAACCCACTTTGTAACGCATGTGGGTTGTTTCTAAAGCTACACGGTGTTGTCAGACCATTATCTTTGAAAACTGATATAATCAAAAAAAGACAAAGAAATAACACCTCCAACAATAATTCTAGCTCGGGAGCTACGAGTGCCGGTACATCGAGTAATAATCCAAGCAGACAGTCAAAATCATCAAGTCCGAATTTTGATGAATTAAAGCCATTGCGAAAAACAAACTCTAATACGAGCCCACATCCCATTACCAAGAGAAAATCGGCAACAAACTTGAGGAAAATGAATTCAAACTCGCCGATGTCAAATTTTGGATTAGTATCGAATGACATCGGTTTATTAAACAACGATCTAATGAGAAATGCTGATAGCTCGATACTTGCGCAGCAACCAATTGAAGGTGATCCAAATCACCTTCAAAATTATGATTTTTTTGAAAGTTCAATATACAATAATAATAAAACTACTAATACAACTAATACAACTGCAATTAATACAACGAACAAATCTGATACAACTAATACAACTAATAGCAAAAACCTAGAATCGCCGTCGCTGGCTAACAACAGTTCTAGCGCTGACGCGCCCAAAAAAAATCCGGCGAGATCATCTACAGCGGTAAGGAATGATACCGGCCGTAGCCCACAGAAGAAGGCGAGCTCTGGAGTTCAGCATGGAAAGAATAATGGTAATACGAATTGGGAATGGTTAAGTCTAAGCCTTTGAGAAGTTAAACCTTTTTTTTTTTTAAAGGGAAGAGGTTTATTATTGCTAAGCATAATAAATATATAGACATATACAAAATATTTATTTCATCATAAATAATTTTTCTCTTAAAAATTAATTGGTTTATCAAAGGCGGCTAAACTTGCCTCCTTGAATGCTTCAGCTAGAGTTGGATGAGCGTGACAGGTTCTTGCAATATCTTCAGCAGATGCACCATATTCCAATGCTAGACCAGCTTCAGCGATCATTTCACCAGCATTTGGCCCAATAATGTGAGCACCAAGCAAACGTTCGGTTTCTGCGTCAATTATTATTTTGACAAAACCTTCGGTATCCAAATTCGTCTTTGCCCTTGAATTTGCAATAAATGGGAATTTACCAATTTTATATTTGATTCCATCCTCCTTTAATTGCTCTTCAGTTTTACCAACCCAAGCAACCTCTGGATGGGAGTACATAACAGCTGGAATATTGTTATAATTGACATGTCCATGCCCGGTCTTTAAGATCTCAGCGGCAGCAATACCTTCTTCTTCAGCTTTATGAGCCAGCATTGGACCGAAAGTGACATCGCCAATAACCTTGATGTGAGAGTGTTTGGAACTGAATTGCTCGTCGATAACTAAACGTCCTCTTTTGTCAACTTCTAAGCCTATCTTCTCCGCATTTAAGCCTTGAACATAAGGTCTTCTGCCGATAGCGACCAAAAGGACGTCTGCTTCGATGGTTTCCTGTTTACCGTTTTTGGCATTTTCAACAACAATCTCAACGGTTTCCCCCTTCCTTTCGGCGGAGATGACCTTGGTGTTTAATTTGAAATCCAAGCCTTGCTTCTTTAGGAATTTTTGTGTCGCAGTAGCAACCTCACCATCCATCGAGGCACCAATCTTTGGTAAAAACTCAACAACGGTGACCTTCGAGCCAATACGGCTGTACACTGAACCCATCTCCAGACCAATGATACCACCACCAATGATGGCCAATCTTTTGGGGATCTCCTTTAGCGCCAGAGCACCTGTTGAAGAGACAATTCTCTCTTCGTCAATGGTAACACCCGGGAATGGCGTCACCTCGGAACCCGTGGCAACAATAATGTTTTTGGCTTCCAAGACAGTCTCTTCCTTAACGGTTCCTTCAATGCCTTCCACCGGAGTGACTTTGATGCTGTGTTCGTCTTCAAAAGAGCCGTTACCGTTGTAATAGGTAACCCCGTTCTTTTTAAAAAGCATTTCGATACCACCTGTCAACTGCTTGACGACAGTGTCCTTTGCCTTTTGAAATTGCTCAACATTTAACTCCACAGAGCCTTTGATGTCAATACCACGGTTTTTGGAGTCCGTCTTCATCTGGTGGTACAATTGCGAGTTGTTCAACAATGCTTTTGATGGGATACAACCAACATTCAAACAGGTACCTCCCAGTCTGCCTCTTTTCTCGACGCAAGCGGTATCGAAACCCAATTGGGCAGCTTTGATGGCTGCAACGTAACCACCGGGACCGCCGCCAATAACCACAATATCGTGTTGCTTCTTAAGCGCTAGGCGCTGAGCAGATGAGCTGAAAGTACGTCTACTGATAATCGATCTTAGCATGACGAAGAATATATGATAAACTGTGACAAGTTGCCAGAACTCTGTGATTCTGTTACCCTTGAACCGATCGAATTACTGTGAACAGCTTGGAACCTCCGTAAGTAGATGCTTTCAGTTGCTTGGCATACGACGAGTCCAAAAGCTGTGAATATCGAAACCTTTGGAATGTGATTCACTCCCAAGATGCAGATGGGCCTAGTGGGTTGCCACTTTGCAGGGGCCTTCCCTTCGTTTCATTTCCAGGTCGGTGCCGCGTAGTTGGCGGGATTCGATTTCCGCCGAGAATCGCCGGTCTCCGGCGCCGGATTTCCCTTTCTCCGATCGTTTAACACGGGATCAGGTGTGCACAGAAGTCAGGATTTTCGAAGAGAAGTCAGAATGGGTCTCGGTTCGAATCCTGACTGACGCATTATTTCATATTTTATTCAGATCACTTGGGACGGGTGAACCACTTCTAGGTACATCTATCTACATCTATATGTATGGAAAAATGTATTCTCAGCCTTCATAAACACAGTCGTCGAAACCAGCTACTAAGTGATGGTTTCTGCACCCGAATTGAAGAGGTATGTGGAGAAGAAAGTTCTGCTGCAACTGAACGCTTCAAGAAGAGTAGCCGGCACCCTGAGGGGCTACGACATATTTCTGAACGTGGTCCTGGATGACGCCTTTGAAATAAGCAAAGACGGGTCCAACCATCCGCTTGGCAACCAGACGGTCGTGCGGGGTAACTCCATAGTGTCTTTAGAAGCATTAGATAGTATAGCATAGACAACTGTTCTCTATTTACGAATTTGCATTTCGATGCCGGCTTCTGAAAATCCACACTTTTCATAAAACTTGACGTTTTTTGCATCACAGTCCAGAATTATTTTATAGCATCCAGCTTTTAAACCCACCTCTGTCAGTGACTCGATGAGGAATTTACCCAGTTTTTTGCCCTGGTGTTTGGTCGACACGGCGATGTCCTCTATGTGGCCACACATCCCGCACTCGTGTATCAGCTTTCGTTCGATGATCAAATTTCCCGTCGCCGCTATTTCTTTGGTCGCGTCCTCAACAACCACGTAGGGATTATACGTAAGCACGCCCTCTGCAACGGCGCATGTGTTCCAATATTGCACCGTGCGAGCGAAGTCCTCAGCAGTCACGTTACCCACCGTGGTCAAGACTTTCAGCGCGTCAATAACGCCAAGGTAGTCGCCCTGCTCAATGCGCCTGATGGAGTATCCTTCTACCATTTAGTCCCCTGCTATATCCTATTATATGTTTTATGTAGTATGTATCTAATGTCAACTTCAGTCCACAAACTTGTGAGCCGTAGAAAGTCACGTGCCCGAATGTGCGTGCTCTATTATCGATTTGCCATGCTTTTGCCTTACCGACTCCAGCACTTGTACAAGATCAATCGTAATACTTGACAACTGTGCAGCGAATGCTTGCAATTCACTGATGAAATATTTGTGGTAAGTCTGTCCCAATATGCAATGCAAAAAATCATCCAATATGATGTTTTCGAGCTCGTTGGTATAGGTTGTAAACACCAAGATATCGAGCAGCTCTAGGCCAATCTCATCTCTGATGTGTTGCTGAAGAGCGTTATTCAGCCCGTTTATTATTAAAGGCTTGATGAACGCTTGAAAGATTGATATTTTCAAAGTATCTTTCAAATAGTAGTACAATCCGCTGAATTGTTGTTGCATTCGTGTTTCTAGCATCTTTCCGAACTTGCAAGGTACATCCGAGTTGAACCACTCAAGGTTTCGACTTAAGTTCGCGTATATTTGCCTAGATAGTTTTTCATTCTTCAAGCATTTCGATATGTTTTCATGAAGTTCCGTGTTATGGATTGTGTTCACCTCGCAATCGTACAGACAATCTCGGTATACCGAAAGTCTGATGTCGTCCGGTATTCCGAACCAGTACAGTGCACGGCTCCTAATAGCGAGTACCAATGCTGAGTTTTCTTCACGGCGAGCCTTTTCCCAAGCTTTCGTCAACTGTTGTTCACGTACGAGTAGATGTCTATTCTCACTTTTTAGATTGAGCACCTCTTTCTTTGTCTCATATGTTAGCCTTTGGGCCTCATGGTTCTTTCCCATTGATTTGAGAAGGTCTATAGATTCGTGTCGTTTTAATATTTTCTTCTTGTTCTCTTGCAGTAGCGATTCAAGACTCACATTGCCTTGCATCTTTCTCTTTAAATCAGGTTCAAAGATGCTGCTTGTATCCGTAACATTGCTTAAGTAACTGCATTCGGAATGAATGGTGGATCTATTGCTCATATGTGTGAATCGTGGGCGGTCGTCACACTGCTGTGGTGGCGTGTATACATCACCAATAACAGGTACAGTGTAGGAAATCAGTTGCGAATCAGAGTCTATCGGCAGGTCGAGAACTGTAGTCCAATCGGTCTCAGCACTGGATAACTGCTGTAAGTCACGTCTACAAATTCGATGCCGTGATTTAAAAAGTTTTTGACTGGGAGGAACGTAATTGACTGTCATTATAAGGGCTTTAGATCATTGCCTCGGTACAAAGCTGATCGATGTTAACAAAAATAATTATAGGTTTGTAGAGTTGTTATAAATATCTTAACGATCCAGCATGTGAAGCATAGAAGGATGAATGGTTGCTGATTTCGCAAGAGATTGTTCGATCATTGAGAAACCAGCAGCACCGAACAGTTGAAACGATTTTCGAAGAACAGACGCGAAAAATGACTAGCCACGCCAAGAGAAGAAAAAAAGGGATCGAAAAAAAATTCGTAAAACCAGCTAGCTATCTAAACACAATTCGGTTCGACTTGAGCTAAACGAAGCACAGTCTCAGTGGAATCAAGAAAGTTGGTAAATACACGGAAGCCAAAGCGATCTTGTCTTCGAATGAAAGAGGCAGCTTGGTGTGGAGAGAGCCGGGGTAATACCCCCTTTGGAAGATGGTAATAATACATATCAGCGTAGTGAAAGATGCGTTAATGCCATAAAATTTCAGCCATCTATTTAGAGTGGTCTTCGTAATGTGTAAGTCTGATTTCCCACTCTTTGTTGCTGTTTCTGAGTTCCAAACACTACGAAAGCCCTTGATAAAATAAAAAAATAATGGCAATTGAACTACTAATTCAATCATTACAAACCAATATAGCCAAACTGGCTTTTCATATAACAAAAAATCGTTATTTTGGGCAATATGCCATTTGACCAATTTGGAAGCGGGATGATATTTAGGTGGTATGACCACCGAAGAATCGATTGCAATGGTAATGGGGATATGAATTATACTGTAGTAGTAATAAAAAACCTGTTCATAGTAAGATAGTCCTCGGGCCATTTCAACCTCAGGGTCTTGTCTACTCTCCCTCTCTGTTACAGTTGGACAACGTTCATCAAGTTTTTTTTTTTCTTTCTTATTTTCGATGTTGCCCTTTCACAGAGAAATTCGCTACGTGATAAAATACAGGTGCGTTATGTATGGACAAGTTGGATATAAAATGTAGATATATATATATATACAAGGAAAAATTAATTTGTTTGAGCAGAGTTTGTGCGTGAGTCTATTTGTTCTTATCACCACCGTTTATCTTTTTGAATGTATTTGAGATGAAATTCTCCAGTCTACCCAACGCACTTGGATTATCAGGATTTATAATTGCAGTTTTGCCTGAGGAACCGTCATCGCTGGCACCTGACGAGGTGCCCGTTTCTGTCCTATTGGCACTGGCATCATTGGTGACATTTGCTAGTGCTTCCCATAGGCAAACCTCGGCCTTGGATTGTGGCTTTTTGATGACAATCTTGTATTGCACCTTCAAGAAGCCACGATCTCCATTAGGTTTCGGAACACCCATGTTTGGAATTGAAATAATCTCATCATTTTGAGTGCCAGGTTTGACTTTCAATCTAATCTGTGATTCATCAACAGTAGGAATCGTTATTGACCCACCTAGCGCCGCCGTCGTTATGGGTATTTCCTTTGTGAACCAGATATCGTACTTGTTTCTAATGGTGAATCTTGCATCTCTGTCAACACGCACTCTGAGGAGCACGTCACCTCTATGTAACTTCACAGAGTCCTTAAGTGCGGGGTCGACAGCCATTTGCGGATACGAACCTTGACCTGGGATGCGGACCACGTCCCCATCCTGCAGACCTTGCGGCAAGTCAACGGTAATAGTCTTTGACTTGTTAACCTCAACACCTTCACCGTGACAGGTGGAACAGATGTCTTCTGATTTCGCGGTCGTTCCCTCCCCACCACATCTTTGACAAGTTGATGCCATTTGGAAGCCGCCCCTGATATGCACCTGGGTACCAGTACCATGGCAGCTGGAACACGTCGTCTTCTGCGCATTGGGCTTCATGCCCGAACCATGACAACTGTGGCAGGGATCCAGGACTTTGAACTGCAGTTTCACATTCTTGGTGCCAAAAACGGCGTCTTTGAAGGAAAGTCGATGGGTAACCTCAGTTGAATCGCCCTTGTATTCCCTGAACATGGACGAGCGGGACCCCGACCTCGCCGAGCCCGACGGACCACCAGCACCAGCACCGCCACCAAAGGCGGCTCCAAACAGGTCTTCGAAGTTGATGCCACCAAAATTTCCAAATCCCCCCGAGAAATCAGCGTAGCCGCCCCCGGGACCGCCAGCGCCGCCAGCGCCGCCAAACCCGCCGAAACCGCCGGGACCGCCGGGACCCCCGGTCGCATTGCCATTGGAGTCAAATGCAGCGGCCCCGAACTGGTCGTATTGCTGCTTCTTCGTCTCGTCAGACAGGATTTCGTAGGCATTCTGCAAATCGTGGAACTTTTTCTCCGCACCAGGCTCCTTGTTGATGTCGGGATGGTACTGCTTGGCCAGTTTATAGTAGGCCTTCTTGATCTGCGACGAGGACGAGTCCTTCTTGACGCCTAGGGTGTCGTACGGGTCCTTGAATTGCTGCAGCGCGACTGCGCTGCTGTGAAACGTCCGGGCTTTCTGGTGCCCAAGACGGACGATGGGCAGTCTATACCTGTACTTCAACATGTAGCACCCTCTGGAGATATTCATCCTGACAATACGCTGTGCTCTTGTGAAAACAGATCCACAGAAATGCTATGTCGACAGATATAAGTAAGTATACATGAGGCCTGTGCCTGATGGGTGGACCGTTCAATCGGGCGATGGCTTCAACTCAGGAAAAGTTCCAGAAAAATCGCCTCCGTCAAAAGCGACGCCGATCATGTGACTCGGTCGTCGCTAATGAGCCTGTTCTCGAGTTTTTCGCGCATTCCATAAACTTCCATAAACTTCCATAAATTTGCGTAAACTTGCGTAAACTTGCGTAACTTTCATAACTTCCGCGGGTTCCATGCAGTTCCATGCAGTTCTACCAAGTTCCGTCGAGTTCCCCGTTCCAATAGCGATCTGCCCTTTGTTTCGCGCCACACCGCGTCGGATCCCGTGCAAAGACACAGCTTCTCACCCAAAAAACGAGAATAAGGGGTGCAGACAACAGGACCCGGGACAAATAATTGCCGCCATCGCAATATTTTCACCGAACAAAAATAGTAATAGCCAGAGTACCCCAAGTTTTGCTCTTACTGCTCTCCTCACGCGGAGAATCCCGCCGCATGGCAGACAAACCCCATCTGTCGTCTTCCCATAGCAATGTAACGTTCCGGGAAGAAGAGTCTATAGGTGCCAATAGCAAAACATCTAGACATAAACAAGGCCGAAGTGTAGCCACAGCCATCTTTCGAAGGATGACCTAATGCCCTCCTGCCCTCCTGTCTTGCAAACAAGGGGTGCTTCTGTGGATGACAACATGGAACAACATGGAACAACAACAACAACAACAACAACCAACGAACGACGAGGTAATGTCTAATGTCCCACGTCACTGTCTGTATCTGTAAAGCAAGTCCCTTGCCAAAGGACACGCACGGCATTCGATTCTATGTCGTGGACGAAAACTATAAAAGCACCTCTCTTGCATCTATTTCTACCCTCTCATCATCTCTCACTTGTAGATAGTCAGCAATCAAGCAAACTATAACTTCCAATACAACAAATATATCATAATGTCTGACGCCGGTAGAAAAGATTTTAGCGACAAAGTCTCTGAAGGGTTGAAACCTGACTCTGAAAAGTCATATCTAGAAAAGGGTAAGGAGAAGGTGACCGATGCCACCGACAGAGCTGCTGCCGCCGTGACCCCAGAACAAGACAAGAGTACCACTCAGGGTGCTGCCGATGCCGCCAAACGCGGCAAGGAAGATGCTGGTGGTGAGTCTTACGGCGACACCGCTAAGGAATATGTCGACGCTGCCAAGGGCAAACTGAACGACGCTGTTGAGTACGTCTCCTCTGCTGTTCACGGTGGCGAGTCGAAGAAATAGATTCGCAGCAGTGAATGGAACGAACGGGAGCATGTCTGAAAAACGAGAAAAAAGTTTTTTGTTATATCATTAGCTAATTACCATTTTATTTTAACTCTTACATAGCCACTTTTTTAAGCATATTACTTCATGATTTGAGCTAGTTTGATCTAGATAGAGCGTGTGTGTGCGGAGCAGAGGCGCAGAGGGGCAGATGGACTTCACCTCCGATTCGAGACAGAGCACGGCGACCATCCCGGGCGATGACGGCAGCGACGAGCCCTCCAGCGATGTCGTCCTGAAGCAGGACGATCTCCATTTGATAAACCTGCTGAATGACAAGGAAAAACTGATATCGCAGAGAAACGCTCTTTTGGAGGAGATCGCCCACTACACGTCGCAGTTGGAGAAGCCCTCCTCGTCTGATAGGCAGATATCGTTGCAGGACCTGCTCGCTTCGGTGACGACAGAGAACAGTTCTCACGTTATCACCGTGGATGGCAACTCAAGCACCCTCCTGGAACTTGCCCACAAGCATGATACCTTGCCATTGCTGAATATGGATGCAAGACTGCTGCTTTTGCAGGAGAAGCTGTACCCCAACGTCAGCCTGCGCTTGGACGGCGATACTCTGTTTGCTACGTACACACTTATGGAGCCCCATTTCACCATAGAATTACTGCTGCAATACGCCAGTGATACGCTGACTGAATGCAAGCTGATCAGCGTCTCGGACGCAGTAAAGTGGCAGCTGAGATCGTTGCTCTCGCGCGAAAACCCTACTGAAATACTCCTTGGATGTTTCGAGTTCGACAGAGTCCGTTGCAGGGTATCGGCCGCGCTGGACAGTCTTTGTGGCAACCTCGACGGCTACAGCCAGGTTTCTTTGTCGCGGGAACAGTTCTCGATCGAATGCACGCGTAAGGATCTGCGGCTGGCTCTAAGAGTGACGTTTCAACTGGAGTTTGCGTTTGTTGTCCCAACTACAGATATCGTCGCACTGCTCTCCAAAGACGGTAAATACATTGATGTCGATGAGATAAAATTAGGGCTTATTAAAGAATACGGTATAAACGTTGGATTGTTACAATTATGCAAAACATGCTTAAATCTATAGAGGCGCCGTCGATCATGTTTCAAAAAAAACTAATCGTTTTGGCATCGCACTGCTCTTTTTTAGGTCTCAACAGCAGTTTCTTAGCAGCGGCAAAGCTATTCAGGTAATCGGTTTCAAAGCCCAATACATTATCTCTGAATCTTTTTCTTTTCTTACCACGAATTCCAATCACAGACGCCATGGGTATGTCTTCGTATTCGTTGAACACTCTGAGCAAGCCCAGGTCTTTCCTCTTTAAATTTGCCGGTACCTGCGAGTGGGCAAGGTCTTTGAAAAACTCAGTTTGTGTTTTCGGTTTTTTATTTACTCTACCAACAACTTTCTGTTGATCCAGCTCGATTAGTTTGTCTATGCGGTTGTTGGTTTCTGTCTTTATATTTTTAATCGACCGGCTAACCGGGTCATTTTCGTCATTCTCCTCATGTCTCTCATGCTTCATCTTGGTGATGTTGATATTGAGATCATCGTTATTTTTTTCTTGCCGTTGCTCTTCTTCCTGTTCCTTTTCTTGGACTTGCTGTTCTTTCTGCTCTTGCCCATTTTCTTCTCCCTGAGTGCGCGAGACCCATGGTGCGTCCCCTGTTCTCTTGTTTGATTTCGCATTATCCTTCTCAGTCTCGGCTTCCTCTTCGCTGGCTTCCTCGCTCTCTGGATTTTCATCGTGTTTCTTCAGTTCCTTTATCTTTTGCAAAAACTCTTTCCTCTTAGATCTTTGCCTCATTCCAAATTCGTATTCCTCCTTGGGATCTTCGTCAAATTCTTCTTCGGTCGGCTCTAGTGGAATCTTGTCTTTGTCTGTGAAAGTCTTTATCGATTCTCGTATAGCGTCATCCGACAAGTCTGTTTCGGCGTGTATATACAGGAGCCATAACAACACGTTGCATCTGTCCTTTGGTTCATAGCCTGAAAAATCTAGTATATTGAACAAAGAGATCGGCTCGCCGTTTGTTTCGACATACTTTGATATCAGTTTCAAATTTACCAAGGAAACATTGTCGCAGATGGTGAACAGCAGGTTGACAACATTCGAATTTTGCGGCGAGACAGATCCTTTTGGCGGGTCGTATATCTCCGATAGATCAATGGGCTCGTTGCCAATCGGCAGGTTTTTGAGGATGGATTTCAGCCGCGGTGTGTCCTGCAGGGATTTCAGATCTGTGACCTTGTACTGTAGAACCGGCACGGAGTGGAAGGTTCTCAGTTGTGACGTCATTTCCAGGTAAAAGTTAATCGTGGTGTTAAGTCGCCCGATGTTCACCAGTAGTCCTAGAATACAAGTGGAAAACGCTACTTGCTGGTCAAGAAGCAGCTTATCTCTCAGTACTTTGGAACATTTAGTAGAGGACGCCAAGGCCAATATGTAAATCTGCGAAAATGTCAATTTATCATTGAAGATGAAAGTTCTGGCGTCGTAATCAGAATCGGTGACATTTACTATCCGACCTTCCTCGATCTGCAGAGGTACCACAGACTTTGCATACACATCTTTGAATATATTCGTGAACAGCAAACGCTTGTCAACCAGCAGTTGGTACAAAAAATGGAACTGCAGATCCTTTCTTGAGAAGAATTCTCCATCTGGCTTCTTCAAATGTCTATTGTACTTACTCGATTCCTTCATTTTTTTCTTGTTTGTCGCGACGGAGGGGACGACAGACGTACTGTTATCGTAACCTGTGTTGGCATTGTCCTCGCTTTCTGTTGAATCATTGGCGTCCTCATCCTCGTCACTCTTTGAAGCCAAAATTCTCCGTTTGGTTACGCCGTCCCCATTCATTGCAATACCCTGCTGGGGCTTTATTGGCGAGCTGTTCTTTGAATCGCTCTCATCCTGATCTTGAAAAACGTCATGGATGGGGTCATAAACTTTCTTGCCCATCTTAATGGAAACAGCACTGGGAGTTGCACCTAATAACGTTTCAACTGTTCTGTTGGGATATATGCTGAATTTCTGTGAAGAAGACCCCAGTCCGGCTAGTTTCCTCCCTTTCTGTATTTGAAAGATCGCCCGCCCATGTCCCGTAAATGGCGATCTACAAGATTGCAGGACTAACTAGGCCAAACCCACAACCCATCCATCCTCTCGAAAGATCTTTGAAGAACCAAACCAATGCGCTGGGAAGTAAGAACCATCAGGGCATGAGAAACATATGAGTAACATTCAAGAAACGTTACTTAACATTACCAAATTAAAGTGCTGTTTTCGGTTTTGAGTGCAAATGGTTGATAGAAACATTCGCGAAACGCTTGAGAACAGTTGACAAAATGTTCCTTCTATCTGAATGCGGCTTTCCGCTCGGTTTACCTTCAAGGGCCAAATATATATGCGTAGCACTATACTACCACCCAAAAAGCAGCACGAACAAAGTGCTGAAGAACATCTGCTATAGAAAACTTATTACTGACTGTTATGAACCGTCTCTGTCGCATGCAGAGCACAAATTTATATAGTTCTTGCAAAATTTCTTGTCTAATCGTCGTGAACGTGGGTGAATCTATCTAAAAACCACCACCGAAGCCACCATCACCGAAGCCACCCTGATCAAAACCTCCACCTTGGTCAAAACCACCACCACCTTGGTCAAAACCACCACCACCTTGGTCAAAACCACCACCACCTTGGTCAAAACCGCCACCCGGGCCATATCCACCATCATAGTTGTTCTCATACATGACTTGATTGTGATGCGGGGTGAGAGCGTCTGCCAACAGCAGACCACCTAGCATACCGGCACCTGCACCAAGCATCCCGTTTCTCATGTTGTGACTTTTAGCTGGCTGAGCGGGTTGCTGATACGCAGGCTGTTGGTACATGGGCTGTTGGTACATGGGCTGCTGATACATGGGCTGCTGATACATGGGTTGTTGGGGGTACTGCTGCTGTTGTGGATAGTATTGTGGCCCCCGGGACTGGGATTGGGGCTGTCCTTGTGTCTGTGTTTGCGGTGCTGCGCTGGGGCCGCGTGTGTAAGGCGGTGGACTGTTGGTCCCACGTGAAGGCCATGTAGTACCCTTAGGAGCGTCCCATTGCGATTTGCTTGTGCTCAGATCGACAAAGAACCATGTTTTGTAGTCCTCGTCAAAAACTGCTTTCCATCCTTGCGGAACTTGAGGAACCACGTCCTTGCTTTGGGCCATGATAATGACTTGCAAAAAAGATAAATAATTCCAAAGGGACTTTATTCTTTCTAATCAGAAATAGATCAGTTAAATGCCCTGTTTGCCTTCTATCTGCTGTACTTTATAAATTGAAATCGGCTCGCTTCGCCACGGGATGCCTTGTACGCTATCCCTTTTCGAGTCGAGCAGCCCGCGGAACATGCATTCTTAGAAATCAAGGGCTTATTGATGACGTACGAACAATTGGTTAAAAATTCTATTATCTATTTGATTATATCTATAATTTGCTTGTCTTGGTTGAGTACAACTTAAGAGCGTGTTTAGCCACACCAACAGAGGTTTCGTAGCCCATACCACCGAGACCATATGCATGTACAATCTTCAGAGAACCATGCTCGTTAAATTCTTGTTGGAATTCCAGCCTACTACCGCCTCTTCTCAGGGGCCTGAATCCTACATTCGCTCTGACGATGTCAAACGAACCATCAGGAAACATCAGATCGGGATACAAGACACGTGCTTTTTGCAAAAGAGCTTGTGTGTCTGATTCGCGAGGTGTCACTCTGGTGTCTCCCGGCTGCTTTGTTCCCCCGAGGATATATTGTGCCTCGCCATTGATCGCAGGCCTCTTTATCACAAAGGTCCACGATCCGTCCTTGCCCTGGTGTGTCACGGTGAGTTTACTATACTTGATTTTATCGGGATCTGGGACTTTCAGTAGTAAAGTTTGGCCCCTCACCTTGTATATTGTAGAATCGTAGCCACCCTGATATTGCAAACCGGTGCCAGTAGCATTGAAGATAGTGGTAACGTCAGGAAATAGTTGACTTATTGCTTTCAAGGAGTCTAACGTGATTCTCTCCAGCTTGAGAGTCACGGATAACCTACGACACAGTTGCTCGATTTGAACTTGAAGGAATTGCAGGTAAACTGGGGCATTTAAACACCAGGTCGTGTATTCGCATCCAAAGCGAACTCCAGGAGGCAGCGTTTTCTCGCTCAGAGAGTGCATGTCTACCAATGACTCTTTAGAGTATCCATCCCCAAAGTTCAGATACTCATTCGAAGGGTCCTCTATAAAATCTATGCCCTTAACAAATTCGATAGTCGATTCGGGATGGTCTATGGCGAATTTTTGAAAAAAGCGGTGGGTGACTCTTGTATACGCAGATTCTCTCTTATCAGAGTCATAAGTGTCCGATCTATGTGGAAATGGTCTGTAATGGGCACCTGCCCAAGGCGATGTATATTCAGAAGTCAATGGTTCATCTCTTGGAAAATTCCTGGCAATTATGCTTAGCTGCTTGGGTGGCAGTTGCTCTTTTTCCTGCACCTCCAGCAGCAATTGATGCGCGATAGTCAATCCTATGACACCAGCGCCCGCAATTACAATATGCTCAGTCATCGTGGACCTTTTAAAAATCGAAGGGTTTTTCTTGCCAATCTTTTTCAGATTGATGGAGGAGGGTTAGACTTTTATAGTATTCGAGCGATTAAATTAAGTCGCTCGAGTGAAAGATAAGCCTTTAAATGCATTTGACACGATGCAGCAATTTTGGCTGCTTGAACAGAATATACAGGTTAGAGCTCCAAGGAATTGCAAACCGAATAGCCTGGTTTCTATATATGATCAAGTGCTTGAAACATGCATATATGGAGAAGAGCAAGTTGTTCTACAGATTGACTATCATGTCAGGTTTACGCGCAGAACCAAAGGACAAAACAGCATCAGCAAATCATTATTGGGCGTTTTGATATACTGGTGGATCGCCAGTATATATATGGTACTGTAGAGCGTATATATCATCCATATCTATCGTGTAAGAGTAGAGATGCAACGTAGTGTGTAGTTTGCCGAGGCTTGTAGCTCGCCAAGACTTCTTGAAGATACCTCGCTCTACAACAGGATGACAATTATAAAAGAACGCGAAACATCGTGTATTATCGATATCGATATTACTATTCTTGTATTTGGCCGGCAACTTTGGCATCTTGGTTCGTTCCGCCGAAACTCTGTTTTGTCAGCTCCCGAATCAACTCGGTGGAAGCGGGGCCATTCTCACACAGGATTAAACATTTTGAAAAGAAACCTCAAGTTGGCTCAAAAAGAACAAATAACATCGTTGTAGCATAAAAGAGACAGTTGCCGGGATTTGGAGAGTGCTGAAAAGACAAAATAGCCATGAAGCCTTCCTCTGAACCGGAATATCCGTTGCGTCTGATATCTGTTCCGTTTCAATACCAGATTCGAGAGGATAAACGCAATATCAAAAAATTGAATGCACGAAAAATGTTAGTGCTCAAGGATAGTGAAGTTGAAATAGATTGTGATCTTTCAGTTAAGAGGAACAAGAGAGGTGGTGACCACCTCCTTGTTGAAAGGGACGCTAAGCGTGTAAAAGTTGATGAAACGAATAATTCTTCGAGATTCGATGCCAAAAATGTTAGTGAAATGGTAAGAACCCCAGAAGCTTTTACAAACGACGAAGTACCAACAAAAAATGCGACAGATTTGAAGCTTTCAGAACCGATAAGAAATGATGAATCATCATCTTGTCAAGAAGAAGAACGAGAAAACGAGAATTTGCAAGCATCTTTCCCCAAGGATCTCTTGTTGACAGCGGCTCAACAAATCCTTGGGACTTCGCCAGATGGTACTGTTACTCCTAACACAGGAACAACTGTAGGAAGTACAGCTGCATCGTCCACAACAAGCTCGGCGAATGAGATTGTAGAAGAAACTCTCCCTCTATCGCCCTTAGCTTCTCCAGGAGCTACCACACCGCAGAGCAATGATGAAGAAATCGAATTAGAAGCTATTGGTAATAAAGATAGCGCCCTCTCTTCTCAAGAGTGTGCACGTGACGTTTTCTCTACAGTTCGAACGGAACTTCCGCCAATATGCTACAAAAATTTATTATTTCAGTTAATTTCTCACATGAATCGAAGTGAATTATCGGATTTAAGCACCTTATTAAGGGATAATTTGAAAAGAGATTTTATTAAATCTTTACCTTTAGAGATTGCGTTAAAGATTCTAACCAATCTGTCATTTTCCGATATTTCACATTGTTTACAAGCGTGCAAAACATGGAATCATTTAATTAACTCAACTCCTCATCTGTGGAAACAGATGCTAATATCAGAAAGTTTTGTTTCAATGAAAAAGTTCCCAAAATATTCCCAAAGATTAGGCTTAAAATACCCCCAAGTATCAAAAAATGAAGACGCCTATCAATTAGATTTCCTAGAGAATTGTCGTATCTTAAAAAACTGGTATAATCCTAAGTTCAAACCTCAGAGAACAACTCTAAGGGGTCATTTGACAAGTGTGGTGACGTGTTTACAGTTTGAAGACGACTACGTAATAACTGGTGCAGATGATAAAGTTATTAGGGTCTATGATGCAGACAAAAAGCAATTTCTTTTAGAATTAACTGGTCACGATGGTGGGGTATGGGCACTGAAATATGATGAAGATGGTATTCTAGTCAGTGGATCAACAGATCGAAGCGTGCGCGTCTGGGATATCAAACGTGGCTGCTGCACCCATGTTTTCAGAGGGCATACTTCAACTGTCAGATGCCTAGACATCGTTGAGTATAGAAATGTCAAGTACATTGTCACAGGATCAAGAGATAACACGTTACATGTGTGGAAATTACCCAAAGAACCAAAGGTAACTGAGACGGATAAGCAGGAGTGGCCAGTTGTTTACAATATACCAGAAGAGAATCCCTATTTTGTTGGCGTTTTAAGAGGCCACATGGATTCTGTCCGTACTGTATCCGGCCATGGTAACATTGTAATTAGCGGATCATATGACAACAACTTGATGGTGTGGGATATAGCCCAGATGAAATGCCTGTATATTTTAGCTGGCCACACCGATAGGATATATTCAACAATATATGATCATAAAAGACTGAGATGCATATCTGCTAGTATGGATACAACAATACGAGTTTGGGATCTCCAGAACGTCTGGAATAATGGCACATGCTCTGTTGTCACAAGCTCATTGTCACCGTGTACCAAGATTACCGGATCAATGTCTACCTTACAAGGTCATACCGCATTGGTTGGGTTGTTAAGACTGTCAGACAAATTCTTGGTTAGCGCAGCAGCAGATGGCTCCTTGAGGGGCTGGGATTCAAATGATTACTCAAGGAAATTTGCATATCACCACAGTAATCAAAGTGCCATCACTACCTTCTATATTTCCGATAATTTGCTGGTCAGCGGATCTGAGGGGCAATTTAACGTATACAATCTTAGAAGTGGCAAGCTCATACATTCAAACATACTACAAGATGCTGAACAAATCTGGTCCGTTAATTTTAAGGGGAAAATTTTGGTAGCTGCTGTCGAAAAAGATCGTCAAAGTTATGTAGAGATGTTAGATTTTGGCAAGGAGACTGTCTCATCAGCATTGTCAACCTCTACAACGATTACAGCTGCTAGAAATGACCAGCCAGAAATTAGCGAGAATCACAGTGCTGCATCAACCACAAATCTTGAATTTGTATAACTGCCCAGACGGAAACTCGCGGGTAGCGAGAAGGCTAGCAGCAGGAGGTCTTCCTCCTCGACAAATGTAGAAGGTATTCATAGTTATAATACATAACCTATACACACGAGGCTTTTATTTAGGCTGTGACACAAAACAGGTTCTCTTATTCAAATATTCCTTTTTAAGCTTTATTTAAGTGTGTGACTTTTAGATACGTCAAGCCGTATTAAATACTACACATTTTCAAAGTGCAACAGTCGCATTTGCAATTAGCATTTTTAATGCCATAAAATATAAAGGTTTCTGTTGCAAGATATAACAGCACTAGTCTTATGTGCTATTCACTAAAAACCTAACAACTTTTGGAGGATTGGACCCTTTCCAACGTCCCTTGGGGTTTTAGCCCGCGAAGTGCGCGCTAAGACAAGATGCGTAGAAGCAAAACAGTATTGCTGCCCAGAATGTAACGAGTCTATGGAATATACCAGCAATCAAAGTAAATGTAAGTCAAATCTTGTGGTAGCAAGCTTTAATAATTTAGACGTAAAATTCTCAGATTAGTTTATTCATCAAGATGAATAAATTGGTCTCCCTTCTGTCGTATGCGGCGGCTCGATTGATTGTATTCCAACTCAACTTATGCGTTCATGTTTCAAGCCAGGCTAGCCAGGTTACAGTAATCTTGCGATAATGATACCTTTCATGTGAAGCTAGGGATTTCGCAAATATTGGTATTCAGCAGAGCTATAGTTCATAACAATTCAAAAACCCTAATAATTGAACTGGGTGATTCAATACCAAAACATCCTTTTTCGTCGAGCTCCATATTGCAAATGGAGCAAGCGTCCAAAAAATTTAGTCTTTCCTATTGAGCTACCTGACAAATACCAATCCCCATGATTTGCGATAAAAAGGTAAGTAGCGAACAGCGATGTTTCAAGTCAGTATTTTTTGAGAATAGAACCCAAGGATACTTCAAGGTAGATTGAATCTAGATTGTGGAACCCAAATATTGTGACTTGGATGATAGAGCAATAAGAGATAACTATATGGAGACAATTTGGCGACAATTAGCCTATACAAAGTGCAAAAACTAACATATTTAACTTTCAGTTAAAAGATGGATAAAGCAACAATATCTGCAACTGTTAAAATATGCGAAGAGAAAACCTCAGACGCGGGTTAGAAGCTCTCCATTTCAAAGTCTTCCCCTGAGTTCTGCAGTCTTTTATAGGAGCCTCGGTGCCGCGGAGTGTTTCTATAGGACTTCAGTCTCATCTTTCTCACGATGATTACATTGGCCCGGAATATAATGAGAATCGCTATCAGGCTAAGCAGAATGTAGCCCACCCTAGTAAGAATCTGTCGACTTGCTTCGAGACGCATGGCTCTCCATTGAACAAAGATGTTGGAACCAAGAAGAAAGATTGCTCCGGAGGATACGACAATGATGAATGCGCAAAGGATTAGACCATATGACAGTCTAGGTCCGGCCTCATTCGGTTCGGCTTCCGAATATGAGCTGAACAGCCCCCTTCCAAACAGCCTTTCTTCCGCTGACTGGGTTGGTTTCTGCGGCTGTGGGGAGCTCAAAGTATGTGATTTCGATGACGATGGTCCCGCTACTAGCATTTCTTCTTATTGGCTTCACAGGACAAGATAAAGAGACTAAAAGTTTTAAAACCGTGTGGGAATTCCATACCTTCGATTTTTGGATGACTTTTTATTTGCTGCAGGGACCTTGCTCGCACTTTTTTTTTCTTGGGTGCAAACAGTCTCAAGCAGAAAAACGTAAATTGATGAAGGTAACAATACGCATCAAATTCGAAACCGGATTGAAAATGACTGGAAATTGTAGATGAAATTTGTAAATAGTAATTTTTCTTATGTGGAAGAGGGACCACAGCGTCTACATGTCGATTGTGAATGAAGCCACGATTCAAGAAATACCATTGAACTCCTTGTTATAAGAAAGTGCGTCTTCCACGGGTCCTTCACTAATCCTTTCTCCACTAGGTGAGCAACAAAACATTGTTCTGGGATGTTTTGCACATAGCGAGATTCTTGATGTAATGAGCAGGGGTGTCTCATGCAATGGAGTCGTGCAAGTCTTCAACGGGGTCCATGTAACTGCAGACATTTTGCTGCATATTTCCCACAGATGACAGCAACCTATCCACGGAATATTTTCATTTCGAATGACAACAAAATGTTGTTTGACTGGCTATCATGGAAAATCTTGTATGTGGCTTAATAAAGCTAGAATTTTTTGTCACTCGGTACTATGTAGACACAGTGTACTTCTGCAAACTGAGCTTCATAATTGCTAGAAGCCCAGTCGCTGCAACTCCTGATTTCTTTCGATGCAATTGCGTTCTTTATCCTGATGAGCGGGCATAAATAAATTTTGCAGCAGTCTTCACCTCTTCACTTAAGATGTAATAAGAATAAACCGCTAAGATGTGCAAACAGTAAGAATTGTCCGGGCTCCACAAATGTTTTCAATAACTTAATATCATGTGTAAAATAAATATTATTGCCAGTATTGGGTTTCACATAAGACATCACATCATAGCACGATGCAGACTGGTGCCTGTACCATGGACTATAAAATCTGAATATGTCTTGACTGGGAATATTCGGTATGATTTTGTTTGAAGCGGATCAAACCCGACACGTGTAAAATGCTCTGACGCGTCAAATATCGGCCACACATCAAAGGACGCGTTTTTTCTTTAAAAGATGTTCAAGGCATCTATTACGCAGTTTCATCTATCATTTTGTAGTAGGCAATCGACATTAAGAGGTTCATCAGCATGGGTCGGCTAGTTGGGTTGGAACTGCACAACTTCAAGTCCTACAAGGGTACTGTGAAGGTTGGTTTCGGCGACTCTAATTTCACCAGTATTATCGGTCCTAATGGATCAGGGAAATCAAATATGATGGACGCGATCTCGTTCGTTCTTGGTGTCAGAAGCAGTCATTTGAGGTCAAATGTGTTGAAAGATTTGATCTATAGAGGTGTCTTGGAGGATAAAAACAATGCGGACCTTAGTGTTGATATGGATGACAACAATCCACAGCATGCGCATGTCAGAGCATTCTATTCGAAAGGCAACACAACCGTTGAGCTCATGCGGAGTATAACTAAATCTGGCGATACCAATTATAAGTTGAATGGCAAAACTGTCAACTACAAGAAGTACGCTTCCTTTTTGGAGGACGAAAACATTCTAATTAAGGCGAAGAACTTCCTAGTTTTCCAGGGCGACGTCGTTGCTATTGCGTCTCAATCCTCTACTGATTTATCGAATCTTTTTGAGGAAGTTTCTGGGTCCATACAGTACAAAAAAGAGTATGAACTACTTAAGGAACAGGTGCAGAGACTGGCTCAGTCTGCAGCAGAGTCCATCAAGAATAGGCGACGTGTTCATGGTGAATTGAAAACTTACAAAGAAGGTATCAGTAAGAATCAAGAATATAGCCAGAAGTTGAGTGAGAAACATGAACTAGAAGAATATATGGCTTTATGGCAAATTTATCATCTAGAAGGAAAAAAGCTGGAATATAATAACAGATTGAAAGAATTTAAGTTAAATATCAAGGAATTGAAGGAGAAAATTAGCAGCGAAGAAAAAAATTTGACCAGATCGAAATCTTCGTATAGTAAGGACAGTTCCGTCATTACTAAGCAAAACAATTACCTTGATTCCAAGCTTAGAGAGAAAGAGAAAGTCAATTCTCAATTGCTACCCATTAAATTGTCCCAGAGAGCTAGTACAAGACGGATAACAAATATTGAAAAAAAAATTGAAACTTTGCAGAAAGATATTGACAGGCAAAGATTTTATGTTGAAAAATTTGAAAATCAGTTAAGGGTGGTCGAGAAAACTAAGCAAGCGTTTGAAAAGACATTGAAAGATACTGCTACAAATGTTGACAAGTATACTTTGACTGACGAAGATTTGAAGACTTACAAAGAATTGCATGAGAAATATTTAAATAATGGAGGCTTTGACTTAGAATCAAAGGTGTCTCTGCTCGAAAATGAGAAGGAGGAAATTCAAAGCGACATACAGATCTTGGAAAGAAGGTCGGATTTATCGAGAACGAGAGTTACTGATGAGCTTAGTGAGATTAGTGAGAGATTAGAGTCTCAAATGACTGAGCTATCATCTAGCTTGAATGAAAAAAATTCATTACATAGCGCAAACATGAATGAGCTAAAAAAGTTGCAATCTGAAATCGAGTCATCTAGCAATAAAGAATATGACTTGAACTATAAATTGAGAGAGACGTTACTCAAGATAGATGAATTAAGTGCTAGCCAGAGGGAAACGAATAAGGAAAGAAAATTGAGAGAAAATGTGGCAACATTGAAAAAGTTTTTTCCTGGAGTGAGGGGTCTTGTATCCGACCTCTGTCAACCTAAAAAAGACAGATATGCGTTAGCTGTGTCTACAATTTTAGGAAAGAACTTTGACTCTGTGGTTGTCGATTCATTATCTGTCGCGCAAGAGTGCATCTCTTTCTTGAAGAAGCAACGAGCTGGTGTGGTCTCATTGATTCCTCTGGATACTCTGGACGCTGAAATCCCAATTCTATCAGCGCCTGATAGCGAAGGTTGTATGCTTACAGTTAATGCTATCAGTTACGATATAGAGTACGAAAGAGCAATGCAATACGTCTGTTCAGATTCGATAATTTGTGACACTTTAGCAATAGCTCAGAATTTGAAGTGGAATAAAAAAGTCAAATCAAAAATAGTCACGCTTGAGGGTTCACTCATTCATAGAGCCGGATTAATGACTGGTGGTGTCTACAAAGATAATAGTAATAGGTGGGATAGGGAAGAGTATCAAAGTCTGATTGTTCTTAAAGATAAACTAATGGCTGAAATTGAAGAGGCCTCAACTCACTGTAAAAATTGTTCCATAGAGGCACGCACCATAGAAGCCAGCCTCTCAACCTTGAACAGCGATATCTCCGATTTGAGAATACAAATGACTCAATTAAAACGGTCTATCGAGGAAACAAAAACTGAAACCATATATCATGAAAATCTGATTGAAAGAGAATATAATCCTAAATTGGAATCTCTGAAAGAAAAGATCGCAAAGATCGATTATAATATTAAAGACGTCTCGTTGAAAAAGGAAGATTTACAAAACGACGTCTTTCAAAATTTCACATCAAGGATGGGATTTTCCATTAAGGAATTTGAAAACCATTCTGGTGAAATTATGAGACTACAAAATAAGGAATTACAAGAATTACAAAGACAGATTTTGAATGTTGAAAATAAGTTGGAGTTCGAGAAAGAAAGATTAGGTGCCACAGAGAAAAGATACGCAAAAACAAAAGATGATCTCTTTAAAGTGGAATCAGAACTGGAATCATTAAAGAATGATGAAAAGCTAGTTCAGAAGCAGTTACAATCATTCAACGTTGACGTGGAGACAATTCGTAATGAGCTTCGAGGACTAGAAAAGGTTTCAGATGCCAAACAAAAAGATATTAATTCAACAGAAGAGGTTTTAAATGAATTGAATCAAAGCTTACAAGTAGTTAAAAAAGAAAGGGATGAGACTAGGGACGAAATTGACAAGGTAAACGTAGAGAGGGCATGCGTTCTGAAGAACTGTAAGATTTCGAATATGGATCTTCCTGTAACTTCCATCATAGGTTTGCATGGACTGCCTATTGATGGCATAGACGAACATGCAATTGAAGTATCCAACGAGATAAAGATTGATTTTGAGGCTCTCCCTCAAAAATACAAGGAAAACAATTCTAATGAGGTTCAATCAGAATTGGAAAGAAATATAAAGGAAATTCAAGGATATTTGAGCGAACTGCAACCAAACGCAAAAGCTACTGACAGATTTACCGAAGCTCAAGATAAGTTTGAATCTATTGATCAGGAAACCGAAAGATTGAAGAACGAAGAAAGAAAAGTGCTGGCACAATTCTTAAAAATCAAGAAGAAAAGAAAATCATTGTTCGAAAAAGCTTTTGAATATGTCAGTGAACACATTGACATCATATATAGAGAATTGACAAAGAACCCCAATAACACGAGTGAGTTAGCAGGCGGTAGTGCCTCTTTAACTCTAGAAGATGAGGACGAACCGTTCAATGCAGGGATCAAATATCATGCTACGCCTCCATTAAAAAGATTCAAAGACATGGAGTACCTCTCTGGTGGCGAGAAAACTGTTGCTGCCCTTGCATTACTGTTTACCATAAACTCTTACCAACCAAGTCCTTTTTTTGTTCTTGATGAGGTAGATGCCGCATTAGATACCGCGAACGTAGAGAGAATTGCTACATATATCAGGAGACATGGGAACAGTGATTTACAATTCATTGTCATTTCTCTAAAAAATACCATGTTTGAAAAGTCTGACGCTCTTGTAGGAGTCTACAGAGAACAACAAATGAATACCTCAAGAATTGTAACCTTAAACCTGAACAACTACGCTAATTAAATATATAATGCTATAAATGAAATAAGTTTTGAGCATAACTGAAACTCCCGTGCTATTCATTCAAATATATATATACTTTTTTTTTTATTCTCCCTTTAAACTACAAAACGCGGCTAGTAAAAAGTATTGCAACTTTTGCCACCACCGATTTGAAATTATGAAATATAAAAGCGTGCATATACGGTAACTCTTTGAATTTCAGAATTTACAATCGACACTCAATTTATTCATCTTTTGAAAGCTTCAAAGGAAAATTTACCATAACATTGCCTTCGCAGAGTCAGCTTCAATTATTGGTGAATTTAATTCATAGAGTGGCATCGTATTCTTAAGGTAAGCTCTATTTGCAGAGTATGAAAATAGAAAATATTGAATCACCAATTCCATTAAAAAATAAGACTGTATCTCATCTGAAGGATACGGAGATGAGAATGGTAAGATCGAATTCCAGCGCTGCAGAAGACGAAGCAACGAAAAGACAAAGATTAGTTTCGCCAGATACCAATAAAGCACTTGGTCTAAACAAGTCTGGCACTGTAACCCCTAAAGCTGTATCACCACAACTTCTAAATAATATGGATTCGGAACATATCTTGGACCAAAGATTGAAACACTACGGTTTAGATTTTGTTGATAATAAAGAGGAGCATTCTAAGAACGTTTACGATCGCAACTCTAGATGGTTTAGTAGATCTGTGAGGCCCGAATTCTCGGTTGAACGCTGTGTCCCGTATGAACTGGAAAGTCATAAGGATCAAGCCAGATATCTTTGTCATATAGTCGTGAATCTTTATATTGCCATCAATTCCTCGGATATTCAGGGTTTGATATCCATTTCAAGTAAGGATCTAGCAGAGATGAAAACCGAGATTGATAATTTGGCATTAAAAACAGATCTTTTTCGATTATCCGACCCCTTTTGTGAACCTGAGGTGTTGAGCAGCGATATTGCAGATTTTGACGAAGGTGAGGATGAGGATGATATGTTGGACGAAAATGAATTCATTGATGTTGCTGGACCTGACTTCAATGCTACGGGTAAAATAACTGCTAAATCAGCCTCAATTATTAATGTAAATCATTGGACTAATGAGCTGAAGAACTGTATACATTTCGATTTTCCGATTACTTTAAGGAAATCCCTGGCCAAAGTATATTACTACCTGTCCTTAGTGAAGGGCCAAAAAGTGTACCGGCAAATGCATGTTGACATGTTTGACCTTCTGGTAAACGTGGATGATGAAGATACAAACTTTACGGATCTCCTTTTTGATTCAGGATTACGGCTAGATCATAAGATAATGCTGGAATTTTTGGAAGAATTTTTACTTCACCCAGAATCCGATTTGCAACTATTCAGACTTTTACTAAAGCTGGCACACAGTGCCAAATCTTTCTATGATGACGAAGCAGGCGATATTTTAACCACAAGTATGGACTTTTTATTATCAAGCCTAGCGCCTTCTACAATGGCAGCAGTAATGCCTGTAATAACCTCATTTGTTCCCTATCAATACAAGGATAGTGTAAAAATCACGGATTACATTCCATTTTGTTTTGGATTTTGGAGTTCTTTTGTAGGGTATGTTGGCGTAGATACCCACATGTATGATTTTATGGGTACTGTAGCCGAAGATGCACACTGGAAGCTTCTCAAGAAATCATCTGCATTCCCTCTCATCAAGATTAATGACTTTTTGATTTTAACGGATGAACAGATGTCTTTTATGTTTAATAAACTACAGAACAATTTAAGAACTGATGGACAGATTCATTCATATTCTCGTGCAGTAAGGCCTTTTGTGTACTCTTTAGTCGGAAGCAACTCCGAGAAGTACTTCGAAAAATTAACAGGACTCACAAAATCTATTGCCACATATGTTCATCCTTCAAACAGCGGTTTTTGGACAAAAACAATATCGAAATTTGTTCACAGTTTTATCAAAATGTATCATGGAAGAGTAAAAAAGGAAGAAAAGTTCAAAGTTGCTGACTCTAAATCTTATTCTTTCCTCCTTGATGAAAAATGCAATTCAAAATTATTGGGGATATTCCTTGATCTGCTGTTTTTGGGTGCACAGAATAAGAATGCCGACGTAGCGAACCAATATATATCAAGTTTGGCCTACTTAGTAGATTTGGCTCCTCAAAGCTCACACTGTGTGTTCAATAGGATTTTGACAGATCTTTATGAAGCCTTATCAGGAGAACATGTAAATTCAACTCATAGATTGATTGCATCTTTGAAACAGTACAACAGGGTTGTAAGATATATGGTGATGGATAGTTTATATCGTGTCCATACGACTAACGTGCTTATGATGCTGGTATCAAAAATCGATATGAACGATATAACTTTGACCAGTAACATAATAAATGGAATTGTTTCTATTGCTTCCTTTGTACCGCTCCAGAACCTAGTTAAAGAAAATGAATTTCTGACATTTGAATCCAATACTTTGCCGTTCATCGAGCAACATTACTATCACTTCAGGACAGATAACTCAACAAGTCAATTTTCTTATGATACAGAGATCCTAAATAATGCTTTCAAGGCCTCAACAACAATTTTTGAGGACATCCTTCGTATATTTGTTGATAAACTATTCCAGCTGGTAGATGTAGACTTAGAGGATGGATTTGTTACAAAACTGAATCAGACTACAATGATTATGATAGAATCTATGGACAATAAAGTGTTCTCTGCCTTTTCCAATATCTTCCAGAAGAAATTTTGGGATAATGATTCATTCAAAGAAAAAAATCCCCATTATGAACTTGTAACTATACCACTGGCATCTTTAGTCAGGAACAACAACTCTTTGAGTGTACCTCTATTTGAAGGTCTGACGCACCATATCCGACAACAGATTGACCGTGGAGCTGGTTCTATTAGAGGAAGCACAGAAGTTCAAGCAAGAGATTTGAAACTAGTTTTGTACCTAACTGCTTTAAATGACGTCTTGAGTCAATCTAACAAAGAAATTCTCAATTTCAAAGATGAGCTTATTGGGTTTTTGAAATACGTTTACGAAAGCATCACGAACCCACCATTGGACGTATTCACATCAGTGATCATTCACCATGCATGCTCTGGCTTGACCAGAACCGAAGTTATTGATTATCTGTTATTTCCTCGTACATCTAGCATACCGTTAGAGGAAAGATGGGGTGGATTGCAGTTTGATAAAAGGAAGTTTTTGAAGGAAAATATAGATTTCACTTGGCATGTTCCTAGCGAAGAGGAAGTGGTCTTAGCCATTGAATTGCTTGAAACCGTGACAGCGCATTGTATAGAGCGTGTTCAGTGCTTGATGGATAATCCTGAATCTGATTCTGCGTATACTGACAAATTGCAGAAATATATTTTGATTATTACCCATGCTCTGTCAGGCTCGAGCCTCCTTTTTGATCCAGACTTTAACAAAAATGCGCCCGCTTCGGGATCAGGGAAAGACTATGATGAAAAGCTTTTACTGCTAAAGAGCATTCGTAATGATAACTGCGACGCGCAGGAGCTGGATATTGATATAGAGCAGATTCGTTCGGATACAGACAAAGATTCATTTTGCGAAAAACAAATCAATTTTACCGATGTAGATATTTCTGAAAACGGTAGTCCTATCGAAGTGAAAGACGATGATTGTAAAGATATTATCATGGAGGATATCACTGATACTTCAGGTTTGCCGTCAGGTATTGCAACACCTGAGCCTGGCTCACATTTTGAGGGTGGTCCTAATTCTTCCATGAACTCAAGATTGGCGTTTAGAGATCTAGATATTTTTGCCTGTAACTATTACTTTGGTACATCAGCTGCTGACAGGTTGAAGAATCCGCGATACTTAAAAGTTCACAGCATAAGAAATAAGATTGGGATATTCTTCCATAAGCTCTACCTATTTCTTCAAAGCAACTACGATGACAATACCAGTGTATTCCAAATCCTACTGCATGGTTTCAAGGTGTTCTTCACAGACGTTGGTCAAGAAACAGTGTTTAACGATGATCCCAGTGCATTGCTTGACTTGGATTTCCTCGAAAATATACAAAGCCTCAATCGCTTAACTATACCATACACAAGAACCTGTCTAGCAGCCAGTGCTAATGATTTCCATCAAGCCCGAGTTCTACTTCATTCTACCAACCGCTACCCTTCGAGCACAGAAGGACAACTGTTAAGGGATATCATCCACTTATCTACCTCGGTATATCCGGATATTCATAAGCCAGCCCAGGGAACTTTGTTGCACTGCATGAAACAATTCATCGGATCTTATTCAATTATCGTTAGAAAGGCAATTGTTTGTTTGAAAGAAGTTCTGATAAGCAAGAACTATATGAAAATGCAAGCAGTATTGAAATTGTTCTTGATAAAGAAGATCAACAGGAAATTGATGTCTGACTATAAGAATCTTAAAGAACTGATCTTCTTACTCATCGAATGCTGTCGCGTGAACGAGCTTGAGATTTCCATATACGCGGATCAAATATTAAATGAAATTGCAAGCGGTTTAAAAGTACCTTCAAGCGTTTGCATCCTTGATTCTCGGGCACGGACGTCTTTAGCCCCTCCAGACACAACTATAGATTTACAAGTAAAGGCTGTGAAACTAGCAAAAGAAAAAAAGCGGGAGTACTATTTCTCTATTCTGGAAGAACTGCAAGCTCATTTGATACATAAATTCAACTCAGAGGATAACTTCGGATGGAAGTTGCCGGTGTTCATGATGCGTCTCGTTAATAAATTACAAATGAACCTCGAAACAAAAGTTGAAAAAGAAACTATTACTTTAGTTTTCAACCAAATGAAAACGAATCATCCTGGGCTAATTCATTTAGGCCTTAAGACTTTTTTCGGAATTTTTGACAAGATATCCACCTTATCTGATTATGAGTACGACAGATCCAAAGTGTACGATACGGAGTTTGATCCAGTTTTCATACGGAAGCTAGATACTTCCCAGCCTAGTATGAATGAGATATTCAAAAAAGAGATGAATAATTTCAAATCTCCCAACTTTTTCATAGATTCTCGCATGTTTGTTGGATGGCTTTGCTGGGGCAGATCGGTTGATGTGTTCAAACCAGTCCGCGTTGAAATGAATGTCAAGGAGAATGAACATGAAAGCCTCAAAACTATGGGTGCCTTGATTACAAAAGATTGGCTGAAGGTCACCACTTGCAACTTGATTCAAGATAATGAGACACAGGGTGTTTTTAGCAGTGGGAACGTATCTTTTTTCATCATGGTTATGTGCTTGATCTCCAATGAATTCACGGCACTTGAATTTGATGATGTATTTGATCTATGTCAAGATCATTACAATAGAGATGACAAGGCTGCTATGATTATGTCTATTGAAATTTTTGCCGCTATTATTTGCAGTAGTAAAATGCTTAAGCCGTCTGAGCTGCAGTTGAGAGATAACTTTGTCGAGAAGTTCCTTCAGGACTGCTTAAATTCAGATTTGAACCAAGATGCATCTGACATATGGAGTACTATGTGCTGGTGGTTGCCAACTACGGTTGACATCAGAAGATGCGAGCCATTTTATCGTCAGTTCACCCAAATTCGTGACTTGCTGAATACAAACTCTGATGATGCAGGCCATCAAGCCTCAAAGCTTGTGATGTTAAAAAGCATCATCATCTCATTAGAATATAAAAATCCAGACGTCTCCCCAATTTTTGAGAATTTAACCATGCAGCACCCCTATGATCAGGTTCGAGAAGCTATTGCCCAAGTTCTTTGTTCGTTGATAACAACACAGAGCTGTCCTTCATGGAATAATGTTGCGACAATGATGAAGGCCGAGAGAGCGAATCCTGACGGTTTAGGACTACCAGTCAAGCAGCTTCCAATACAAATTGACCGTTTCATCAAAAAGCAATTTCAACAAATACTACTAGAAAGTAAACAGGTAGAGGGATTGACTCCACAAGAAATTTTGAAAACAAATTTTTTCTATATGTCTTCAACGATGTTTTATTGGATAAAAGAAATGGCCAGAAGTAGTAACAAAATATTGTTAGTCCCTTATGTCGTTGAATGTTTGGCACCATTTTTACTTACATTAATGAAGCATAAAGATGTTTGTAAACTGGCGGGTTTAGAACCAGCCCCTCTATTTGTTGGTCTTTCTTATATGCCTATCAGAAGGGAAAATGTTGGTTCTTTGGTAAAACTACTATGCAATACCAATCTAACTTCCTCTTCTTTTCAGATCAAATTGCAGCTACGTTTCATCCAACATTTTTTTTCCTCGCAGCTGTTACAATTGACCAAGGAAGAGAAAGAATCTATCTTAAATGCTCTCGTTGAGTATCTGTATGATGACAAATATGTTGAGGTTAGAATAAGCGCAGCGGATGTACTCTCTAATATCGTTCATAATTTGGGCGAAAAGGATCGTCAACTCGAGAACTTAGTAGCGCGCTTCAGTTCTGGTTTAGGCACGTATTCTTGGAAGGAAAAGCAAAAAGTGTCAAAGACGGATACTAAAGTTCACGGCAGCATTCTTGGCCTCGGCGCTATCATTTCGGCATTCCCATATGCCTTCCCCTTGCCCGAGTGGATTCCTAAACAACTAAGCGATATTTCATCGTGGGCTAGAACGAATGGAATGGCTGCCTCCGCCTCGAAAGGTATTATCAGTGAATTTAAAAAGGTTAGGACTGACACCTGGAAATTTGACAGACTTACGTTCACCGCCGAACAACTAGAAGATTTGGAAGGTGTGTTGTGGAGCAGCTATTATGCATAACTTGCAAGGCAATAATAGTCTAAGTATATATATTTTAAGTAACCCTACGAATCTCGCATATGTAACAACTTATTATCATTGTCATAATTATTACCCGCCTTTCGGCAGAAATCGAAGCGTAATTGGAGGGGGAGATATAGTTTTGAACTATCCAACCGCGAACTCAGGGATCGATGAACACATAGCTGATACTTCAAGGGATATCACGCCGTTAGTAATCGCCTAGCTACTAGCAAAGATACGCTTATAGTACATACGCGTTTTTCAAAAAAATAAAGGATAACTCAGTGGGACCATTTTTCCAAGTTGTTTACGTGCTTGACAGGTATTTTTATTCACTAGAGATGTCAGGTTTGAGAACAGTTTCTGCATCATCTGGAAATGGCAAGAGCTACGACTCTATTATGAAGATTTTGCTAATCGGTGATTCGGGTGTCGGCAAATCTTGTCTATTAGTTAGATTTGTGGACGATAAGTTTAACCCATCATTTATCACTACTATTGGCATTGATTTCAAGATCAAAACAGTGGATATTAATGGAAAGAAGATCAAACTACAACTATGGGATACTGCTGGACAGGAGAGATTTCGGACAATTACCACAGCCTACTATCGTGGTGCAATGGGTATCATCCTTGTCTACGATGTCACTGACGAAAGAACCTTTACCAATATCAGGCAATGGTTCAAAACCGTCAACGAGCATGCTAACGATGATGCACAATTGCTACTTGTGGGGAACAAGAGCGATATGGAAACGAGAACAGTTACCTATGAACAAGGAGAAACGTTGGCCAAAGAGTTGGGTATCCCATTCATCGAGTCCAGTGCTAAGAATGATGATAATGTGAACGAGATCTTCTTTACGTTGGCCAAGCTGATTCAAGAAAAGATTGATAATGACAAGCTAGCGGGAGGCCCAGCCGGGAAGGAAAGCAATATCAACATCAACTCAGGCAGCAGTGGATCCAAATCAGGTTGCTGTTGAACGTAGACCAATACTTTCCATTCTAATAACTGAAAGAGCCCATCCTTCATCCAATGTATAAACTTATGTACACCTAGAAAGACATTGTCAGACCCCACAAAATATTGATGGGCGTAGACTTGTTCGACTACTCTAACTTTTATCTCAAAGCCCAGTATGTTTCATGGATCTGGTACCTTCTTCAAAACAGAACATGTAAGCGATATCGACGTTCTAGTCGAAAACTCTTCTTCAGTGATATGCAAATAGCTGTTCGCTATGCTGCTTGTTACGTATTCGACGAGATGCGCCGCGCGAAGCTCGCACGTGGCAGCTATTAAAATACTTCGCTGCAGCGAAGAGGAGTAAGAAATTGTTGTATAAAAGAACAACATAGATGGACATTTAGAACAGAGTTTGCTGTTCTGGGGTGTTATATTAATTTATATTGGATAAACGTCTAAACGATGTTGTTTGGTGTTAAACTAGCGAATGATGTCTATCCACCTTGGAAGGATTCGTACATTGACTACGAAAGATTGAAGAAATTGCTGAAAGAAGGTGTTGTTCCTGACAGGTCCAATGGCTCTAAATCTCGTACTGCAGGTGGAGATTTTGCATGGGCTGATAGCGACGAGTCCAAATTTGTGGAAGCGCTAGACAGGGAATTAGAAAAGGTCTACGGTTTCCAGATCAAGAAATATAACACTTTGTTAGAGAGACTGAGCAGATTAGAGTCCCAGACTAGCACAGAAGAAAGCATCAAGAAACTAGACTCCGAGGCCTTTCAAGCAGCTTTGGAGGACTTGTTGAGCGAAGCACAAGAATTGGATAACTTCTATCGTTTGAACTATACCGGATTTGTGAAAATCGTAAAGAAGCATGACAAGCTGCATTCGAGATACCCCTCTGTTAAGTCCCTTCTTGAAGTTAGATTAAGGGGTTTACCATTCCATTCAGAAGAGCTATCGCCATTGTTGTATCGTATTTCGTTCCTGTACGATATTTTGAGAAGTAATTTTGCTAACGTTTCTAAGTCATTAGCTAATGCTTCGAAAATCAGCGCTGCTGGTAGTACTTCCGGTGAGCTAAACTTCAAAAGTTTCAAATTTTGGGTGCACAATGATAATTTAATGGAAGTCAAAACTAGAATTCTTAGACATCTGCCTGTTTTGGTGTATGCCTCGGCCCCCACTGAGAACGATGATTTGATTGATCGTTACGAGTCAGAAGTTATGAATTCAGATGTGGGAGCCTTCTCTTCAAGTTCAAGTGGTGACAACGTGGATTCTTCATTAGACGGTAATAAATCGTACGATCCAGTTATTACTGCTTTATATTTTGATAATGAACAATTTGAACTGTACAACGATAAACTACTGAAAGTCCATTCGGCTCCAACCTTGAGATTAAGATGGATAGGTCGATTAGCCGCGAAACCCGATATTTTCCTAGAGAAAAGAATGGTTGTCGAAGACTCCGAAACTGGAAATACGGAATTGGAGGAAACAAGATTGCAAATTAAACAAAAGTTTCTCAATGGATTCATCTTCAATGGTGATGAGAGGTATAAAGAACGTACTTTGAATAAATTGAAGGAAAGAGGATCAGGGGAAGCCGAGATTAATAAAGCAAACAATAATGTCGATTCTATGCAAAAATTCATTTTGCAAGAAGGATTACAGCCCGTCTTGAGAACTATTTACAGCAGAACAGCATTTCAAATACCAGGGGATGATAGAATTAGAATTACCATTGATTCTAACATTATCTATATAAGGGAAGACTCTTTTGATGAAGAAAGACCAATCAGAGACCCAAAGAGCTGGCACAGAACAGACATTGATTCGGATATTAAAAACCCATTGAAGCTCCTAAGAAATGGTGAGTATTCGAAGTTCCCTTATTCTGTCATGGAAATTAAAATAAAAAATGATACTGTTTCGAAGGGTACTGCTATGTCGCAAACGAAGTTACCAAGAAGACATGGCCAATGGATTAATGAACTAACAAATTCTCATTTGGTGAAGGAAGTTCCAAAATTTTCCATCTACATTCAAGGTGTTGCTTCGTTGTTTGGTGATGAAGAAAAATTGGACGTCTTACCATTCTGGGTTCCGGAATTAGAAACTGATATTAGAATTGATCCAAAGCAAGCGTATGAACAGGAGAAAAAAAAGTTGAAGAAACAAAAGGAGACACAAGAAAAGATTAATCAAATGAGAAGGATGTCTAGATTATCTTTACCAGCGGGTGAGCAGTCCACACAACATTCAGATGAGAGAGAAGCTCAAAATAAGTCTCAACCCCAACTGGTTTCCGAGGCTGATTTAGAAGATCACGAATCTTCTGACGAAGAAGAGAGTAGTAACGAAAGAAAAATATCTAAAAAGCACAAGAAAGCTAAGCAACCTACTCTGCTAAGTATCCTGGCTGGCTCTGATTCGAAATTATCTAGAGTGGACTCTGAAGATGAAGAGATTGTTTTGCCGCCAGGCGTAAAAAAGCCGACTAGCTATATCAAAAATGCCGGTCCGGTGAAAGTTGAAGCGAAAGTTTGGTTAGCAAATGAACGTACTTTCAACAGATGGTTACATGTCACGACTTTGTTAAGTATCCTGACATTCTCTATTTACAATTCGGTTAAAAGGGCTGAGTTTCCAGAGTTGGCCGAGTTACTGGCTTATATCTTTTTTGGTTTAACAGTTTTCTCTGGCTTATGGGCCTATTATATCTACTTAAAAAGAGTTACTGTCATCAAGGAAAGAAGCGGCCAACATTTGGATTCTCCATTAGGACCTTTACTTCTAGCTTTCGTCATATCTATCACATTGGTTGTCAATTTTGTCGTGGCATTCAGAGATGCCAATAAATCAAGACAGACATACTTGAATGGCGCTGATTTTACCTCCTTGCAGTATTCTCACGATAGACAAATAGGCAAGTTTTCGAACGATACTCTGCCAAAATCTTTGCGCCCCATCCAAGATTACATCTTCAATCTTGTTGGCAGAAGTGCTTGATTCATGAATCCTAATTTCAAGCGAAGTAAAAGAAATTTAACTAGATGTGTGCATTCGTATTTTTTTTATTACTCTTTAACCTAATTTTCTAATAAATAATTAAAAGGCTGACTTTCGGGGCGCTCTCGAAAAAGTTCTTGGACTGAAATATCAAATCATAACACATCAGACTTAAAGAGCATAGGCTACACGGAGGCAATTTAGTAGTTTAAAGAGCGCATGTCCGTTGAGACATACAAGAGGGTGAAAAGAGACAAAGATCAGTTTATCTCTCACGCCTGTATCTCAACCTACAGGTCATCAAATGTGCCAATTTTCAGTCCCAGGAGAACAATGAGTTTAAATAGTAAAAGTCAGGATGGCCGAAGTTCCATTAACGTTTTACCTACAAAGAGAACCCAATCAAGTAACCGCCCTCTGGTCAGAGACTCTGAAGGCACCGACGAGCCTCAAAGTAGCATCTTCGGTCACATTAAGAGCGCCTTGAGGAACACGGGGAAGTACATGTGGGATAGTCTTGTGTGGCCTACAAGTCCAACACATATAAAGAGCGGTACTAATTCAGATCAGCAGTCAGCAGACTTCGAAGAGAGTGTCACTCAGAAGCGGAAGTCCCCTGAGTATTTTATGGCGCCAAAAAAGGCAAGGAAATTATGTGAGGTGCCGTCGGTTCCCAGCAACGAGACCTCCAACACTACGCGCTGCTTAAATTTGGAGCAGGAATCTGATAAAGAGCACGCTTTATCATTTTCTAAGGATCCTTTCAATTGGGATAGCTGGAAGACCACCCAAATAAGTCCGATAGTCAATGATACGAACACTGGGACAGCCCCTTACGGAACTACACTTAGAATCAGAAAAAGGAATTTTAGGCATCTTTCAGAGAAAAATCAGCTAACCCTTAGGAACCAGTCCGGAGAAATAGAGTATTTGAAGATGATATTCAACGGAGAATATAAAGTACCGAAAATAATTGAAAATGAACGAGAGGAACAAATGAAATTAATGCAGGGAGGTCTTTCCAGCAATAAAAAGGCCAAGAAATCAATTGTTGATTTAACTGAGAAGATAAAAAACATTTTACTGGAAAATGTGGATCGTAGAAAATCGAAAAATGATGACTTGATATTTGTCAAAGAACAAAAAGTCTCTCCGCTAGACAGAAAACGCGAAGAATATCATATTCGACAGTTAAGGTTTGATAGGTCATTACTGGAATTTGATAAGGAATTTAAAAGCTATAGGCAATTGTTAGAGGAGAGAAAGCATATCCAAGATCAGGTCAGAAAGAAGAAAGAGCAGACACAGAGGAAAAAATTAATTCCAAATATCAGCGGCACCCAATCCGATGCTGTGCAGCAGGTTTGGAAAGGAGAAGAGAACTTCGTGCTGATGAATAAAGACAACTTGGAAGTTACTGTACGAGATTTTAAAACATTGACACCGAGGCGATGGTTGAATGATACAGTAATTGAGTTTTTCATGAAATTCATTGAGAAACATCATGAACGAACAGTTGCATTCAATTCGTTTTTCTATACAAATTTATCAGAGCGTGGATACCAGAGTGTTCGAAGATGGATGAAAAGGAAGAAAGTTCAGATTGCTGACCTTGACAAAATTTTTGTTCCAATAAACCTGAATCAGTCCCATTGGGCGTTAGGAATGATTGATATAGCAAACAAAAGAATCTTATATGTTGATTCCTTATCGAACGGACCAAATGCGATAAGCTTTGCTATTTTGAGTGATCTGCAAAAATATGTCATTGACGAGAGTGGTAATACAATGGGATCAGATTTTGAGCTCTTGAATGTGCCTTGTCCTCAACAGCCAAATGGATTTGACTGTGGGATCTATCTTTGTATGAATACACTATATTTGAGTCAGGATTCCCCATTAACATTCGATCAAACAGACGCCGTTAAGATGCGAATATACATAGGGCATTTAATTTTGTCAGAGAAGAACTAAAGATTATTTTTGGCAACTAAGTAATAGAATTATACAATTTGATTTTAAGGCATGTAACATTATAAAGCTTGAAGGAATTTTGCAAACGCTTTCTGTACTTCTGTTAATCATAATGGAGGCATTTCAAGGTGTCGTTGGGCCACAATAAGTCACAGCTCAACAAAATTGAGAACTTTTCCATTTTATTCACAGCTTTTCTATTGGATCCGTGTTCACGCAGAGAAAATGAGAATGTTGGGAATTTCATTTTCAATCCCTCTGCACTAAGTGGGCGGTAAATTAGTGCACCTTACGCATGATTTGCCGTCTAAGTACGTTATTGATGCTTTTTAGGCAAGGATTCTCGAAATTCGCAGTCATCATTCGTTAGATAACACATGATGAGACTTCATTTTAGGTAAGTACTTAGCTATCGTAAAGGAAATACAAACCCCATTACTTAGAGTGTTCTCATTCATATTGCAGACTGTGGTCATACATACATACTCAGTGTTCTGATCATTTGAGAAAAGATTTTGGCATGAAGTTTCCACTTGTTGTTTCTGGAATAAAGTGCCAATAATTTAAAGGCCTTATGCATTGTTCAAATATATATTTAGAAATCAATAACGGAAGGTAAATCAGATTCACCTGTGTTAGCATTAATGAGGAACGAATTGTCGTTACCTGTCAGTTATAAAAAGGCAAGGTACCAAAACCTGTAATACAGATAGCAATTCTAGATCTGGTGCTTTTCCATAGTTCAGATAAACGACAAAGCACCCTTTTGAAGTAATAATCCATCATATCAGAGACAGAATAATGCCTCTTCAAGGATTTGCAGTCCCACGACGTGAAGTGTTCTTCATTACCATCTTCAGGCTTTCTTCAGGCTGGTATGCTTGTTTGTCTCATCTTCTTGACACGCACTCGCTAGTGCTCTGTTTTGATGTACTCTTGTTAAGTGCTTAAACATTATCATGAGTTAACCGCCGACGAGTTATCAAAGCAGCTGGTGCTAAACGTTTGGCAGTTCGAAGTCATCCATTCCTGCCGCTATTTGCCAGAATCCTTGGAGGTACCTAAATCCAGTTGCTGTAGGTCCTCGATGACCTTTGTTACCTCTTCCGATGCTGTTTTTTCCGGTTCTTCCTCTGCTTTATCTTCCTTCATCAGCTTTTCTAGATTTTTTGACCATCCTAATTCATTGGCTAAACATTGTGCAGCATCTTCCGAGCCTCCATTGAATACAAGATCAGATTTGCGAGGGTTCGATTCGAAATCTCCAACCAAACCAATGTTGAAAAGGGCACGAGGCGTGCATTTGGGAACTTCGGATGGTAGGGAGGCAAATGGATAGACTGTTAGCGAGGTTCCAGCAACTATCACCAAATTCTTCTCATCTTTCTCAGTATTCAGCCAAGCGAGGTCCTCATCCCATGTGTCAAAAAACATACTGGGCAAGCCCTCGCCGAAAAATACAATGCGCGGTTTTATTAGACCTTCACAAACGTCACAACTGGCATAATTGATGTCTAAATTGTTTTCAGTACTACTTGTATCTTTCTCAGTACTGCTAGTACATTTTCTCTTGAAATCAAGCTTTTCACGGAAGGCGTCGACGGAAAACTCCTTATCGCATTCAATACAATGATTTGAAGCAAAACTTCCGTGTGCTTCAATCAATAATTTATCATCAATTAGTGCTTGTCTCTCTAGAGTATCAATATTTTGTGTATAAATTCTTCTAAGCCTGTTGTTCTGCTCAAAAAGTTTCATAAGATAATGGAATTTAGTGGGCTTGAAATTACCGGGATACAATTCCTTGGCTAAAATATAGAATGGCTTGGGATTCTCCTTGAAATATGCAATATCGAAAACTGCTTCAGCATATGGTAGGTCCAGTTTTGACAGGTTGTGGTAAAGACCTGTTTTTGGGGACCTAAAATCAGGAATCCCGCATGCAGTTGATATACCTGCGCCAACCATAAATATCACCTTCGCTTGAGGATACTTTTTCAAGTGCTCTGCCACTTTTTTTAGGCTCATTTCTGCATTATGTTCGACATGTTTGGCATTCTTGGTGTCCATGTTGAGATCTCAAGTGAACTCCTCTAGGAATAAGCATGAAGCATTTTAGCAGTAAAAACTCATCGACGGCTTTAAGTCATAAAAATTAGCTAGTGCAACAAAAAATAATATCGACCCCAGTGAGGATTGAACTCACGATCTTGCGATTAACAGTCGCACGCCTTAACCAGCTTGGCCATGGAGTCTCGAAATTTTGCCGAATATTTTTCATACGAAATTAATCCTGAACGGGATACTAGAGGTAAAGTGGCCATTTAACAAGATCTATCTATTCGTAAATGGTTCTTATATTGAGTAATTACACTCGATGGCCTCGTGGCTCGGAGCTACTGGAAGCTCATATTCTCATACGATGTCTCAGCTGCATGTTGCGACAACGATCTCCCTTGAGGAACTCTTATACATGGAGAAGTCTCTAGATAGTCTCTAATAGATGAATTGCTCTCGCTTCTACCGGTTCATCCTTTTTATTCTTTCTTTTGATTCTCAATATACAATACTTTTTCATGGAAGCTTCCTGAATATGAACTGAAAAATTATTAATACATAAAAAGGTTTCAACAACTCAGAAGCAAACAAACTTCCTCTCGTTCACGGCCTCAATCATAACTCAAGATAATATCATCATGAAGCAGAGAATCAGTGCTCTGGATTTGGAGTTATTAGCTGAAGAGCTCAGAAAGCATTTAGAAGGCTATCGTTTAAGCAATATTTACAATACCGCTGATTCAAGTCGTCAATTTCTACTTAAGTTCATTAAACCAGATTCTAAATTCAATGTTGTTGTGGACTGTGGTCTTAGGATTCATATAACGGATTTCGATAGACCAATCCCTCCTGCACCTTCAGGATTTGTTGTAAAACTGAGAAAGCATTTAAAGTCAAAGAGATTAACGGCCCTTCGCCGTGTAGAAAACGATAGAATTCTAGTTTTGCAATTTGCTGACGGTTTGTTTTATTTGGTCCTTGAGTTTTTCAGTGCTGGTAATGTCATACTGTTGGATGAGCACAAGAAGATCATGTCATTACAAAGAATAGTTCATGAACATGAGCATAAAGTTGGGCAGCTTTATACCATGTTTGACGATTCCCTTTTCGGAGGCAAGACTGCGCAAGAACGTTCGCAGCAAGGAGAAAAACACTATGAACCTGGTCTAGTGCGTAATTGGTTAGATGAAGTGAGCAAAAGTCAGGCATTGAAAACGGCATCGCAGCTGAACCCTGTGAAAGGAAAGAAGAAGTCTTCAACAATCGTTACCATTCACAAACTTTTGTTGAGCAAAGAGTCGCATTTATCCTCAGATTTAATATCAAATAATTTGAAGCTTCACGGTATTAACCCCTCCACATCGTGTCTCGAATTCATTGGTAGAGAGGATGAGCTTTGTAACATACTTAATCATACAGAGAGAGATTACCGATCTCTGCTCACTAATGACAATAAATGTGGCTTTATTCTTGCGAAGAAAAATATTCATTTCAGTCCCGAAAGCACTGACGCACATTTAGAATATGTCTTCGAAACTTTTCATCCATTCAAACCTCTAGTCGAAGAGAAGGACTTGGACAACTCAAAGATTATCGAAGTTGATGGAGAGTATAACAAGACGCTTGACAAGTTTTTCTCTACTATTGAATCATCGAAATATGCTCTGCGTATCCAGCAGCAGGAACAAATGGCTCAGAAAAAATTAGAAAATGCTCGCCAGGAAAATGAGAAAAAAATACAGGCTCTCGTTGATGTTCAATCAACCAATGAGCAGAAGGGTAGTGTTATTATTGAGAATGCAGACCTTGTTGAAGAAGCCAAGCTTGCAGTTCACGGATTGCTCGATCAGCAAATGGACTGGAATATAATTGAAAAGTTAATTAAAAGTGAGCAAGGTAAATCGAATAAAGTTGCTCAAGTAATAAGGCTTCCACTTAATTTAAAAGACAGCAAGATAGACCTTGTATTGCCACTTAAGGACGATATTAAAGATGATGATTCTTTAACTAGTGATGATAGTGAAGACAGTGACGGCAGTGAATCAGATAGTGGCTCTGACATCTCCGAAAGTGGTGAGGAAACTGATGATAGTGACATTTCGGATTTTGAGACGGAAGAGTCCCGTTCAAGGAGTGATCGCACAATGCACTCTGAGAAGGAATTAAAAACCATCAAAGTTACTATTGACCTGGGTTTATCCGCTTATGCAAATGCATCTCAATATTTTAATGCTAAAAAGAGTAGCGCAGAGAAACAAAAAAAGGTCGAACAAAATGTCAAGAAAGCTATGAAGAATATTGAAGAACGAATTGAAAAACAATTGAAGAAGAAGCTTAAAGAATCTCACACTGTCCTGAGGAAAGTCCGATCTCCATATTTTTTCGAGAAATTTTTCTGGTTTATATCGAGCGAAGGTTTCTTAGTTTTAATGGGAAGAAGTCCCATAGACACAGATCAAATTTTCAGTAAATATATTGAGGATGATGATATTTATGTCACGAATAGTTTCGGAAGTAATCCAGTTTGGATAAAAAATACCGATCGTACAGAAGTCCCTCCCAATACACTGATGCAAGCTGGGGTTTTTTGCATGTCAGCTAGTGAAGCTTGGTCGAAGAAGATATCATCATCTCCATCGTGGTGTTTTGCAAAGAATCTCTCAAAATTCAGTGAAGTTGATAACACAGTTCTTCAACCAGGTGCCTTTCATATTAAGAAGGAAAGTGCTGTCAGTCTAATGCCTTCGGTGCAGCTAGTGATGGGATTTGGCCTCTTGTGGAAAGTAAAGACGGAAAGTAACCAAAACGATGATGATGATGATGATGATGATGATGATGATGATGATGATGATGAGATGGTTGAGCCCAATAACGAACCCGTTGAAGCCGATAAATCTAAATCGACTATAGCTGGTGTCACACAGCTCGTGGAAGAGAATGACAAAGCTGCAATAAATGTATCGGATGTGCAGGGCATGGCAGATGATGAAACCACCAATCTCACTGAGCTTTTGCATGAGCTGGAATGTGAAACGCCTAGCGTTGAAGCTGATGCAGATTCGGCTTACACTGCCAATGACGTTTTGGCTCAGATGAAAAAAAATGTTCGCGGTAAAAAGGGAAAATTGAAGAAAATACAGAACAAATATGCTGATCAAGATGAAGAAGAGCGTCAGCTTAGACTTGAAGCCTTAGGAACCTTGAAAGGGATTGAAAAACAGGAAGAAAAAAAGCAAGAAGAATTGGCGAGGCAACAAAATAGAGAATACAGAAAAGCCAAACGTGAACTCCAAAAAGAAAAACAGGCTCTTAAGTTCACTAAAAATGAAAAGGTCAACGTTGACTACAAAAATTTTATGTGCGAATTAAAGCCAAGATTAACTAAAGAAGACGAAGTCATCGACCTTATTCCTGTTTTTGCTCCGTGGCCTGCCTTATTGAAATACAAGTATAAAGTCAAGGTTCAGCCTGGGAACGCAAAGAAAACAAAGACTTTATCAGAAATCATACATCATTTCGTTAATAGAAATGTTGACCCACTAATGGAGGACAAAGAGATGGACTGGCCTAAAGAACATGAAATAATAAAACTCGTGAAACCTCAAGACTTAGTTCTGTCCGTATGTTCAGATAAGCTAAAAGCTACTCTACCAGGTCAAAGTAGTAAGTCGACACAAAAGCCAAAGGGGAAACAAAAGAAAAATAGACATTAGATACATTCATAGATGGCATCAGCATATATCATTTTAATCTGTATATTTAAAAAGATCTGAAAGAATAGTCTACTTATATACCTTGTTGTAACCTCTCTTGCAGCTTACTTTTTGCAAAACCCCACGCTCCCAACAAACCCTTGTCTAGATCCAGAGACACTTGTGGTTCAGCCGACGGTGGTTTTGTAACCCTTGATGCAATTGTCGCAGGATCAGTTTCCAAGATGATGCCATCATCTATAGTCTCGTCGATTGCCAACAAGACCATATCGTAGTTTTCCTGGATATTCTTTTTATCTATTCCAGAGTTCAGGATTAGATCTAAAGAATCTTTAAAGGCATTGAAAGCTTGTTGCAGTACTATCTCATTCTCCTCGATCGAACCCAATAGATACAATGTTACGTCCAGGTATTCCTTATATAACACCAAATGATCTTCAAAAATTAAAATCTCAGAATCTTGCTTGTGAGTCTTCTGAAACAATTGCTTCTCAAATTCCGTTTGTTTTTTTAGAGACCGTGATAAGGCAGTAAGTCTTTCCTTGTGACTGTGAGGTGGTTGGTAGTATTTTACATACACCCTCTTTCCAGAACTGTCTAATATCAGAATGGCCTGCACTGAGTATAGAGATAAACTAGACATGTTGGCAAGCAATTGGTTTTGCCCAGGTTGGTAATAAGTGGTTGACTTTGGCACTTAATCTGCAAGACTTCCTTCAACATCTTGTTTTTATTCAGGTTTCATGAACTTCCTGTCCTGTTTTTCTAATGGCAGAACACAGTGCGGGTAACATCGTGGCAGAACATGAAGATGAAAAATGTTGAAGAGCACATTTAGAAGAATAGCTGACAGGAGGCAGCCCAGGAGTTATCTGGTGACTTTACATTCCGGCTGAGTACCTAGATGTGTAATGACTAACAATTATGAATTTTATTTTGGCCTTTTGAGAGTTTCTATTATACAGCTATTGAAATCGCAGGGATTTGATAGGGCTAAACCGAGCTCTGTGGATACGCTCACCGACTTATATATAAGGTATCTAAATCTACTGAGTGCAGAAATAATAAAGCTGTCACAGATCAGGGCAGATGGAAATGATGCGATTGCTTTGCAAGATATAACTATTGCATTTCAAAATTTGGGGCTCATTAAACCTGTTGATGTGCTAGACGTGTATGACGAAAATCCAGAATTGCCTAGTGATATGGGAGTTCGTAAGTTCAAAGAATGGTGCTTAGAAAATCATCAACCGAAAAATGCACGAGTAGTGGCATTGCCAACAGGAGATCTGCTGAAAATGGACACAAGAACCCCCAAACCCTTATCGTCCATTCCGGAATATATCAACCAGCTGCAAAATGATGCGCAGAGACAGGAAAATCTAAAAGAAAATAGTGAAGAGGAAAAGCTTGTAGAAGAACTAATCAATAACGGTGATGCTGATGACTGGATTAGGTTAGTTGTCGCAAGACAACGAATCAACCGTGCTAAACGAATAACAGGCAAAGAGCCCCGAGATATTGAATCATTACCGTCTATACCTGGCTTAAAGCATTCGGTCTTGGAACAAGAGCTTAAGTACGACAGAAATCTCATATCGAATAACCATTTACTTCCGAATACTCATGATGTAGATAACGAAGATTTGCCTCCTACTTTAAAGAGAGGAACTGAACTGCTAAAGATGTTGCCTATAATGAGGCCTGACTGTAGAATAGAAAATGTCGAGCTTTCCTACTATCACATTCCCGAGAAATCTGGAAGTGAGAAGAGTAATCAAGAGGAGATGGTTGATGAATTAGACGAGGACCAGATTGACATATCTATCGACAATAGCGAGTATGATAATGGAAATGATATAGGAGGATTTACATTGGATACCGACATGGATGGTCAATTTGACGAATTAGAGGATATGAACAATACTTTTCAAAGGAGAGAATCCTTGGATTTCGGTGAGCAGCAGCATAATTTAAGATTCGATCTTGGTGAGTTTCAATGACTTTATTTGCTGAACACGCAAACATCTAGTTCATTGATGAGTTTTTAACGAATATTCGTGTGTTTATTATATAATGATTTCTGATAATATACATGGTTATCTCATACTCTATAACTTTCTTCTTGACTTGTATTTTGGTCCCTTCTTACCATTCTTTGTAATCCTATTTTTATGTGAAGGTGCCGATTTCGGTAAGTGAACTTCGGTGTCTTCGTCATCACTACGATCTGCATTTGCTTTAGAGTCTTTCTTAAATTTTAATCTGTTCTTTTGGCCTCTGATAGGACCATTTTTGACGGCTTCTACATATGCGTTAATGCCACTAGTGATGGATTTCAATGGGTCCTCTTCATTTGAAGAATTGCTTTGACCTTTCATTATCAATTTTCCTTCGGAATCAAAATTGAACATATCATCCTGTAATTGCTTCTGTCTTTGATCTTTGTTGAATTTTTTAGGACGAGTCGATGAAATGTGTGCCAAAGTTTGGGAATCAAGCAGATCCAAAGGATTTTCACTAGACTCCACAATAAACTGCTTGGGTTTCTCCTTTTTACCCCTAACCTGGTGTTCTCCTTCTTCGTCAAAGCCGGTTTCGTTGTCGGACGAGTCATAAAGAGCTTCGTCAAATGCATTCATAAACCTTGAACCTTTAGTAGAGGTACCAATATCTTGTGGTTCGCCTTTGTCGGTTTCTTCTTTCCGCTTATTTCTATTACGAATCTTTCTAATATTTGTTAGCAACTTCATATCATCCTGAGGAAAATTTGCTTCAATATAGTCGTAGCCAAATTTTCTTATCATCCTTTCTATGATATTTTTGACTTTTGATTTAAAATGTCCGGTATGTTCTTGTGACCAACGAAGTAATTTTGGAAGTAATTCGGGAACCTTGGGCCTCATTAGCTCATCTGGAAGACCTAGAACGCAAACTTTAGCAAAACCGATTGCACTTTTCGCAATTTCTTTCGAATTCGTTGTCAAGTACAGCTCGATAGTGTCGTAGATTTCCAATAAAGTTACTGCATCAATATCACTTTTAAATTCAAATACCAAGCAGGCAAAAGCGGTTATCGTACTGCTCACCATATGCTGTGATTCACCAATTAAACCAGCTGCGATAATCTTGAAGAACTCCGAAATAGATGATGGCTGATCTGGACTCTCAGGATCATAGCCAGGAATTTTTGAAATTTTAATAATACCGTTGGGATCATTCATTCTCTTGCCCATTATAATTAAAGTTTCAAATCCTCCTTCCCTTGATTTCTCATTAACATCTTTAGTTGCGAGAATAACTTCTGCGACTGTTCTCACGATGAAATTCAAGCCATCTGGAGGTAACAATTCAGTAATAGTTTTGATAGCTGCTAGTCTGGCTGCCTTAGAAGCAGTTTGAACAGTTTCTGTGCTCTCAACCATTACGTTTTCAACATCTGGAAGATACTTGGAGAGCGCTTCAGCTCCAGTGTCGAGTTCAGAGAGTCTGGTGATGATCCTATAAGCTCTCTTCTGAGTCAAGGCATCCCCTGATCTTACTGTTGTACTGAAGATAGCAAAAAGAGCTGGATGTGAAGTGGAAGGCACGTATTTTGTCATGCAGACAACCAAATCCAGTAATGTCGCACTCAACTGAGCTTTTCCTTTGACAGGAACACTTGATTCCTCGTCTATGGCGTTTTTGAGTAAAGCACAAATGTTGTTAAACGTTTTTTCCAAGTCCTCTTGCGATGTGATTTTCAGGTATTCCTCAATGGTCTCCAAAATATAGCCTCTTGCGTTAGGTGCTGTTTGAGTATAGACATTGAAAAGAACCGCCAGAATATTTGCAGCCTTAGTACCAATGTATTCTAGGGATTTTTTTGATTTTTCAATTGGATATGATTGCTGTAGTAGTAGGTTATTGGCATGTAGGCCATTTATATAGGTTGAATTACTTTCAACTAGCATCTTTAAAGCATGACAGATGGTTGTTCTCAATTCGACTTGGCTGTAGAGCAAAGAAGACAGCTCTGATGCGAATGAATCAGTGAAGGACTCCTCTATGTCAGTCGCTAAATCACAAAAACGGGGCAAAGTGGACCAAATCTGATCTACAACTGTTTGAAGGACTTTTCTTTGAACTGACTCTTTTGGCAAACTTTCGCTTCTTGATTCAAAAAACTTAATAGAAGGGGCAAGTTGTCTGATAAAAGTTGACAGAGTGGTATTCCTGGTATGGTCTCGTATTAAAGGCAACAGCCAAGCTCTACCAGGTTTTAATTCAGAAGGTTCCTCTAGATTTAGCGGCAGGGAGCCGAGCACTGTTTCAGGACCCATGGCAGAAATTCCGGCACCGATGACTTTCTCAGCTTCTTCTCTAAACTCGAGATGATTCTCCTCTTTGCTTCTCCACTCTCCTACAATTTCTAATGGCTTCAAAAGATCGGGATTAGCTCTATATCCGAACTTGTTAAATGCAGCTGTTATTATATTAAGAACCTCCTTCGCACAATGAATATACCTTAATGACAAAAACTCGACCAATATATCTGAAACATCAGATATAACGTTGTTAACAATTTCAAAAACGTTTTCATCAACAGCTGGTGGATAAAGTAATAGACTGTCATTAACAGCGTCAGTTAAAACTGCAATAAGACACTGTGAAGCGCTGAAATACACTTCTGGTGTCTCACTAGATAGATAGCCCGACATGAGCTTGAAAACATCTGGTATCTTTTTCAAACAATCGATAGGTTCGTGAACAGAGTAAGCGACCATACTTTTTACGACAACAGCAATCCAGGATCCAACCAGATTAGTATCGTTATTAGAAGGTGTTAAGGAAAAAATAATATCGAGAACTTTCAGTGACTTACTTTCAGCCAGCCCGAAGTTTACCGATGCGTCCGCCATGACTTTGAAAAGATTCTCAAAACAATCAAATGATGCAGCAACTAAATATTGATCCGGACTTTTTGTGACCTGTAAAAGCATATCACACAGGTGTTCGCTCATAGAGGAAGGCCACTGACCCGTGGATATGATGGCGCTAATTAACCGTAGGGCACGAGTGATTCTACTGTTAAGATCATCGGTACCTTTTTGCGCTTTCTGTTTTTTATTTGATATCGTAGCCGCTTCCTCTAAGAGTGCAGTTAGTGATTTAATGCCAAAAGTAGCAATCGGTATAGATGCAACATGTTCTGCAGTGGGTGCTGCGGGTGGATTGGCTAAGATGGCATGGATACTCTCTTGAGCTCTCTTTCTTACTTTGGGTCTTGGATCTAATGACAATTCCAGTAGCCCTTGTAGGCCCCTTTTTGGTGTGATACTCAAGTCCATCGTATTATTCCAAGCTTGAGCGTCTTGCGCAATCAGTAACGATTCCAAACAGCCAATAGCTGCTCTTATAAGCGGGGCTTGAGACTTTTCATCAGTGATACATGGTGCTACCTTCGTAAGGATTTCTGCAAACCTGACTCGTAGTAGTTTCTTGGGGGAGTATTTAAAGATGATATCCAGCAAATAACAAACAGAAGATGCCAATTGCAAATCTCTGATCTCACGACTTTCTTGATCCACTGCTTGGTCTAATAATGACATGAACGCTATCATGTAGGCGACAAGATTTTTGGAGATATCATCACCATTAATATTTTCTTCAACAGCAGAGAGAATGATCGCAATATGTTTTTGATTATCCAATTTAGAGGTAATCTGGGACCTCACCTTGGCCAGCCTTTCTTCCAGCTCTAGCAGATAAGCAACTTTATCGGAATCCATGACTTAATTTGAAGCAATTAAGGCTAGTCTCTCTATACTTAAATGCAGCGATGAACCTGCTCTTTTTATGCTGGCGATGAGATGAGATGCGATGAGCTCTTCAGTATTGAAAATTTTTATTAAGCGCAACGATCATTACAGACGATTGGTTTCCGCAATACCAACCTATTCTGTATAGAAGCACTCAGAATGCCAATAAAAGAGTAATATAAATTGGAGAGCTATCGGGCTATAGGTAATTTTCAGCGTTCCAATTGGTTTGAACATGACTTGTGGACTAGTGAGGATAAGGCTAGCGAGATTTGGGAGAACGAACAATCCCGTTTACAACATCGTTGTCGCCAACGCGCCAAAGGCAAGAGATGCCAAACCAATAGAGGTTCTAGGTACATACAATCCAATACCAAAACCATTGACCATCAAGCAAAGGAAGTCAGGTGAAATACCAACCAAAGATATTCGGTTAGATTTCGACAGAACGAAATATTGGATTGGTGTTGGAGCTCAACCAAGTGAAACTGTAACAAAACTGCTTAAAAAGTGCGGCATACTAGATGAATCGTGGGGCAAAAACTTTGCTTCTCAAAGAGAATCGATTAAGCCGAGAAGGGAACTGAGGGAATGATCTTATGCTGAAATTTTTTGCATATATATATATGTGTGTATATATAGGAGAATATATATGTGTAGTACTGGATATCTCGATCATGTAAATAAGCAAATTTGAACTATTGCTCTAAGATTACCTTTTCATCATCAAAGATTCTCTTTTTTTCCTCAGTGTTTCTGTTAGATTTGCATCATCGCTGTTTATGATGAATGCAGAGTTTACAATTGTTGTCGCTGGACTTGAAGTTAGCGCACTATTACTTCTTTGTCTGGACAAAAGATTTGCATGAGTGGTATTAGCATTCAATGCACCCAGGCCGGTCATATTAAAATTCTGGGATCCATTTTCAGAATTGGTTGGTGTTAATGCAAACATGTTATTACTGTTAGAGCGGGTCCTCGCTAGCATCACCTGCGAAGAGTTGCTCCTACTTCTCATCAGACTATTGTTTCTATTGAGGGGAGTTGGTATACCAAGCATACTATTAAAATGATCTTGATTGCCCGGCTGCTTCGAAAAGTAGTCCTGCTGCGGGTTAGCATAGTTTGGTGAATGGAACGAAGTTGCATTGATCATTTCCATGAACTGTGGAGGCGGCGGCAACGAAATATTCGAGTTGTTGCGTGACAGATAGCCATCTTTTCTAATCTCTTCCAGGAGACGGTGTCTTACCAAAGTCAGTAACCAGCTGTTTCTTTCGTAACCAATTTCAACACCATCGATTTTCGACTGTTGAATCGCAATTTTTGCTACGGTATTCAGAATGCCGGAAGGCGGGTTGTTCGTGTCAAATGGTGTGACTGTCGGATCCGAGCAGGTCGTTTGATAAACGTCCATTAACAGATTCAAAAACTGTAAAGTGAAAGTGCCCGCACCATTTACCGCATTCGCAACAGCCTGCTGTCTCAAGTAGCCTCCGTGAAAATCTGAGGTGGAACTGGCTAAAGAGCTCACACTACCTTGACGCTGCATGTATACATGCGGCGGCTGCTGACTCATGTCCAGACTGTTGCCCTTGAGTTGCCCCAGGTACATGCTGTTACCTGTTATTGGCGTCGTGGGTACCGGCGTGTGCACCCCTGTGTCTATCGATATCATGTCTGCATCTCCGTCCTCGTCTTCACCGTCACCCGCACCTTCGCCCCCATATCCGTGATATACTGGCCTCCCATACCTCGCCTGCGGTACCTGGTAATAATCCGATTGTTCCTGCTGTTGCTGGCCAAGCTCTGGCTCTGGTTCTGGTTCTGCCACCTGCACTTGCGTCGCCATCTGCCCGGTATCCACTATCATTTCCTCTCCCTTACTCTTATTTCCTCTATGCCTCGAGCTGGTAAACTTGCTCTGAAATCGTTCCAGCAGCATCTTCTCCTTGTAAAACTCCCGTATCTGCTGCAAACTAAACTGCCACACTTGCTGTAGACAGATATTTGCACATATATATCAAAAAAGATAATACGCGTTTTGTCGTTTGAATATCAAAATTCCTTAAATTTACCTTCCTTGGCAGTATGAAAAACTGTAATTTTGGTCAACCCTGCCATCTTTCGAAATTAACATATGCAGCAGTCGTAATTGCTTAACGCGTTGCTTATTGGCAACAGTGTAAAAAACTTCCGCATCCGGGAGAACTCGTGCGGGCAACACAGAGAGACGGCCGTACAATGAGCAATTTGGTGGTCAGAAAGGCCAGCAGCGCCAGGCAAATGCATACGTCTTGACGTTACAGAACATTGTTAAGGCACTTTCGAAGGTCTGTAGATGCAATTCTCGTTCAGAGCACCTGCATCGCAAGCATATTAATAACGCATGTACTCTGCGTCGACAAGCACCTGCGCTTCGGTGATCTCGTTTGAGCTTCTGGTCCAAGATAGAAGACGGACAATAACGCTTGCAAGATTTACGTGCAGTGTTCCGGATTCAGCAGCACGCCACACTCTGCCATGGGATCGGATTCATGTGGGAGCTTCCATCATCCGTATGAACCCTACGACATCCAGCTTCGGCTGATGCGGTGTATATACGATTCGCTCGAAGATGGGAAAAAAATGGCCATCCTGGAAAGCCCCACCGGCACAGGCAAGACGCTCTCGCTGATATGCTCTATCGTGACCTGGTTGAGAGACAACAAGGTGGAGCTGCTCACACGTCGCCAAAAGGGCGACGTGGGCAGCGAGTCTGATAGCGAGTCCGACGGCGAACCCGATTGGGTAAATGAGGCCTACACGTCGTCCGCATTGGAGTCGACACTGCACGAAATTGGCGATTACGAATCGTATCTGGATAAATTAAAGCCGCAGGCACAGCCCTTCGATGGGAAGCTGGTCCGGAGAAAAAGACCAAGAAATGTTGCTCATATCGACATCTCTGTTGATGAGGCTGATTTTCTGCCGCAAGCGTACACATCGGATTCTGAGGATTACGATGCAGCATCGAGGACTAGTGCGGATCGCATTCGTGACGAGGTGTCGGCTCTGCTCGCCAACCTGGAGTCGGATAATAAACAAGGGCAAGCGGTCCAGGAAAACTGTCATAATCCCGTCAAAATCTTCTTTGCTTCACGCACGCATTCGCAACTGAGCCAGTTCGCGTCTCAACTGGCATTACCGAATTTCCCGTCGTCATTTTCCAAATTCAAAATTCCTACTGAGAAGGTAAAATACCTGCCGCTCGCCTCAAGAAAACAATTGTGCATTAATCCTGCAGTGAATAAACTGGGTTCTGTTGATGCGGTAAATGAGGCTTGTTCTGAACTTTTGAAGGCCAAGTCGGGCAAAAGTTGCCCTTTCTACAAACCGTCTTCTAATAACAAAAATTTGAAAACGATAAAATCATTTCAAGATCAGACGTTTGTCAAAATTCGTGATATTGAAGATCTGACTGATATTGGCAATAGCTTGAAAATCTGCCCTTTTTACGCTTCGCGCTCGGCAATTACCGGTGCTGAAATTGTCACATTACCCTATCAATATCTGCTATCAGAGAGCACACGAGAATCGCTTTCCATCGATTTAGCTAATTCCATCGTTGTCATTGATGAGGCTCACAACCTGTTAGAAACAATAAACACAATTCATTCGGCGGAGGTTTCACTGAGTGAGTTAAAATTATGTCTCAGAGGGCTGGATATTTACTTAAACAAATTTAAAACGAGGCTAAATCCTGGGAATAGAGTTAACCTGATCAAATTGATGAAACTTGTCAACATATTAATTCAGTTTATCGGTAAAAATTTCAAGAAACCTGGTCAGCAGATTGATGCCAATTTCTTACTGCTTAATTCTAATGCCGATACTCTGAATGTTCACAAGATCAACAAATACATACAAAAAACAAAAATTGCTTTCAAAATTGGCTCTTATATTGAATCGCAATTCCCGGAAGATTCCAAGTCTCAATCACAGCCATTGCTTTTCAAGATTGCATCTTTTATCTCTTGTTTGAGCAATCCTGCAAAGGAGGGACAGTTTTTTTTTGAAAAAGGCCACTCCATCAAATATATGCTTCTAGAACCTGGCAAGCCATTTCAAAGTATCCTCGAAAAGGCCCGATGCGTTATACTTGCCGGTGGTACCATGCAACCAGTTTCTGACATTCTAGATAATCTAACATCCACTGTGTCTCATAACGAAATCGAAGTTTTTTCCTGCAATCATGTTATACCGGACGAAAATTTAGAGACTTATATCATGAGGAACCCTCAATTTGAATTCACTTTCGAAAAAAGAGAAAACCCGACTTTGATTAAAGATCTGTTTCAGTTTTATTATAAACTCTCTCATACGGTACCATTAAATGGTGGTATTGTTGGCTTTTTTCCAAGTTATCAATACTTAGATTTTGTAATAAAAGAATGGAAAAAGTTGGCATTATACCAAAATTTAGATGTTAAAAGAAAGATTTTTTATGAATCAAAGGGAGGACAAGATCCCTTGCCTGACTACTCAGATTCTATAGCAAACGCTAAAGGAGCTATATTATTTGCTGTTGTGGGTGGGAAACTATCAGAGGGGATTAACTTCCAAGATAACTTGTGCAGAGCCGTTGTTATGACTGGTTTGCCATTTCCTAACGTCTTTAGCGGTGAACTATTGATCAAAAGAAAACATTTGGAAAATAAAGTTATCGATAAAGGTGGCTCAAAAGAAGAAGCAGGCAAGGCTGTGAAAGATTTTTATGAGACAATTTGTATGAAGGCAGTGAACCAAAGTATCGGTCGTGCAATTAGGCATGTCAACGATTACTCCTTGATTTATCTTCTTGATAAAAGGTACGATAATGACAACATCAAATCGAAACTATCACATTGGGTTAGTCGACGTATTAGGTCCCAAGCAACCATTGATGGAGCAATGACTAGTACCCGCATTTTTTTCTCTCAACATGAAAGATCACATTGACCACTGCTTTTCATACAGAAATCATGCTTGTTCCGCTGTATATACTTTCGTCATTAAGAATCTCTAGTAAAGTCCTCGTAAACCAGCCATATTGATTCAATTCATCGCGCGTGATATCTATAATTCTTTGTTTGCTAATCGGGCATATTTTTACCTTCGTAGTCAAGATAGGTAACAAAGAGACAGCGCATCTCCTCCAACTGTGACCCTGCTCAGAAATAATTGATTCTGCGCTGCTATCCTTCTTAAAATCAAAAGTTTCAGAAATGAACTCACTTTTTACCTCTACGAGTTCAGCATCAACAGGACTCTCTAAATTTAGCAGTTTAGCCAATGATTGTATCGATGCTTTGTCCAATAGATTCTCTACATTCGATCTATTTGCTACAGCATACTCGAATAGTGCTCTCCTGAATAACTGAACCGATGGGACATCTTCTACAAAGTTGAAAAAACGTAAAATACTCATCTTTTCATTACTGATTAACGCATTCAAATATTCTTTGAATGGCATACCAACATTATATGTATTGTCATTCTCCTCTAACAAAGCAGCTTCCTTTTTCGGTGCAGGTAATGTGCAGTCATATATCTGATAGGTCTGGTACCATGCCAGACCAGTCGCCCTTTTTGATATATTCCACGAATCGCACAATGGTATAAAAGTAACATAGAATTGATTCTCTGAAGCAATTCTGTACTTAAACGATATCCGCTCCATGGAATACATTAACGCGACTGAATAGCCGTCTGGTGATAATGAAAGTCCATAAAGAAACATTGTTGTTTCGTACTTGTTGAATTCATTGTTGTGCAAGCTCCACCTTTTAAATTTGCGCTCCAAAATGGGTGATATAACATCATCAGGCATAAGCTTCAGACTTTCTGCCACATTAATTTTGCAACTGGTTTTATTCGATATCAAGGAAATTGTTCCTGTATTTTCAAAGGAAGGAATGATATAGAAATCTTCGCCGATCCCTAGAGACACAGTTGATATATCGCCAGATACTACATCAATTCTTCGGAATAAGCAAGAGTCAGTTGTGAGTATATACTTCCCAAATAGGCATAAATCAGCAATCTTGAATCTCGATGGAGGTGCCATCTGTTGGACCGCAAAATCTTTAGCGATATTTATAAGATAAACGGAATTGTCATCCAAACAGGCAGTAATCAAATTATCTTTCCAGCAAATATCATTTACCCATCCCCTTTCTGACTCATCGAGTTGTATATTCGCAATCAAATGACTTTCAACATTATTTTTATTAGAACCTTCAATTGCAAATATCAAAATCTCTCCATTTTCATTTCCCACAGCAATACGGCGACCTTCTGGTGCCCACTCTACGCTGTGATACGACCTTGACTTCAGATCTCTATTTTCCTCATCAATGTTTACAAGCATTTCTTGTCGGTGAAACACATTGACATTGAGATTGCTAGTTAAGACAGCCAGCAAACTGCTGACAGGAGAAGGACGAACAAGTCTGCCGTAAGAAATAGGCTGAGAATTGAGTAAGGAATTTGTACCCGCGCTCTCGTATTCGAATTTGTTTACATAATCTAGGATGTAGTCCTTAACATGAAATGAGCGCTTTACATTCGATTCGAGCTCTTTTTCATAGATAGGCTGTGCTATGCAGATATCTGGATAACTCGTAATGTACAACGTTCCGTCCCTTCCCCAAACCAGATTACTCTGCCAATCCTGTAACTCCTTTCGGCTTATAATAAGATCCTTAGAAGGTTTCATGAGAGAACAGTTAGCACGCGGATTTCAATGGCTCTATTTTTCGCTTTCTCTTGCCTATGCTTTTTAACTTCATTGTGATTACTTTTAATTGAAATATGGCTTACGCGTGCAACAGCAAGTTTGGGAGTCTCGCCCTCAAAAAAGGGAGCTCTTCAAACTTTCTCACCGGACTTCCCTGATGAAATACGATAAATAGAAAGAAGTATAATCTGTGCGATATGTTTTTGCTGGCACTCTGGCTTTGCTTAGCTGGCATATGCAATGTCGTGCAAGCTTCTGCAACATGCGCAATGTACGGGAACTGTGGTAAGAAATCTGTCTTTGGTTCTGAATTGCCCTGTCCAGTAACGGATCCGAATTTCAAACCAGAGCCAGCTACTTCGGATCTGATCGATCTTCTGGTCGATTTATGCGGGGACGAATGGAAAGAGGAAACTGAGCTATGCTGTACAAAGGATCAGGTTTTGAATTTACAAAAAAATTTAAAGAAAGCGCATAATTTGATCGCATCTTGTCCTGCTTGTAAGAAAAATTTCAATAACCTATTCTGTCATTTTACATGTGCATCCAATCAAGCCGACTTTGTTAATGTTACTAGGACGCAACAGTCTCTTTCGAAGAATGATATAGTAGCTGAAGTTGACGTCTACATGAATTCATCATGGGCTTCAGTGTTTTATGATTCATGCAAGGATGTAAAATTCTCAGCTACCAATGGTTACGCAATGGACCTTATTGGTGGCGGTGCCAAAAATTACTCTGAATTTTTGAAGTTTTTAGGAGATGAGAAGCCACTTCTTGGAGGATCTCCATTCCAGATCAATTATCTTTACGAAATGGAAGATCCATTCTTCCTTTTCAATGATTCAGTCTATCCATGCAATGATCCTGACTACAAGTGTGCTTGTACCGATTGTGAGCTCTCCTGTCCAGCTTTAGAGCCATTACGAGAAGAATCCTGCAAGGTTGGCAGGCTGTCATGCTTTTCGTTTGGTGTATTGATTCTTTACGGCATCCTTTTCGTTACCATAGCTGTGTGGCATATCTATATCTTGAAAAAAAAGTCAAAAAAATCCTTAATTACTAGTGATGAGGATACTTTAGGCTTCAACTCGAGTATGACTTCTAGTGATCAACTTTTTGAACTCTACGATACTAAAAGTTATTGGATGAATGATAAAGTGTCGGAAATTGTCGCCAGTATTGCAAAATTTGCAGTGTCTAAGCCATATCTGGTCTTATTTACAACAGCATTGGTTGTCGTATCTTCCACCATTATTTTGTTTAACTTTGGCACGCTGGAGAGAGTGCCGGTCAATCTGTGGGTGAGTTCGGAGTCCGAAAAGTTCAAAGAGAAGGAGTTTTACGACAAAACGTTCGGCCCCTTTTACCGAGTAGAGCAAGTTTTTGTGATAAACGACACTGGTCCTGTTCTGTCATATGACACTATCAAATGGTGGGCAGAGGTCGAACACGACATTTCAGAGCTCATTGAATCTGTGGAGAATATAACATATCAGGACATATGTTTCAGACCAACCGAAGAGTCTACCTGTGTGATTGAATCTTTCAACCAGTACTTCCCAAATGGGCTACCAGATGAAGCCTCTTGGCGTGGCCAGTTAACAGCCTGTGCAAATACACCTGTCAATTGTTTACCCAGCTTTCAACAGCCTCTAAAAAAAAATGTCTTGTTTAGCGACGATGATGTCTTGAAATCGCATGCCTTTGTTACCACTTTCCTTGTTAGCAACCATAGCGATTCGGCTGTACTTTGGGAACAAACTCTAGAGAAATACCTGCTTGATGTTAATGTCCCTGAAGGATTAAGAATAAGCTTTAATACGGAAATATCATTGGAGAAGGAACTGAACAGAAATGGCGATGTTTTTACTGTATGTGCCTCTTATATGGTCATGTTTCTCTATGCCTCATGGGCTTTGAAAAGAACAGGTGGAGAAGGAAGATGGCTGTTAGGTTTTGCAGGCATAATAACTGTGGCATCTTCTGTTCTGTGCGCTGCGGGGATCCTAACCATGATAGGAATAAAATCTACTTTGATAATAGCAGAAGTAATTCCATTTTTGATCCTAGCAGTTGGTATTGACAATATCTTTTTAATCACACATGAATACGATAGAATTTCCGCCCTTGATTCTGCCTTGTCAATCAATGATAAAATTGTCGTGGCGGTTAAACGTATTTCCCCCTCTGTTCTCCTCTCATTTGTGTGCCAATGCGGGTGTTTCATGATCGCTAGCTTTGTCACCATGCCCGCTGTTCACAATTTCGCTCTTTATTCAGCTGTCTCTGTTTTCTTTAACGTTTTACTCCAGTTGACAGCATATGTTTCGTTCCTATCTCTCTATGAGAAAAGATTTGAAGTAATCAGTCTTGGAAGAAATGATGAAGACAACTTTTTTGGAAAAGCATACTTTAATTTTATATCCAAAAGGAGAAGAATTATAGGCATATTCGTTTCTTGGGCAATGGTATCCCTAGTGTTCTTACCCAATATTAAGTTAGGTCTCGATCAAACTCTAGCTGTACCTAAAGATTCATACTTGGTGAACTATTTCAATGATGTCTACCATTATCTGAATGTCGGTCCTCCTGTATTCTTTGTCGTCAAAAATTTGGATCTGTCGGAAAGAGCTAATCAGCAGAAGATATGCGGCAAGTTCACGAGCTGTGACGATTATTCCTTGGCGAACATGCTAGAAAAGGAGCGGGATAGATCGACGATCATAGATCCTGTAGCAAATTGGCTTGATGACTTCATGATGTTCCTCAGCCCGGACTTGGATCAATGTTGTCGCTTTAAAAAAGGAACTACCGACATTTGCCCTCCAAATTTTCCCGCAAGGCGATGTGAGACATGCTTTCAAGAGGGAGAATGGGATTATGACATGAGCGGATTCCCAGAAGGTCAGGATTTCATTGATTACCTTGAACTGTGGATAAATACACCAAGCGATCCGTGCCCTTTGGGTGGTAAAGCTCCATATTCTCAGTCTATTGCATTCAATGAAACTTTTGTGCAGGCATCTGCTTTTAGGACGGCTCATAGACCACTAACTTCTCAAGATGACTATATTCAAGCGTACAAAGATTCCATGAGAATCAGTGAATCATTCAAGGACTTGGACGTCTTCGCATATTCGCCATTCTATATTTTCTTCGTTCAGTACTCTACAATAATATCACTGACTTTAAAGCTGATTCTTATGGCATTGGTTTTAATATTCGTCGCCTGCACTGTATTATTTGGCTCGGTCCAAACCGCGGCTGTGCTAGCCTTAACTGTCCTGATGATTATGATTGATATTGGGGGGTTTATGGTACTTTTCGGCATATCACTCAATGCTGTGAGTCTCGTAAATCTCGTTATATGTGTTGGACTCGCTGTTGAATTTTGCATTCATATTGCCAGGGCGTTCACGATGGTTCCAAGAGGAACTAAAAATGATCGCGACTCAAGAACATCTTATTGCATGAAAACAATTGGTAGTTCGGTTTTCAAGGGCATAACATTAACAAAACTTATCGGTGTTTCCGTTCTCGCTTTTGCTCAATCAAAAATCTTTGATGTTTTCTATTTTCGTATGTGGTTTTCATTGATTGTCATAGCATCCTTGCATGCTCTGATTTTACTGCCAGTCCTTTTAGCAGTTCTTGGTGGAAACAGCTATGTTGACAAGTCAATGGATATTGTGAGAAGAGAGGAACAAACAACTGATTGAAGCTATGAGTCTATTTTTAAGATATTCGTACATTAATATTTCCTTAAATAAATTATGTATCCGCCCGCGGTGTGATTGAACATGAAAAAAGTTGAGATGAGTTTAGATGGGAATGAAATAGTACATAACAGGAAAATGAGTAGAAGGGACGTTAAACAGGCAATAGAATTCCCGCCGCTGTCTACATAACCGTATGAATGTCCTGGAAAAGCTAGGACAGGCATTGACTAGCCACGGCCTAAAATCACCCAGCTTAAGGCATGAGGAGATCTTATTGAGTATGTTCCAAAGTTCCAATCCATCAAGCAAGGCGAAGAGCGAGAAAAGTGAACCGTTGGAACTTACTAGAAACCAATCGCTGAAGGAAAATATTTCACTAGTGGGCAAGGGTTCTGGCTTCCAAAAGAAAGTTGTTAGAGAATATTTATCACCTCTTAGGGCTCATCCATTTTCTCGGCATCAGATTAACGATAGCTACGAAGTAGAAAAGGCTACTTGTATGAGCAAGTGGAAGAAGAGTATCAGCATGTCAAACAGATCACAGAAGATAATTATAAACAGCTCACATCGGTTTATCGGGGACATGCTTGCCGCGTTGATTGCATGTTCTCCTGACTCAGTAAGAATGATATCTGAGGACGTTACTCGCGTATTCCCAAAATATACGATGAAAAATCTGCCCAAAATACCCAGTTTTGATAATGATCCCCACATATTCGGTGAATATATTGGGATATTAACACATACTAATTTTCTATATAAAAACTCATCGCGATCGAATGGCATTATTCCCAAGCTTCTGCGAAACCTCATGCATCCAGGTAATATCAAAACAATGAACCTCAGGACGACCCAAAATTATAATGATATGTTATATTTTTATTGCGAAAAGTTTGATTTCGCTAGTTGCCGTGAGATTTTCGTTCAAATGAAGATAGAACGTATACTTCCGAACACTACCACTTATAATTTAATGCTGCGAGCTATTCTGAAGAATTCACATATCAGGAAAACAAAAAATCCAGATGATGAGATATTGTATTATCTGCGACGTATGAGAGCTGATAACGTAAAGGCAGATAGCGTAACATGGACGACATGCTACAATTTCCTGCACGAAGATATTTCGAGGCACATATTTGTGGAACAGATGGAACAACGAGCTGTACCGATAAATCAACGCTTCGTTTACACTGTTCTGCGAAATGGACCTTATACCTCAAAGGATTGCCTTAAGTTTTTAAGTTGTCACAATATCGCATTGGATCAGAAGCTTTTCAACTTATGTATTAATACACTTCTGAGTGAAGATAGAGCCGACATTGCATGGATTTTCGTGCAGCATACACTTAAGAACCACAGTAAAGACTTTAAAATAGGAGCTTCGACTTTGAACTCCTTCTTGAGAGTGTTCGCCGATAATGGAAGACTTGATATGGCTCTTATTACTTTCAATACATGTGTGAATCATTATCGAATATATCCAAATACGCAATCATTTGAGATGCTTTTCAAGGCCTTAATAAAAAATGGTTATAGCAAAAACTTTCCCATTATCTTTGAATATTTTCAGCGCCTACGAACACGTTGGGAGCTGAACAATCGAAACAACTATTGGACTTTAAGAGGAAAATCAATGATTCACTTCAACGCACCAGAAAAAAAAGCAACATTACATGATCTCGAGCAGGCTGAAAAATTGCTTGCTAGTGTAAATTGGGGAACTATAGACAAGGGATTTTCAGAAGAGATTTGGAAGAATAGCAGATCTGATGTGAGAAAGATCTGGCGGTACTTATCTTGTATTCCCAAACCATTGAAAAATAAAGAACGCTCACAAAACAGAGATATAAGCAAATCAGAAAAGAGGAAAAGTTATCGTGAGAGGATTCGCTTTATTGCAATTCAAAATGCAATGTATAAAAGAATTCCATATGCCAAGGATTGGTACGGCTCACTTAAAAACGAGCTACAAGAGAGAAACATTATGGAAAAAGCTGCTCTACCAAGTGATGAACAATTATGAACAATTTCCAACGGATATACATGCTAACGATTTAAAATGAAAGAATATTCTTTTGAAGAAATTAAGAAGAAAGTATAAAATAATACAAAATAGTGAAATTAATTTTAATCTTTTGGTTTAATTAGAATTGAAGCTTTTCTGAACAAAAAGAAAATACTTATTGAGAAGTAGTAGGCACAATTTGTTCAGTGATGACTTCCTCTTCTACAACGTGTTGACCGTCATGGGGAATACCATCGTGTTCGGTTGCCCATTCTCCCTCTTGCTCTTCATCGTCGAGTTCGTCATAAACGTCATCGGCAGTTTGATGGAAGGATAAAGTTGGTTTAACAGCCGCAACTTCCAGAGTCCATGATTCTAGAGCAATCTCTGCATCTATAATAATCTGTCTCGAGGCCTCGTAGCCATCATAAGCAGGTCTAGCCTCACCTGGTGTCAATGGCGAATCATCTAATAATTCCAGTAATGCCTTACCATAGCCTGCGATCAAAGCGAATTTTTCAGCTAGTTCTCTGATAGAATCAAATTGATAATTGAAGGCAGCCTTCAACTTTTCTCTGGTAATGTTAGATAATTGGGCTTCAGCAACTAGGGATTCAGCTTCAGCACGAACCAACTCTTGCTCCAAGACAGGAATCTTGGGGGATTGTGGATCCTTATACTTCAAGTGAGCAATCTCATCAGTGATTTTTTCTTTACGATCTCTGGAAGGCTGAACAGAAGCTTCAATGTTTCTGACAGATTTTAAGGTGATACGATATTGGTCATATTTGTCAATAAACTGATCTTGCAGTTCACCCAACTCGTAAATTAAGACACCCAATTTGTCAGTGACATCAGACACGTCGTCATCATTGTCAGCTCCCCACAATGATAGTTGTCTTGCGGCAGCACGACGTTCGTTAGATACGACCTCTAGTGACCTCAAGACTCCCTTTTCAGTGGTGACCAATTGTGATAATTTTCTTGCTAATTCAGGTCCAAAGTTACCAGCAGCATTTTTTCTAAATGAAGTTGCGATTGATGCCTTACCAAAAAATTTAGATTTTGTGGTGGATGGTGGAGGTGGTGGTGACTGTAATTGAGAAGCGGTAGGAGCTCTCGAGTTTCTTAGAGAGTACGTTCTGTGCATCTTGCCTGTCTAAACTATACTGAAAGTAATTGTTAAATTAAAGTTACTTTCTCAAGAACTACTCAGCTAATATTCTTATCTACTTATATATAACAACTAATATATGCCAACCCCTTTCAAGCACGACAATGATAAATGCTGATTGCTTTTGCTGTGTCCGCACGCCGTCTCCCTTGTCATCCCCTCTACACAGCACACATTTTATCGCTATTGACCCTGTATAAATAAGCACTGCAGACAGACCAGTGAAATTAAGGAAGCCCCCTGCCGGTGCAACGTTCTTCTGAGCCTCTCAAATTGAGGCAGCGGAGAAAGATTTGCTGCTTCTCTCTTTACCTAAAAAGGTTATATATATTATTTACATTTTGCTTTTTTAGGACCATGGAACCTTTTCACCTCCCTCCTACCTTCAATTGTTCTTCGCTTTGGAACATCGTTTCCTCATTAGGATAAATACATATTTAATCACGTGATAAGGATTTCACTTCTTGGTCATTGTACATTTATCAGAATAGAGTATATTGTACGTGTTGCGAGTGATTACGGATGAATTATCAATTATATTGGCCTTATCGGACTTTTCAGTATGGATAGATATGATAGACAGTTGAGAGTTTGGGGTGATGACGGTCAGCGGAAGTTGCAAGAGGCCAAAATATGTATACTGACACCTTATTATCCAAGTCTCATCATCCATGAAATTTTAAAGAATGTTTTACTGGCAGGAATTCCTCAAATAACTATAGTGACTACAAACGATAGAACAAGTAGAAGTGAGACTGGAAGCTCCTTGTTTTTCTTTGACGACGAAACTCTCTTTGATGCACATGGATTAAATCCTGCTGGAAATGTGAGGAAAACTCAATTGAACTGGGAGGAGGCGAGAAGGTCTGTTACTTGGTCTTCCTTTTCATTAATTGTGCACGTCAATATTGAACCAGAAACACAAGCTGCTTGGGATCTTTTAAAACGGGAAAGCGAGTATGTCAACTTTCCTCCAATTCTAACTGTAGTAACTAAGGGGAGATTCAACCATTATCATTTGATGCTGAGTGAGCCACACTTTGTGATCAACACGCATCCAGATTACACATTGCCTGCATTTCGCTTCAATGATCCATGGCCTGAGCTGTGCCAATTCGTAGACTCGTTTGATCTTACCAACATAACAAGCGATAAGTTTTCCAAGCTTCCCTATCCGATAATAATATTTAAGGTTCTGAAATGGTCTCCAGAAAGACCTGGAAATCCAAAAAACTTCAAAAACAAAATTGACGAGTTTCTGTATTCAGTGAATTTACCACGAAACACAGATTTTAACGTGAGTGAGGCAAAAAGATTTGCACATTTAGCTACAAGAAAAGTCGATCAAGATGTGCAAAATTCCCTCGAGTTACTAGAGCAACTTCAAAACTTGACGACTGTTCAACCACCGCAACTTTCGCTGGGGGATTTCAATCAACAAGTGGCGGGCTTACTCTATTCTCTGAAAGAATATAAGGAACGGTTTGGTAGATTACCCTTAAGTGGAAATTTTCCTGACATTGAATCAGCATCGGAATACTATATTGCTTTGAAAACTATCTATGATAATAAAAGATCGCGTGACCTATGTGATTTTAAAGCCGTTGTCTCTAAACGTTATGGGACGACAATACCGGAAATTCTGATCGAGACATTTTGCAATAATTTGGGCAATATCAGTTGCATTTTGCCAATGACAGACAGCAAGTCGATATATTCCCATATTGAAACTATGACTGATCTGACGCAACATTCGTATTCCAATGATGCATTCATTGGAGGTTTGGTCTGCCAAGAGATTATTAAAATAATAACCCACCAATACTTGCCTATTAATAATACTTTTACATACGATATACTGAGTGAAAAAAGTAGCATTTACGCTTTATAATATGGAACGAGTTCTTTTATAGGTCATCAAAACTACCTTGTATCCCGTTGGAATTCTCTTTTCTCTTTTTGTTCTGCAGAATGGCACTTTTCCAATCCTCCGTCACTTCTTCTTCGTCATCTTTTTGATCATTTTGAATTTGCTCTTCTAGAGCCTTCCTTTTTAAAGCCATTTTTGCTCTTCTTTCAAATCTGGACTCCTTTGTCTCCGTTTTATCTGACCACGCCATGTTTTTTTTCTTCAGTTCATACTTCAATTTCTTTTTGTCATTAATTGTTTGAAGATTATTTAGCTTGCTTTGTCTCTCGACCTCTTTTTTTTTGTCTTTGTAAGCAAACTTATCCATATCCACGGGATCCTTTATTATCCAGCCATCTTTAATGGTTTCATCTTTTAAGTATTTCGTCACTTCTGGCATTTTGGGTAAACGAAATAGCCCATATAATCTCGCTAGCCCTACATAGTCCATCGACTGAAGCCTGAATATTGAGCTAGCAGAGTGGTTCGAGTAATATTTTATATATGCAACGAAAGCCCGAACCGCTAAATCAAATTTCGCTCTATCTTCCATTATCCAGTTTTTGAACATTTCATAGAAGTCCTGTTTCGGCATTTCGTTTGCATTCAGCTCCATTTGTTCGATGTGGATATTTTTAACCTCGAGGAATGGGACGAAGTCTTCTTCTCTCCCAACATTTAAAAATGTTATGGCTTTTCCAACCCTATTGGCTCTTCCGGCTCTCCCACATCTGTGAAGAAAAATATTTGAGTCTGTAGGGGGGTCCAGTTGTAGAACTAAGTCCACTTCAGAGATATCGAGGCCCCTGGCAGCAACATCGGTGGTCATCAACACTGATTTACCAAGAGTCTCAGCGAACTTTTCTAAAGTTTTCAATCGAGAAGCCGTTTGAAGCTTTCCGTGTAACGAATAAATCTCGACTTCACCACTGAGGCACTCAGTCTCATTTTGAACATACTTCAGGAACGAATAGAAGTAATTCACCGAGATGCATGTGGGAAAATAAGCGATACATTTCTTGAATTTGTAATTGTTTAGGATGTTAATAAAATACTGCAGCTTCTCTTGAGGTCCAACCAAAGTATAATATAAGCCTAAAGAAGTCGGACTCACACTCTTGGATTTGACTGTAATTTTAACAGGATTTCTGAGGCCTGTTTTGAATATAAGGTCGCCAGCACTACTAATTGTTGCTGAAAACAGCCCAGTTCTTCTTTGCTTTGGCAATACGTTCAAAATCTTCTGAATATCTCCAATAAAACTGATATCCAATAATCTATCAGCTTCATCCAGAACAACCATCCCACAAGATGTTGTTTTAACACTAGGAAACTGCATAAAATCTAATATCCTACCCGGAGTTCCTACCAGTATTTGTGGTTTGTCATCTAAAAACTTCGAAATATCATCTCTCACAGACCTTTCGTGTGTACCTACTAAAAGTTGGCATTTTATAGGAAAAAGATCTTCCGGATAGTGATCCAAAAATGAATTTATAACATCATTTATTTGGGTAGATAGTTCTCTAGTGGGAGCAATAATCAGAGAATGGAAATGACCCTTCTTAAACTTACAAGTATTTGCTTCTTCAGCAATAACTTTTTCCAACACAGGAATGACAAAGGCGAGAGTTTTTCCCGAGCCTGTAACTGATTCCACAACAACATCCTTATTTTTCGCGAACATTGGCACCGTTGAAGCTTGAACGGGTGTCATGATATCAAACCCCATAACCTCTAAGGCGACTTTTATCCAGGGCTGCAGAGAGTAATCAATTTCATCCCAGGATAAAGATGCAGACATCTCAAGTTGATTTTAGGAGCAAGGCTGAATAGTTAAAGATATGTATTCAGGATTTTTTTGATGAAAGATCCGTCACTTATCAGATGAGATGAGATGAGATGAAACGAGATGTCTGAGGAAAAACTGATGAAAAATTAAAGTACTTTTGTACGGAGAGCTCCAATGTCGTTTCAGCAGATTACAATGGCTAATATATGTATGGCATTGCTCAATTCTTCTTATCATTTTGCCATTGTATGAGATTACGGAAAGAGTGCCTACGTATTGATGGCATTTATTGTTCCAGACCATTGATTTCCAACCTGAATAAAAAAAAAATATTTTCTATCGATCTGAAAAAAAGCTTCAGTTCTCGGTAGATGAGTTCAAATCATATAGCTAGTTTATTCTGATCACCTTTATCAAAAGCCCTGAGTTAATGAGCTTTTTTCGAAGGCTCTTCGAACTCGGCAGTAATTCAGGTGTGGAAAGAAGTAAAATGTTGATCCCTAAATCACATAAATATGCCAATTGGACGAAAGAACAACTAATTGAGAAAATATTAGAAATAGAGGCAGCTGATCTTAACGATAAAAAAAGAGCACTGTATCAGCCAGAAGAGAATACAAAAAAATCTAGGAAACAAAAAACATCGAAAGAATTTGATTTTTCAAAGTATGATGTCCGATTCATTGCGCTGAAGTTTGCGTATCTCGGATGGAACTATAACGGATTGGCTGTACAAAAAGAGTTAACCCCATTACCCACTGTAGAGGGTACAATAATCGAGGCATTAAATAAATGCAAGCTGGTGCCTTCAACAAATCCTCAGGATTATAAGTTTAGTAGATGCGGTAGAACAGATAAAGGTGTAAGTGCCATGAATCAGGTAATCTCACTCAACGTAAGATCTAACCTGACAGTTGATGAGCAAAATGATCCCACAAATGACATTAAAGAAATTCAATACGTCCACGTTTTAAATAAATTATTACCAGATGATATAAGAATTTCTGCGGTTTGCTTAAGGCCGCCAAAGAGGTTTGACGCCCGATTTAGCTGCCAATATCGTCATTATAGATACCTTTTTCTCAAGGAAGGTTTGGATATCAACAAGATGGGGCAAGCAGCTACTTTTTATACTGGCGATAATGATTTCAGGAACTTTTGTAAATTAGATGGATCGAAGCAAATTAGTAATTATAACCGGAAGATTATAAGCTCGAAAATCTTGAAGATATCCGATGATTTTTATTGCTTTGATTTAGTTGGAACAGCATTTTTATGGCACCAGGTTCGCTGTATGATGGCAGTCCTGTTTCTGATTGGTCAGGGACTGGAAGAACCACAACTAGTTAACGACATGTTAAATATCAAGCTAACTCCTCGAAAACCTGTATATGAGATGGCTAATGATATCCCATTGATTCTTTATGATTGCAGTTTCCACGATATGGAATGGACTACGACTAATTTTACTGACTACAGGTCCATTACACATGGAAACGATCTCAGTGCTTTGACTTCGCACTATCAAATGAAAGCTGAAGTAGCCAAAATCTTCAAGAATGTTCTAACCAGCGAATTAGACTCGAATGTTGAACTAGTAGGAAAGACGAGAATAAATCTTGGTGATGGGAAAGGAAAAGTTATCAATAAATATGAAAAGATCTCCAATAGGAATGTTATGGAAACTCCTGAAGAGGTCAATGAGAAGTTCAAAAGGCGTAAAAAAGCGAAAAGCGCCAGTAAAAATTAGTCTTCTGCCGCAGGAGTATATAAATTATTTTATAGTGATCGTACCATCCATGAAGGATCCCAATAGAGAGTTTCTGCATCTGCTTGCTCGTCTATCCATAGAAGTCCATTCGCAACCATCTCAATTAAGACAGCTCTGCTTCTGACAGACGTCCAACTCAAATTTGCTCGAAGTAAAGAAATGCTAGCATATCCTAATATAGAACATATTTCTAAAATCCTGGTGTGGTCACTAGTTAACTCGTTTGGTACACTTCTCAAAAACTTTTTTCCTCTAATTTCAAATATTTCGAAACCTCCTTCAAGTTTTTTGATCATCTCGATTGATTTCTCTAGATCCCCATTTTCCACATTGACACTTTTGAAGAACCCTTTCTCCAGTTCATCGAATGAAATGACACCGCCATTTTTGTCTTTGGTTTGCCTGCAGGCCTCAATCACTTTCACACAAAATTCATAATAAAAATCATTCAAATTAAATAGATGCTCGTCCTTATCAAATAGACTCAGTGGATCTATGCCAATGGAAGCACACATTCTCATAAATTTCGATCTAAAATCTGGATTGCCTTGGATTTCTTTGTTATGCTTCTTTGCAAATGCTATGAGTTTTTCTTGAAAGATTGACAACTGTTCGTTGAGTTCTAATGATTGTCGCTCTAGAACGGTAGTGCTGATGTTTTCATATTTCTCCATTTTTTGACTATCGAAAGCTGCCAAACCAAAACGCCTCATTACTCTGATATATTACTATAAATCTGTATTTGAATATTCTCACCAGCTAATTTCAGACACAAAGCCTCTCTCATAAAAGTTTCCAAGGCGCTCATTGAAATCTTTCATGAAAACAAACTACTTCATTTTCCCTTAATGTTTAGTTAAGAAAATTACATACAACTTGAATAAAAACATATACCACATAGATCGTTTGTAATGATGGTGACACGCTACATATTCCAGTAGATTTCACAGCGTTTAAAAGTAAATCTTCAACTATATCTCATGATTTAGACAAACAAGCTGAAGCTTGAGGCAAACTTTCATCATGTCGGTACTTGATTTCAAACCAGAGTCTTGGACTAGCTCAGCTAATGAAGCTCTAAAAATATCTTTAGTTAGCGAAAACGCCATCCAATTTACACCACTATTCACCTATCCCATCTATGGTGATTCAGAACAAATTTTCGGATACAAGGACTTGGTGATATATCTAGCCTTTGATTCTGTTACATTCATGCCCTTCGTTAATGTCAAGTTTTCGAATAAGCTAAATGAGGAGGCTGATAATGTAGAGGAGAAGCTTTTAAAATTTCTACCTGAGGATGTAATTCGCAAGGATGAAGCTAAATGGGTGGAAGCTTTCGAAGAACAACGAAAGACCTTCCAACTACCACCGAACCACTCTAAAATATCGGAATATGAAATCGGCGGGGAAAAGTTTGCTACATACAAATTGAGCATCACAAATGAATTTTGCAAGAGGCTTCATCGCCGGGTTCAGATTTTTTCTCTTCTATTTATCGAGGCAGCGTCTTATATTGAAGAAAATGACTCCAATTGGGATCTTTTTTGGTCTTTTAATATCAGTACAAAGCAATGTGTTGGTTACGTAACTACCTACAAATATTGGAACTACCAAGGAGGAGAATGCTTTGATAAGTCTCCTAAATTGACATATAAGGCCAAGATATCTCAATTTCTCATTTTCCCACCATATCAAGGGAAAGGACATGGCTCGAATATTTATAATGCAATAGTGAACATGTGGATGCTAGATGACAGCGTATTAGAGATTACCGTAGAGGATCCAAATGAGAGTTTTGATGATCTACGAGACCGAAACGATTTACAGATACTCTTCAATGCAAAGCTTCCGTTGGAAATCCCCGAAAATATAACTTTGGAATGGATGAATCAAAAACAAAAGGAATTTAAGTTAGAGAAACGCCAGTTCAATCGTCTCTTAGAAATGCTTTTGTTATACCAGAATGCTAAAAATTTTAAATTGCAGGTCAAAAGAAGGCTGTATATAAAGAATTATGATGCGCTAGCTGATGTCCCAGAATCTGACAAGAAAGAAGCTCTGGAAAAATCTTATATATTGCTTGCGGACGACTACAAACGTATCCTTTCAGCTTGCAAATTTGGTAAACGTTCTTCTGATGAACATAAAAACATAGATTCAGCTGCAACGTTTAAGAAATCGAAGAAGGTATAGGAAATTTAAATAATTTTGTATAATAAAAGGACAAGCAATAACAGCAAATTGAAAGCAGCTAATCATGTGACTCAATACTCTTTTATTTGATTAATGATTAATATTTATTTTATTTTTATAAGATAATTAACAACATTATGCTTTACAAAAATTTGCTACTTTAGATAAGTTTGCAATAGGAAATATGTTTCCGTTAGAAAAACATGTTTTTGGTTTCCGAAAGTCGAAAGTTGGTTACTAAGCAAGATATTTACATAAAATTTAGATCTTCTTGTCTATAACCAAGAAGTAGACAAGCAAGAGACTTATTATAGAAATAGATGCAGATTTAACAAACTCCTTGTTGATTGAGGGTTGTAGTCAATCTGTCTTGTTTCCGGTTTTCCATAAAAAATGGAGGTGTACTGCGTGCTGATAACTTTTTATGCGGGTAAACCTCGTTTTTCTAAAAAAACGGGTATTAAAAAGAAAATGAAAATTTTAATTCATCTCATCTAACAATTGTTTTATAGTGATTTATAAAGTTGAATTGTTCTTGGTAATATATCGATCAACCGCATATCTGAATCACATTTTCAAGCACTATGTCACCACCAAAGAAATCCAAAACTGGTAATACAAAAAGAGAAATTGTCCCAGAGGTTTTTCAAGATTCACACGCAAGAAATCGGCTGGCCAATGTCCCAAACTTAACGGAAAAATCTGCAACTAAGAAGCCAAGCAAGTTGGCAGTTCGGAAAGAGCAAGCAAAGGCAAGATTGTATGGGTCGCGAAACAAGAAGGCTCGGTCTTTCAATGAAAAGGAACTGGATGTTCCTTCATTGAATAGAGCTATTGTACCGGGTGTGAAAATAAGGAGGGGAAAGAAAGGTAAGAAATTTATCGATGATCATGATAGTGTTGTGATGAATAGACTCATCAAGACTATCGGGGATAAGTATGAAGATATTGACGAAAGTAAACTGGAGAAAAGCAGGAGATTAGAAGAAATACGGGACCTAAAGAGGCAAGAGATTGAGAGAAAAGACGCTCAGAAGAAGGAGGTTTTGGAAGATAAAAAGGATGAAATAAAACGTAAAGCTTCGCTTGCCAGAAGTCTACGTAGGAAACAAAAGCGTGAAACATTCAAAAGTTCCAGCGAAGCAGAACCAGCAATTGATTCCTCTGAGAAGGTCAATAAGAAAAAGAAAGTCTCTTTCGCTTGAACAACTAACTGAATATTGCATTAATGTTTCCATATTCATTTGCTGAAATACCGGTTCTGGATTCTTGGAAACGTGTAGCTTACCTAATTACTATCTGTATATTAAATGAAAGTCCTTGCTACACTTTCACTCACAAAGAAAATAAAAGCCAATAGTTTTGAATATCCTGCTGTTCGGCTCTGCTCAGTTTTGGATTGATTGTATCAGTGATTGTGGGATATGATCTCATGCGACGTTCCAATATCACACTTGGTCTTGCTGCATTCATTTCAAGATTGTAGCCCTACATTTTAAAATGCTGAATAGCGTAATATGTTGCCAGTGTCAGAAGCTATCAAAAGGAATGCGTGAGCTCATTAAATATTTGTAAATAGGATGTCAATGGAGTGACTCTCGCAGATCTGAATTGTTCAATTATTATGGTTGGAGATCAAATCAAGTATATATCCTGCCTCAAAACACCAGTAGAGATAGTTATACAAATGAAAGCATTTTTTAAATGCAGCTCCACATGTTTATTGATAATTTAGATCTTGTTTAATCGCCTTGTAAGATAAGTCTTGCATAGCTACTTTAATGAATATGCCTTAAACTGTACAGCGCACGACTTCCATACACCTGCCTATTGGGAAAAGCAATGAAGTAATAGTGATTTACTCTTTTACTTGAATTAGAGATGGCGAATATAATACGGATAGATATGTCAAGACGTTAATATTACATGACTATGATATACTATTTCAGTCTGGGAATAGCATAGGCTCAGATTTATAACAGTGGTGAATAAAAACAAGTGGAATGCCTTTCCACTACAAATAAATCTTCGCAGATTCAGTTCGACGATCTAGGATAGGCAGTCGTTGGTACTATTCACTGTATAAGTAACTGAAGAGCCTCCATACAAATTAATTATGCATATGGGCGGGTAACGTAAAATTTTTACCAAGACGCCTTCAAGATCCTGTTTGACGTTACTTCAGTAAACATACAAAAATTAGATTGGCCAACATCAATTTTTATCTTATTGTGTAGACTAGAAAAGCCGTGCAATCCATATGAGCAGTGGTGTCGATTCAAAGGGACTGAAGCGCAGAAATTCCTCTGAGGTTTTCAAGAGCTCAGCTAAAGTTTTGAATGAATTGCTTGAAAACTCGAAGAACATTTCAACAGCCTCTTCTGAACTTGGTTCGATTCAATTAAGTGTTAATGAGATCAGAAGAAGGGCTCATGAGTTAAGGAAGAAAACGGGGGTAGAAAAAGACCACACGAAAGCTCATTATCTTTTGGCTGGAAGTGGTTTAGCAATCGAAGATGTGGATATCTCGCTAAATCGATTAAAATCAACTCAATTGTTGGAACAGGCAGTCCCTAATCATCATGTTGATGGTGAAATCGATACATATTTGAAGATCAAGAAAGATGAAAATATTCTTTCGTCCATTGAGAATCTCCTTTCATTGGCTGCGCAGGATTTTGATGGTTTCGTCAACCAAAACCTTAATCTGGACTGGGAACAACGCAAAGAGGAAGTGAGAGAAAATTTTGGGATACTTGTCAAGAGAAAGTCTCACTCGGATGATTCAAAGACTCTTGCACCTTTTAATCCTAAATTACCAACCTGGGGGAGCAGAGGCACAGGTATTCTCAACGGGGAAGGGACGAGATTAAATGTTAATGAGAACTATATAGTTCGGGAGAAATTTGAAAAATATGCAAAAGTTATTCATAGGTTCAACAACGCCAGACAATCAAGACATGAATTTCCTTTGACACAGGAGTTTTCACATATGCTCCAGAAATCGAGTGACTCACAAAATAGGCAGCTTTTAGAAAGTTGGAAAATATTGAATGAGCTAGGAGGAAATCCTGACGTAATCACGACTGCGCAGTCTTATCTGGAGAGACAGTTTTTTGATTATGTCGATCACCTGCATAGAAAGAATCTCAATGAAGGTTTACCAACTAATATTAACAAGATCAAGTCTTTTATTGACTTCAAGCTGAAAAATGCCAACAATACTTGGAAATTTGGAAATCTAACAATTGTGAATGGTGTGCCTATCTGGGCCTTAATTTTCTATTTGCTCAGAGCTGGTCTAATAAATGAAGCATTAGAAGTAGCCATTAACAACAAAGCTAGTTTTAAGAAAGTCGAGCATTCATTTGTTACATACTTGAAGGCTTATGCGTCATCAAAGGACAAAAAACTTCCAGTTGAGTTCTCAACGAGGCTACATACGGAGTACAGCCAGCATATCAAAAGTTCATTAGATGGTGATCCTTTTAGGCTTGCTGTATACAAAATCATTGGAAGGTGTGATCTAACAAGAAAAAATATATCTTCTGTCACTTTAAGCGTTGAGGATTGGCTCTGGATTCATTTTATGCTGATAAAGGACGATGTTGCAGGAAATGACCCCGTGTATGAAAGGTACAGTTTGGAGGATTTCCAGAATATCATAGTTTCATATGGATCTGAAAGATTCCCTAACTATTACCTGCAAGTTCTTATATTAAGTGGTTTATATGAATTGGCCATACAATATGCTTATTCAATCAACGAAATTGATGGCGTACATTTAGCGATAGGCTTAGCTAATCTAGACCTGTTGTCAGTATACACTTACGATGATAAGTCAGGAAGAAGATCACAAAATGACAATGAGCTCATTGTTGTGGAAGGGAATGAAAGGAAAATAAATTTTACCAAAATATTAGGAAACTACACAACTTCTTTCAAATACTCTGACCCCAGGATTGCTGTAGAGTATTTGATTTTAATAAATCTTGTTAAAAATTCGCAACAGATAAAGCTTTGTCATGATGCGCTAACCGAATTGATCTTAGAGACGAAAGAGTTCACAATTCTACTTGGAAAGATTAACAGGGATGGTACCCGTATCCCTGGTATTATTGAAGAGAGACGGCCATTGTTGTATTTGAACGACGAAAAAGAGTTCCTTCATACCATCACGGAGCAGGCTGCACGCAGAGCTGATGAGGATGGGAGAATACACGATTCTTTGCTATTGTATCAATTATCGGAAGAATACAATATTGTAATTACGATCGTTAACGCGATGTTAAGTGATCTTTTGAGTAATACAGATTTGGACCAATTACTTTTGACTATTGATGATAATAGCGAGACAAATCCTATTCTCATTGCTAAAAAGTTGGTTTCAATATATATGGATAATCTCGAAATAACAAAGAAGATTCATACAAAGAACAAGGAAACGTGCATATTGTTACTCAAACTCACAGATGCAAGAAAGGCCTACATTGCTCACCAATGGCAGAATACTTTGGCGCAAGTTGAACAATTGGACATTATCCCATTCTCAGATGAAATATCTGCAAGAAAACGGGCCCAGGAATTTTCCTCCTTGAACGAGAATATAATGAAAAATATTCCAAGCCTGTTGATCATGACGATGAATTGCATTTACAATTTAGTTCAAGATCTTCATAATAGCGACTTCAAATCCGCTACCAAAGATCAGCAAATCTTGTCATTAAAAAACATTTCTAGGAACTGTATGATTTATGCTGGTATTATCCAATATAAAATGCCTAGAGAAACTTACAGCACCTTGATCAGGCTCGACATAGGAATGTGACATCAAAGATTTGTTAAACCCCATGCTAAATGAGGTAGTGAAACCGCAGAGCGAACCTACTTAAACTATTTAGAATAACGTCATCATATTTAGACTATTTGACATGCATTAAAAACACGGAAAGACAATCCTCTTATTATTCTTTTTATCTAGAAAAACAAGAAGGCAGCTATCGAAATCGTGATATGGTATATTAGTACCTGATTAGTGACTATGGTGCTGTTTTTCACATTTATCATGCTGGCGAGCGTAGTCTGGCTGCACCTCGTATGCATTTGGCGTTTTCGATCTATTCTGTTGCAATTTACGATGGCGCCTTGCTACCCTTCTCTGTCTTCTTTCGTTAATATTGAGATCTTTCTCGCCTTCAGATTCAGATGACGATGATGACGATGACGATGAATCACTAGAGTGTTCATGATTTGAAGGACATTCTAATTCTTCATCCGAGAATTCTTGTTGTGGGTGGAAAATGCAGCAAATTTTGGTCTTCTTTTTGTTCATATTCTCATTGTCAATAACATTGGATTGCCATCTGACGCTTGGCCTTTGAGCTCTAGCTGACCGCCTCTGCTGTTGTGCCTCACTTTCATCTGCTGCCCGGAGTTGTAACACAGGGGCGACTTCTTCCAAACTGATTGTTCTAGACCCCTCCGTTTGATGCTGCTGAACACTGGAATTTCGATTCATGATGCCATCAAATTATTGACGCTACTATTCGCAGAAAAAGTATAGTACTGACTAGTCATGTGCACATTATTCTGCATTTCAATTGTAAAGACAGTACCTATGCTCTATATTCAATCCTCAAGGTTTCATAACTTACGTAAATGATGATAATTATGTTTGCCCACTTTATTAATTAAAGGTTGGTGGCAAAATCATTATTAGATCTAAATCTTGTTAATCATTGCAGACTACAGCAATATTGCAAGCCGATCAAGGTTCATTTAACATCAAATTGGAATTGAAACAAGATGGAGAGACTACAGAGACTTATGATGAATAGTAAGCCTGGCATGACGGATGCAAACAGGGACGATACTAAAGAAACTGTCTACATCTCTTCGATAGCTTTGCTCAAGATGTTGAAGCATGGCCGGGCGGGTGTTCCCATGGAAGTTATGGGACTGATGCTGGGTGAGTTTGTTGATGATTATACAGTGAATGTTGTAGATGTATTTGCCATGCCTCAGTCTGGTACTGGTGTCTCGGTTGAAGCTGTTGATGATGTTTTTCAAGCTAAAATGATGGACATGTTGAAACAGACAGGGAGAGATGAGATGGTGGTTGGATGGTATCACTCACATCCTGGGTTTGGATGTTGGCTATCGTCAGTTGATGTTAATACTCAGAAATCATTTGAGCAACTGAATAGCAGAGCTGTCGCAGTAGTAGTAGATCCAATCCAATCAGTAAAAGGAAAGGTGGTGATTGATGCGTTCAGGTTAATCGATACAGGGGCTTTAATAAATAATCAAGAACCAAGGCAAACTACTTCAAATGCTGGTCTGCTGAACAAAGCGAACATTCAAGCTTTAATACATGGTTTGAATAGACATTACTACTCATTAAATATTGACTATCACAAGACACCAACGGAAACGAAAATGCTAATGAATTTACACAAAGAACAATGGCAGTCAGGGCTTAAAATGTATGATTACAAGGAGAAAGAGGTTGTGAATCTAGAAGCAACCCAAAAATTAGTAAGAATAGCAGAACAGTATTCGAAAAGAGTTGAGGAGGAAAGGGAACTATCTGAAGAAGAATTAAAAACCCGCTATGTTGGAAAACAGGATCCAAAGAAGCATCTGGCAGATACCGCAGACGGCCTACTGGAGAATAATATCATCTCTGTGCTTACTGCTGGTGTCAACTCCGTTGCAATCTAGTGGGTCCCCTTAGATAAAGAAATAACTATTTAAAATTTATTTGCATCCACATACTCGATATAGTAATTGTACAAAGTCAGTGAACCGATATTTGCCAGACATGCAAGTCTCAATCAATTTTCTGTTTCCATACCTGTATATAACTCTCATTCAGAAATAAAAGTTCCGTATTTTTCGGCCTGATCGCATATCTATCAATTTCAAGCCATGTGTTTGATACTGGACAGTACGTCTGAATTTTCCAATGAGATTTTTCATCTACCCCTAAGAATTCGGTTGTGCTACCTGAAGATTCTTTTTCACTTTCATGAACTATATTGGAAAGCAGGCAGTATTCACGGCCTTCGAATTCCAATACCATGGGAAACTCTATTAGTGTCTGATTTCTTGATTTGATGGGAGTGTGCTCCTTTCTGTCAAAGCGATCAAAATGCAATATTAAATACTTAGGCAGCTTTTTTAAACTGTATTTCCTGCCACAATGAGGTAACTGATGCTCAGAAGTGCCATCAAATTTTTTTAACAGCTGAGTTAGCTGTATTTGGGGTAGTGCATTCGCATCAATTCCATCTTTGAATAATGGTCTTTGAGGTAAGTCTAACGATAAGCACCAAAAGGGGGATAGTATTTTCTTCTGTTTACTTTCATCTCTAAAAAACTCTTTAATATTCCCATCATTATCTTTGATAGACTTAAAAGGAGTCTCATTAATTTCTACTTCACCCTGGCAGTTTCCCATGAGTAAATCTTTCATCTCTTGAGACGCCTTTGCAGCTGAATCTATGAGCCGCAAGAGAAACCTCCTCGGATCTTGTTCAGTAACAAAAGAACTCCCTTGATTTACCGCAACATAGGTTAAAAATTCATCGATTGAAATGTGCTGTTTGAATAAATTGACAGACCAAATTTTTTTGATAAGCAAGGACAACTTCAATAAAAGCTGCGAACTTGTCTTTGGAGCCAACAACAAACAATAGTCTCTGATCGGAATAATATGAGCAAGCAAAATAATTGATACGTTCGCGCATTCATTCCCTAAGACATTATTCACACTAACAAACCCATTGATATAGCTATTATTGCTCAAATCCCAACACTCTCGAGGAAACTGTCGTATTTCATTCTTAGTGAAAGTCGGTTCAATAGCATATCTTATGCTATTGATAACTTGTATCTCATTCCGGTCCGTCACATTAATACCATCTGGCAACAGGTATACCTTTAGTGAATTCATGTTGATGAAAACACGATGAGATTCGTTAACTGAATGCAGAAATGCCTGCGAGTTTTCGTGACGCCCTTGAAAATACTTGCCACAGACTAGACAACAATACACATTAAGGGGAGATAGGGTTACGCTACATACTTTTTCGAAGTCAAAGTCTAATTTTTTCCTGTCAATTGTCTCCAGGTAAGCATATGAAGGTTTCTCAACCTTACTTCTTTTACTTGATACACTGCCGCTAGAAAAATCAGGAGCTTTCCTCTTTGTCTCAACCCCAGTTGACATCGGATAACTATTTGGAAATATCTGCACTTGGCAAGTCTGAGTTAGATTTTCTCCTCATATTATTTGCAGTACTATTGTTATTATTCATGGGATATGTATTTTTCTGAAAATCTGCCCTCTTCATCCTCCGGCTAAGAGAATGAACATCTACCGGAAAAAAAATTAGATGTCAAATTATTGAAATCATGGGCATAGGTGTCATAGAATCTGGAACGATTTTTGGCACATTTTTTTACCCTTTTCTTTTTTGTAGACAGTGAACCATATAAATCAAGATTAAGTACTATATGAACAACATATATGGCACAATGCCTGCTGGATTTGCAACCATTGTTATCGTCAGTGCATTTATAGCATTGATTGCTGTTAAGAAGAACAGAAAAAGAGGTGATTTATCATCATATCATCAATTAACTCAGCTACCTAACGAGAAGATCAGTGAAATGAAGAGTAAATTGGCTGATGTCAATGAGTTGCCTTGCGCAATTAAAGGTCACAAGTATCCCGCTAAGGCACATAATCTGAAGGTAAAAGAACATCTTCTGAAGATGGACCACATGGTATCAAGCGAAGCCACTGCTATTTTCATTGCTGGCGAAGAGGTAGAGGGCAACAAATATTGCGATACTACTAGAGATTTCAGACAGAATAGATACTTTTACTATTTATCTGGCGTAGACATTCCAGGAAGTTCATTGTTGTTCAATTTCAAAACCAACCATTTGACTCTTTTTTTACCCAACGTTGATTGGGATGATGTTATATGGAGTGGTATGCCCTTAAGTCTTGATGCAGCTTTGAAGGAATTTGATTTCGATGAAATTATTTACGCTGAACAGATTGAAGAGAAATTGATATGCGATTGCACCGGCTTTAAGATATTTACCACTGATCTAGATAATGTTCATGGTAGAAACATTAAGGAGAAGCTATTACCGGGAGACAATACTTTCTTTAGCGCAATGGATGAAGCTAGGCTTATCAAAGACTGGTATGAAATTGAGATTCTAAAGAAAGCTTCAGAGATTAGCGATACTTGCCATTTGGCGGTGATGTCCGCACTACCAATTGAAATTAACGAGATTCAAGTCGAAGCAGAGTTCTCATACCATGCAACTCGTCAAGGAGCTCGCTCGCTAGGTTACGATCCTATTTGTTGTTCTGGGCCTGCATGTGGCACTCTGCACTATATCAAAAATAGCGAGGACCTCGCTCACAAAGCTTCAATGCTTATTGATGCTGGTGCTGAATGGAGAAACTATACAAGCGATGTGACTAGATGTTTTCCCATTTCTGGCAAGTTCACTAAAGAGCACCTCGATATTTATGAAGCTGTGCTCGATGTTCAGTCAGAAGTTATGAGAAGAATCAAACCGGGCGTTCACTGGGAAGATTTGCACATACTCTCTCATAAAGTGCTTATCAAACATCTACTGGACTTAGGTATCTTTAAAAGAGAATTTTCCGAGCAAGAAATTTTTGAAAGAAGAGCCTCGTGCGGCTTCTACCCTCATGGCCTCGGTCATCTTATGGGTCTTGATGTTCATGATGTTGGCGGTAGACCTAATTATGAGGACCCTGATGCATTCTTCACATACCTAAGATTGCGAAGACCATTACAGGAAAATATGGTCCTTACAAATGAACCCGGCTGCTACTTCAACAACTTCTTGATCGCAGAGTACTTACACAAATATCCGGAAAGGGAAGAAGTAGTTGACTTTGAAGTTGTTAAGAAATATATGTACATTGGAGGAGTTCGTATCGAAGACAATATTCTCGTTACAAAAGACGGCCATCAAAATCTCACGAAAATTACAAGTGATCCACACGAAATCGAAAAGATTGTCAGTGAAGGTATTGCTAAGGGTCGTTCTGCCTTCCATGTTCTAGCTTAGTTCCGTATCAAGATATAGATAGCAAGCACACTTCTTTATATTTTCGGACCTAAACTACTTTTTTTCCCTCAATGCTTTTATCATTAAAAAGTATGTGCGAATTCTGTGGATCGAACACAGGACCTCCAGATAACTTTTGACCGAAGTTCAAATACTTCAGTCTGGCGCTCTCCCAACTGAGCTAAATCCGCATATATTTTGTATATCTTCGAATTGCTTATTATAGACCTCTACTTACATTAAGAAAATAACCTTAATAATGATTGGCCTTATCCGGTTTTTATTCGGCACAAACGATTCTTTATCGACGTTTTAGTGTCTAAAAAAGTTCAGAGCTTCTAGAACTATTGATGTAGATTCCCTAAAAAGCGGTATGCGACATTTGGAAAATGATTCTGATATATATAACCAGAAATTAGCCTGCAGGATGTATTGAGGTTCCTTCTCATGTATCTGACTATACATGGTCAATGATCTCTGGTACAGCAGACAGATGAAAATACCCCTGTAATATTTGCTTAATTTTTTCTCCTTTTTTAACTTAACTATTGTATTAACGTTAATCAGGCTTTTTGAATATCTCATAGAGTGAATTTGTTTTCAAACGTCTAAAGGCTCCTCATTGGAACTGCTCTTTAAGAATGCCTGTTAAATACTATTGCCTTTCGCCGAGTATTTGGCTATATCCGATTAACTCATCACATATTACCAACTAGTTCGAGAATGCCTGTAGCTTTGTTAATAGTTTACAATCTTACGACTTGTGGCATTGCTGATTACTGAGAAATCTATTTAAAGTGAGGAAAGAAGCTTATTTCTTGAAAGACTTCGTGCGGTGCGGACCACTGCTGTTTCGACCATATATCGTCATCGTTAATTTTTTTGACGAATAGCTTTCGACTTAAACTGTAATTAGAACATTGAGTTTGGATAAGAATAAATATTAAGAGGTTATTTCCTTTCAGTAGAAAAAGAAATGCAAAACCGTGCGGAAAAAGTCCGATGTCGCTCTTATACAAGGTTAGAGTTAATGAGCGTTGTAGACAACACACTTGATTGATCGCTGAAGATGTCTGAGGCAATATTTGCCAATTCACTCTCATCTATAGATGAAAAAGCCTTCTCAATACTTGGAAAATACGGCGAGGGTTCTGTATTGCTATCAAAGAAATCTGTTGGTGAAAACGTTGTCTTTTGCACATACCTGGTAACACCAGATGTTTCCAATCTAAATCGAATGTTCTCACTGAACGGGACACGGGAAAGAAAAACTTTAACTCCTCTGCTTTTGTAGGTAGTTACTATTTCCAGCATTATTTGTGCAGCCGACGAATCTATGAATGTTAACCCGTGCATATCAAATAGAACATATTTCGTACCATCCTTGGGCCTTTTGCCTTTTGCGCCTGGGTGTGTTTTCACGGATCCAAATCTTTCCATTCTATTCAATCTCTCCTTCATATCTTCCGTATTGGTGAATGTAAGTGGCTCTGGAATCTTGACGACGAGACAACCTTCAAATTCCTCTAGCTGTTGTAGAATTTCACAAGAATCTATGTTAGAGTTGTTTAGAAAGTCGTCTGGATTAACAAATTGACCTGTATGCTTTATCCTCGCCAAAATTTGAATCCTAGATTTGGTGGCATGTTTGATTATACTTATTACAGAGTACCCACATCCGATACAAATACCCATTTCTACCGAGTAAAACACGGTAGCCAAAACTGTTATGGCAAAAATCAAAAGCTCATCGTAACCTCGACAACCGAAGTGGAACCTCAAGTCGGCAGGTGTCTCCTCTAATAAACTAATCCCAACAATGGTTGTCACCACGGACAAAACGCAAACAGGGATATAATGAATCGATGAAAGGAGAAATTTCATAGTAAAAATAACTATAGCTCCCATGCAGACACCCGACATTACCGTCTGGGCACCTGAAAAGGCGTTTATTTTACTTCTACCGTAACCACCAAAGCTGGGCAATCCGCCAAACATAGATACGAACAGATTCATGCTTCCCAATGCAACAAGCTCGCGATTTGGGGAAATCGCCAGGTCATATGCGCTCCCTAATGATTTTGAGGCAGTAGTGGATTCAAAAAAACCTAACATGGCAACGCTAAAACCAGAGCCCATTAACGGCTGTATCAAGTCTAGGTGAGATTTTGAAAGCGGATTATGTAGTGAACTTAGGCCACTAGTATTAAAATCACCAATAACGCTGACACCATACTTGTGCTTCAAATCCAATTTTGCAGATAGCAAGATGGTTGCAATAATGAGAATTAAAATTTCAGGGACGAAGACTGGCCATCTCTTCCTTCTCATCAGCTTTTTCTTGAATATTCTTAATACAATCAATATAAGAAAGCACGTTAAGCTAAGTATAGCAGTAGATTTATGATAGTTCTCGGGTCCATACCTGAAAATGAATATCATTTTTTTGAATGGGGTGTGAAAATGTTCTTCTGATTCGCTGAGTAGTTTGTTCAACTTCAATTCAGTTATTAATGCGTTTGTGATCATAACCAGTCCGACTGAACTAATAAAGCCTCTTAAAAGTGCTCTACTCAATACATTACCCAAAAAACCAAAGCGACAGAGTCCAAAAACAAACAGTATTCCTCCACTAATAAATGTAAGAACCACGGATATGTCCATGACACTTAAATCAGAATTGTGAGAGGACAATTTTTCAACGGCTTGCCCCACTACCAGTGATATTGCACTTTCAGGCCCTACAATCATTTGTGGAACTGAACCAAATATCGCATATAAAAACGGAGTGAATGCTAGTGAGTAGAGACCGCATAAAGGTTCCACATGGGCCACCGATGTAGCATAAGATAATGCCAAAGGTATCTGAAAAGATGCCAAAGAGATACCAGCTATAAGATCACCTCCAAATTTTCCCCAAGTATAGTTTGGAATCCAAGAGAAACATGGCAAATAATATGGCAGTAAATCCCAAAAAGAGGGTGATGAAATAGCTTCCGCTGCATCCACTGATTTGGGATTTAGATTTGAGGTGCCAGTTATTGAATCTATGGAAGATTCTTGACCTAAGATTGAAGGATTCCCCTTGATCGGGCTTTTTGTCCCAGATCTGCGGCTGTTGTGCGAGAGACTGCCGTTATTGGTGAATCCACGATACTCGCCATCTCCCCTTAGTAGAAGAGAGCTTGAGGATTGAGGCATCGGAAGATGTTAAAGTAATGTGGCAGGGCCCTGAGTCCAGGAATAGATCGCAAATATATCTAAAGAACCCGCACCATGCAATCTGTCGTAATTGCTCAACTTGTCACTCATCAAAAGAATCAATTTTGAGATCACGGGGATGAAAAAAAAGTCATTATTAACAAAACTAAATACTTTAATATGGGAAAAACAAGCAGACGTTCCGATTGCTGACCTAAAACTTTAATGTCGTGACAATACATCAAAATTATCTCATGAATATTTGCTCTCTCAGGAACGCTCATGCGGTTTTGAGCTTTTCTGTTAATTTAGGTACAATCTCGTAAATATCTCCTTGTAGACCAAAGTCTGCAACCTTGAAGATGGGGGCATCAGGATCATTGTTTATTGCCACGATCACTTTAGAATCCTTCATACCAGCAAGGTGTTGAATGGCACCGGAAATACCGATGGCGATGTAGAGATCCGGTGCGACAACTCTACCAGTTTGACCAATCTGCAAAGAATTATCACAAAACCCGCTATCTACGGCTGCTCTCGTAGCACCGATACCTGCGTGCAATACATCTGCAAGCGGTGTAAGCAATTTATCAAAAGTTGCTTTATCTTTCAAAGCACGACCGCCAGCAACGACCTTGGACGCAGAAGACAAATCTGGTCTTTCACTCTTTGTTAAAGTGGCACCCTCCCAATTAACCTGTAAATTAGCAGATGCACTGTCGGTGGAAGGCGCTTCTTCAATCACCGCAGCCTCTGTAGAACCCTCAAGGATAGGATCGAAAGCCGATGCTCTAACGCTGATTAGCTTCTTAGCTTGGTTACACTCGATAGTTGAGATGGCATTACCTGCATAGATAGGTCTAACGAATGTCTTTGAATCTATGATTTTTGTGACGTCGCAGATTGGCTGGTAATCAAGAATTGCACCAACACGAGGTAGAACATTTTTACCTACAGCAGAACTTGCGATAACGAAATGAGTAAAATCTTCATCTTTCAACAATTTGACCAACAACGGTGCAACCTTCTCCGGCAAGTAATTGTCATACTGTTCATCACTGGCGACAAGAATCTTTCTTAAATTGTCACACTTGATAGATGACTTAAGAGTTGTTGCAACACTAGCGGCCTTGGAACCGAGGACAAGCGCAACTACATCATCATTCAAGGATTTGGCAGCATTCAGCGCGTTCAAAGATGATGCTGTAATTGCTCCCTCTTTGTTTGTTTCGACGAATGCTAGAGTTGACGCTAATCGTTTAGAATGAAATAATTGACTCTCAAAGAACACCTTACGAGATAACGACCTAATCATTGTGAATTTGGAGGACTTAAACATCATGAACCTTATCTTCGGGTGTAATTATTGTTAAAAATAATCGGTGTATAGATTTTTTTGATTGAGTTATGATTTCGTTTTTCATTGGCGCATGTCGATAGTCACTCGTCGCTAAGTGACTTCAGCATATATAGATGTCAAAATGCACAGTTCGAAAGATGCTGGATATTATAATCTGACCACAGAATGGTAAATATAGCATCTTTATGTGATGAGGTAATTAAGCTTCTCAATGATAGAAAAGATGAAAACTACAGAATATGCGTGATAATTGTCGGACCACCAGGATCAGGCAAATCCACGATCGCAACAGAATTATGCCTAAAGTTGAATTGCGAATACAACGACTATTTGCGGAACCATCCAGACATTAGTATCAAGCCCGAGAAGCATTCTTCGATTGACTTAGCCTCAGATATCCCTAATATCACACCTGAGTTACGTGAATGTTTGGAAAGCAGCGGCGGAATCTTCAAAGATCTGGTTGAAGATACCAGTTTCGTACCGATTAAACAAAAACTTGAGAATGGTGTTATCGAAGTGATAGGGCGGGGTGGTAAACCGAATTGCTTCACCATATGTGAATCTGAGCTAAAGGAAGTGCACTCGAATACAAAAACAGTTGATATCGCACAGATAATACCCATGGACGGCTTTCACCTGTCACGAAACTGTCTTGATTGCTTTAAAGATCCTAAACAGGCACATGAGAGGAGAGGGTCACCGTGGACCTTCGACAGCAACAATTTCTTACAATTATGCGAGGTTCTTAGTAAGACAAGTCTAATCAAACCCAACAAAAGCCTAAAAAAAAACTGCTTCGAATTTATCTCAGAAACTTTTATAGAAAATTTGCCAGTTATCAAGATACCAAGCTTTGACCACAGTTTAAAAGATCCAACGCCAAATGACTATAGCGTGGATGGGTTCACCCGGATAATGATTTTTGAAGGATTGTACCTTCTATACAATCAAGAAAACTGGAAACATGTTTATGAGGAGTTATTGAAAACGAATGCTCTATTAGTATGGAATGTTGATATCGAAGAGGGTATCATACAAGAAAGAGTGGGCAAAAGACACCTACAAACTGGAATCGTCACCACCCTTGATGATGGCATTAAGAGGTTTCAAATGAATGACTTGCTAAATGCGAGGATCATAAGAGAAAACTCGATTCATAACGAAAACATTATCAACATAAGAAATGATTAGTATCTATATAAAACTCCACCCTACTTAAAAAAAGAAAAAAAAAATTAATATGAAAAGGAGATGCTTCTCTATATGGCCAAACTTTTGGCTTCTCTCCTCTTAAGCATTGCGCTAGCGACCATTTTCAATTCGAAATTACATTTTGATTGATCCTGACTCTTTTCGAAATCTTTTTCAAGATCCGGAGCCTGTATGGTTGGTGGTATCGGTGTTCTTGGTATATGCTTAATTTTATGCTGTCTCTTGCATTTCGGAGTTTCAATCTCGACATGACAGTTTGGCCCGGAGACCTGATCTTTGGGTAACGAATCCGAGCTATGCAGTAGAATAGACGGCATATCAACTTTTGTATCAGTTGTATCAAATGTGTAGGATTTCGAGCTGCAATCATCGAAAAAAATTTGACAGTCGAGGTCTTGTTTGTCGGTGTCACGTTCCTCTATTTCACCGTCATCATCATCTCCCTCATCATCATCGCTATCATCTTCATCATCTTCATCATCGTCACCATCGTCATCATCTTCATCATCGTCCTCATAATCGCTCAGAAGATCAAACGGCATCGGCGTCCGCACTATCTTATCACCGTAATGCTTTTTCCTTATGGTACCAGCCTGCTGAAGCTCCACATTGAAGTAATCAAAATCCCTATCCTGCTCATCATGGACATAGCAAAACTTATCTCCCCAGGAGAAGGACCTCAGGTCAACTTGTCGCTCTCCAGAGTTCTCCAGCATATCGTCCAGTGTCTTTTCTCTATCCGAAAACATCTTCAAATACATCAGCTGTCCATACTTGTCAACTACCTCAAATACATCATAGCCTCGATAATGTGCTATAAGCCTCTTGATTATATACCCATTAACATCAGACCCGGGCGATATTGACATACTCCTTTATTTCTTTAAAAGTGGAAACAACTTACTGTGCAAAAACAGTAGCCTCCTACTCACAGCTTCCCTAGTCTCCTTTTGGTGCTCACTTAAACTGACTCTACCATACACTTGCAACAACGACAGATACCTAAGCAGTATCGCCACCAATCATATAAATATATGAGGAAATCAATGGAATGAAGAAATAAAAGGAAATGTGCCTCTCATCGAAATATACTCACCATATCGCCAAACAGCTGTTTTCTCTACAAATTTGGAAATGTGCGTGTTGCCCCTGCTGGGGTGGTGTGTGATGGTAAACTCGCGTTGTAACAACCAAGAAAACAACGCAGAGGGTAAATGAAAACAAACCGAAAGAGCACGTGATATACACGTGCGACGGTGTTTCAAGCGAAACACAATGAGACGTCTTCGAGGTGAATATTTCTACCGATAGCAGCCTGTCCATTTTATCATGTTTCGTGAAAGCTTAAATGCTGTGGTGCATCAGCAAGCTTGTCTGTGGTGGAAACAGAATCTAGTTTACATGTGTGTTATGGCTCTGCCCGCTCCGGGTTCCTAAATCCCCCGTTGCCTGGTGGCTTGACGCGTACCCTGTTGAGCAACAGGCTCATGACCTGATAGTAGCTTCCATGCCTCGGTTGCAAACTGATTCGACAAAGCACTTTCTTTTCTTGGGAAGATATCATTGTCCTCAAGACCTTTTAAACAAGGCGGCAAATAAGGTATGAATTAGACTCATCGCAACAAAAAGCAACAACAGGAAGGTAGCGAGCGCAATTGCAGGGACCAGAATTTGAAGATATTTCATAGTAGAATCGTTTTACGCCTCAAAGCTTCTCAGATCTGAAGTGTAGAAGTTCTGTAAACCTAGTTTCTTTGACACAATTAATGCAAATATGCCAATTCTATGAACTAACACCCGGTAAAGTTAAGGAAGCAAACTAAACCTACACGTGTCTACCAGTGCTCTAATTGTGTTCATGATGTGCATTAAGGAGGAGACACGTATTTGACAAAATAGGGAGTATCTGCAGTTATACTCGGCAAACTTGGAGATGAGTGTTCTATTTGATGATCCAAGTAAACCACCACATGGAGTCCAATAACAAAAAAAAGAGTCAGAGTTGAAATTAACAAGAATACTTTAATGTTATGCATCATCAACTAATGGAGTTCGGAAGTGCAGCATCGTTTGCCATTCGGCATGTATCTACCTTCAATTGAAAGAACCAAGATCTGGGATATCGAAACTATACAGGAGACGGTTAAACGTCGAGAAAGGGAATAGGAACCTCGGGTGATTATAATATATATTCGAGAATGCGTTAACTATATTGTTTAATTACATATAAGATGTCGCTACGCCTTCAGCGTGGACAACTGAGAAGTTATGCGCTGTTGAGAGACCGAAGAATATATATTTGTCAAACTCAATATCTGTTGAAAGTTCTTCCTCTAAGGTAAAAAAGTCACATAAGGAAATAGTGTTCATATAAACATATTCTGGTGAGCTCTATTTGCGGTTAAAAAGAATAGCAACATTATTTTTATAGCCTGATAGCTGTCTTGTTTTGTTTTTTCGTCCTAAAATAGTGCGGATAGGATCAGCGGCTAAAAGTTTCAGACAAGTCAGAGAAGTGGTTTTTTTGAACTTACATGTTTTGGTAGGTCTAGACAAAACACTTCTATCGATCTTAGCATTTCCATAAATATCAGAGGTATATGTAGCTAGTAAGCGTCAAAGTATACATTATTATGCGTTAAATATAGATGACAATATCATCGCCATTCAGTAATGGGGACAGGGCAGTGCTTTCTGATTGTTCATATTCTTTGATAGCTAGCAAGTTTTTCGTGGCCAAATTTAGTAGGGATAGGAAAGCATTGGCGGCAATTTTTCTTTCCAACACTGTAACCGAATCATCATCTTCGGACTGAGAGAGTTTACTGGGAACGATATCCTCAAATAGCATTTTCTTGGAGAATAATGGAGAAGCATTTGTTCTTTTCCCCACAACAATTGAGCGGCTTTTGATATAGTCGTAGAATTTCTTCGTCTGAAAATCAAGTAGAATTTGTAAACCACTGTCGTGGAAATGAGTGACAGAACTATTTTCTGGTATATCTGTGTTGTTGTTACGGTGAGTCCTTTTATATAGCTCATCCACTACATCTCTTTCATAATTTCGACTCGAGCCGCTTAGGTCAATATCGTTATGGGTGTTACTACGAGTTTGAGTACGACCAAAACTTGATGACGGTAAGTCCAAATTGATCCGAAACAAATCTTGAGATCTATTATAAGAAGAGCTGCCTCCCGAATCAGTTTCATCTTGTTCTTCATCAATTTGCTCTAAATTAAGCGACAAATCCCCATGATCATTGAAAGACTCTTCATCTTGAAAAACTGCTCTTCTCCCTTGTTCCTCACTAGCTACTTCGCTACTTGATCTGGAACTAGCATTTGATCTCGCCCGTTTACGTCCCCTCTCAACCGTACTTTGAGCAGGCCAAAACGAACTTCTATTAGAATTGGTAAGGCCATTGCTAAAAACAAGGCCCCAACATATGGGCAAAAAACTATTGCCGTCATTCAAAATTGATAAACCTCCCTCAAATTTTTCATTTTTAGTGCTTGATTTTTTATTTGCCTCCATGGTTGCTAAATAGTTATTATGATTGCTTCTTAGAATATCTGTGGTTAGGCCGATTCGCTCATCAACTATGATTTTTTTTGGAAGATTCCCGTTGTTTCGCATCATCAGTCTTATTTTTGTTGGCGTGGGCTTTACATAGTCCTTTTCATGTTGATCAGCATCTTCCTCTTGTATGTCTTCGGCAATACCTAAATTAATCCCGGTATTATCAGCGATTGACTGCTCGTCATTGGTTTCCGTACTTTCTCGATCAAAATTTAGTGCAAATTCTCTGTCATCGTAATTGACATGTAAGTCATTTCCACTTCTGACAGAGTCGGTTGACGAGCCCATAGCTGTTCCTTGGCGACTGACAATCTCATCAAGTTCAAAGTTGAAATCAAAATCGATCGGTATGTCATCGAGTGTCACAGATCTATTAGGACGATTCAAAGCTGCCAATGTTCCGGGCTTATCAAAATTAATAGAGTTCGTCAACTCATTCATGTAATCCTGTCTACGAATCAGGACCGATTCTGAGACTGGATGTTTTGGACCATCGTTGAAGGCAGTTTCAAACCTATTCGCCTGATTAATATCAAATGATGGGTCATCATCTAGAAATGCATTGGCAAAGACGTTGGATTTTTTTTTACCAATAATTGTGGTGGCCTCAGCATCATTGATTCTTCTCTTTTTCAAATGATTTCCGCTATATATTTTCTTTTGTAACTGTGTCAACAGTCCAGTTATATCATTCAGAACATATTCTGTTTTCCGGTGATAGCAGACTGTCACCCCATATAATAAACTTGACACATACCTCAGAGGTAGATTTAAATCGTTGTTTTGAATAACGGTACATGTTTTGGGGATCGAGACGTTTATGATATCTTTCTTTTTGATATTGGAGCTCGTTGAGTTGGTGGTGCCAATATTAATACGTGAGGTATTGCCCAGAGTCGAGAGTAGCCAAACAGTAGTAACACCCTCATCTACCGGGATTCCAGAGCCATGATATTGGGTTAACGTTAGAGCGGACATGATAGTTAGATATTTTGCTTCCACTATGAATGGCGGGAAATTTAGCCGCCCATGTCGAGACACGAAATTCCTTTGTAGAGGTTCGTGTGTATTACCCGGATTTAAGATATTCCGAGAAACCTCATTCAATAAGTTACAAGGAATTGAATATGAAAGATGAAATGTAAGGGGAGGACGCACAGGGTACATCACCAGAACAGCTACGGTGCGGCATGTCCAGCGACATCAGATACCAACAACAGCAGCAGCAACAGCAACAGCAACAACAGCAACAAGCCCCGCAGGTACAGCAACAGCAAACACATCAGCAACATGCACCGCAGCAACAGCTTTATATGAGCCCACAAACCGAGAATCTGCAACACATGTATGCGCTGGTCGAAAAGCTCACGCGTCAGCTGCAAGACAACAAAATGCAGAAACAGAGATTATTATCTAGCATAGACACATTATCAAGACAGCTGAACAAAGGCGCGGGTGGTAGTTCCGAGAACATCAAGGCCAATATAAGCCGACAGGATCGAGCCGATGTAGCACTTTTTACCAAATTCTTAGAGACAAGGGGTACTACCACAAATATGGAGGGGAAAGTTAAAGATATCAACAGAGGTAAAGATAACGATGATTTGAGCGTATTGCGTGCCCAAAATGATGCCCTAAAGCGAGTTCTGAGGGGCAAAATCTTTTACAATAAGAAATCTTTAGATTTGCTGCGAGAGCACGAAGATGGCCTCACTTCAATCGTATCTATGCTTAGAGAGGATGTGTTTCAGTACTATACGGAATTTACCCGAAGAGTGCGAAAAAGAATGGAGGTCGAGACTGTGCCCGCCGAAGACGCGGAGTTTGCCCTGTATTTAGATAACATAAAGGACATGCAGAAACTGATGGATATCTCTGCCTCATATAGATCGCTTTTGAGAATGTACGACTAAGTAGTCAATACACACACCTGTTTGTGGTTTATACGTTACATTCGCCAAAGGCTGCTGCGCCTTTCATTGTGGCCACGAGATACGTATATATCATCAATGACGTTCGCGACAGCCAAACTGAGGCACCTTGATTACATGATGGCGGCAAATGGCTGATTATGCTTTATCATAATCATTTTTCAAAAAGGCATATACTCTTGGAAAAGATTTTCCACATGGGATTATTGGCACTGCGATTAGTCAACATCGCTACCAGGTGGAGCACATAGGTTCGTAATTCTTTTTATTAATTCTTGCCTTCCTTCAATGTAGAATACAATCAAATGTTAGTATACGGAGTGTATATCAGACGAAAGGACTGGTATTTGTGGATCCCAAGTCGCCACTATTGACTCGCACAATGCCGCTGTCAGTGCACCCATGATCACATCATTTGTACAACCCCGTAGAACCTGCAGCACGGTTCTCATTGCTGTTCGATAACCATATGTGGCAGAATGACGCTGCTGATCTAAAGCGTTCTCGCAGTCAGCATCAGTCGAAGGTCTTGCCCATCGATCGATCCTTTGTCTGGGTTCACTTCACACAACTTACTTGAAAGTGAGGTTGAGCCCTGGCAAAGTTTCGCACGATGTGCAAGAGAGTCTTACGATATAAACTGCGAACTGCGAGAAGATTACGATCAGGTCCATTACTACGACAAAGTCTACGTCATTAATCAGAAATGGCAACCGTACTACATACTCTATGCGCTTGGATGAATGGTATGATCTTGGTGCAAAATTTGCACTGAAGACAGTGCTGATCGATTCAATAGCTACAATTTGTGACGTTATGTTCAATTCACATCTCTTTTATAGTTTATATTGTAGAAAATCAAGGATTAATTAAAAAATTCAGAAGCCTATATACTCCACCAACTACTTACAAATGTCTGCCAAGCAAAGTGCCAAAGTCCCAGCGAATCCATCAGGAAAAATCTCTCCAAATGGATAGACCTTAAAGGTTCGGCAACAGCCATAAGAACCGAATGCGTTCGCAGCTCATTACGGATGATGTCTTTGTCAACACGAGGACTCAGACCACGTGGCGACAGACGTACAAACTACCAGCCTGCAGCTCTTACACTTTCAAGTACAACACCAGCGCAAGTGGTTTAGTGGTAAAATCCAACGTTGCCATCGTTGGGCCCCCGGTTCGATTCCGGGCTTGCGCATTTATCTTTTTTCCTCTCCACAACCCGTGCCTCACAGCCAGCCAGCACCGACGGCACCCTAACACGGACAACCCATCCCACCAGGCTGCTGCACTCCGCAGGGCCCGCCTACTCGTCGCCTGATGCCAACTGTAAAAGGCGGCTTCCGGCTGTTGCGGAACCGCACCGAAATGGGCCCCCTTTTTCCGAATCCGTGTTGAAAAACGCATCTTCGAAAAGGGAAATTTTCATTTGGCCATCCGTTCCGTTCTGGTTGACATGATGGGCGGACGGACGGACTAATTGATGATGGTCTCTCTGCCTGCCATATACCAAAAAGTTACAATTTTTTATGTGTATTGTGTGTTTGTAATCTTTAATTTGTAATCTTCAATATTGACCTGTCGCTGCTACTTCGTAAGAAAACCTTCTGTGGACTTTACAGATTTAATTAGAGGCAAGACAGACAGCATCAACTGGGGCAGTGAATTACACGGTGCACCAGTCTCGTTCCGAAAAAAGTTCAAATACTCAAATCGCAGACAGCAGGAAATTAACAGTCCTTCTCGCTGTCCAGACGCATTATCCAGCTTTCCGTTAATATTGTATCGCGTCGCATCCAGCAGCCTGATAATCTAGGTGATTTTATTCGGTTCCCATCTTGTGCGTCCCAGTTTCGCCGTTTCATGGTCAGGAAAGAGAGGCAGAATTAACCAATAGGAATAACACACGCACACGCACACGCACACGCGCGCACACAGCCATACACCTATCTAACCAGTGGCATGGTTCTAATCAACAACGTTAAATATGCTTGCGAAAGGTGCATAAGAGGTCATCGAGTAACAACATGCAATCACACAGATCAACCACTTATGATGATCAAGCCCAAGGGCAGGCCCTCTACGACATGTGACCACTGTAAAGAGCTGAGAAAGAACAAAAATGCGAACCCGTCGGGCGTATGTACCTGTGGTCGGCTCGAGAAGAAAAGGATGGCGCAAAAAGCCAAGGAGGAAGCCAGAGCGAAGGCTCGAGAGGAGAAACGCGGCAAGGATTGCAAATGCATGAGCGACGAGGCCTGCAAATGCCATTCGACCAGACGCAGCATCAGAAAACGAAACTCGATTATTGGCAGCAGTCTGAAAAGAGATAACAGTAACGGCACTGGCGATGATGACCACTTAATGTCGCCCATATCGATAGATTCCAGGAACAACAACAACATATCTGACACTTCGGTGCGAGATCAAGATTTAAATAATGGCAAAATTACAAAAGAGTACCATCACGTGCCCTCGTTGCATTCAATGTCGTCCTTCCATTCGGCCCAGTCATTGGATAATAGTTTTGCAATTCCTCAAAGCCCACCTTTGTTAAATTCACATTACAGCTTCAATAACGGCGGCGCGAATAGTCATCTACACAATGTCACAGCTAGTTCGCATTTGAATCATACAAATCCGTTCATCAATTGGGATAATAGTTCGATAACTTCTTCAGAGATAAATCTTAACTCACAATCGCAATCACAGTCACAATCACAATTACAACCTCAATCAGATAGAAATTTATGTGTCGGTCTGGATCCGTTGCAAAATACGAAAAAAATTTCTTCGTCAACAAGAACTCGGGTCGGTGAGGTTACTATCCCGCTAGAAGAGTACATCCCTTCCAATATTGATGGTGTGGGTAAGATCAATGATACAAATTCCTTCACACAAGATTGGTCATTCGAAAAGAATACCAATGATTCAACCGTGAATTCCAGCTATGCCAACACTTCAACTGTCACGAATAACAGCAGTACAAATAATGGTTTATTAGACATATTTTTGGATTCGTCATCGATACCAGCCTTATCGAGAGCTAACCTTTTATTACAAGAGAAGAATGGCACTTTGAGTGCTGAAAATAAGGCAACTGCAATAAATGCTACAAATACTGCACATGATCTCCATTCATCTCAAGACGCGCTATACCATTATAACATTAAAAACAATTATAACAATAATACAAATGTAATTCCAAAGTCTAATTCTAATTTAAATTTTAATTCCAATAATAATACCGTTTCCAATAATAAGGGTTCTTCATGGATCGATCCTTCAAATCTCGATGGATCTGAAACTGTTAGTATTGATAATGAAAGTATTAGAAGTGTTGAAGTTTTATCATTAACCCCAAGTTTTATGGATATTCCTGATCGCTCATCAAGCTCTCAACATTTACACCACCATCATCATCAGGCCCAGCAACAGCAACAGCAACAGCAGTATCAGGCCCAGCAACAACAACAACAACAACAACAGCAGCAGCAACAACAGAGTTCGCAATGGAACTCTCTGGATTCACAAAGGTTGAAACAAAGATCCTCAAGTATACATAGAAATCACAGGTACCCGTCGTCATCTTATCTAGGGCAATCCGCTTATAACATAAGATCGCAACCTATAACGATTAATCCTTCATTTGTTTCTAACGTTGACGATAACATAAGTGTGAACTCCCTACAGTCTCCGACAGGCTCTGTTGTTGATCATGGATTTATTGATGCTACAACAGACTTTCAATCTTCAAAACAGTTGCCCGAAAACGTGAAATCTCCCCGAACGGCAACTGCAATGGATGCGGCCATACAGCCGCACCAAGTGCGCCAGCAACATGCTCAAACTTTACAAAATCGTCAATCTCAGCAATATCAAAAATTAAATGAACCATCTCAAAACCAAACTTCACAATTGTTGTCAAATTTGGGATTTGCATTGGACTCTGACCAATTTTTGGGATTAAGTGCTGCAGATCAGAATAATTATGAAGATTCTTTTAAAAAAAATCAAAAAGATGGCGGTAATCCAATGTCGTTTGTTAATACAATGATAAAATCAGAGGCATCACCAGCAAGCAGTAATCAGACATCTTCACCTCCAAGCCAATTATTAAACGAAAAGAATTTCGCAGATTTGGATAATTTCATGTCCATTCTGTAGCTGATTTTTTTCAATTGATCTTTTCATCACCGGAGTTCTGTCATTTATCAACAAACGGGAATTTTTCAAAGGGGGAAGCTTAATACGAATTGTTTTTACTAGATGGAGTACGTATTTATCCCATTGGGTCACTCATTTTTTTCCTTCTCATGCATACATTCATTTTCTATTAAATTGATACTACCACATTGCTTTAATTGATAACTATACACATACTAATATTTTCACCTACTTAATTTATACATACATTATAATTAATTGCATATGACTAAAATACTATCCAATAGTTACATCCTGTAACTTGCGAGCAACGTTTTCGACATCTGACGTCCTTTCCCTTATTGAATTTGGATTTTCATCATTCAAATATAATGAAAGCCTCTCGTCTGTAACTTCTAGTATACTCTGCTGATCGCTTTCTTGAAGAGACGCCAGTCTGATTATGTATTCGAGTAATGTAATGGAAGTAGAATATTCATTATCTTCATCATCCGCTTTTTGTTGATCTTCGTCATCGCTATCGGAGTCATCGCTATCGGAGTCCGCTCCACCACCATCTTCGTATTGACCGAGTGCATACCAGCATATGTCTTCCGTTGAGGGATTAGCATGTTGATCAGTGCCTGAAATGTTTTTATCTAATTTGAGAACTAAGACTGGTGAATCTTGCTCGGCCAGTTTTAGTAAATTACCAGACACACTAAAGAATAATTTTACTATTTGATTCAAACTCATTTTTACTGTTTGCGGTTTTTCCTTCTCATCTTCATTGTCGTGATATCTGCCATCATTAAATGTTTGCTCGATTATTAGTTGGTAACTGTAACTTAATGCTTTATCTTCAACACGCATTATTCTGACGAAGGCTCTCTTCATATCTTCCTTCCATGTCACCCTAAATTGAGAACTTTGCTCTTTATTCAGATTATAAAATACGGAGAATAATGTTATCTGAAAAGAAGGACCTACTTGGCATGCTTTATCCTTATTGCTTTCATTTAAGTAGTTTGATGCTTTAAGAAGCAGACCAGGGGACACTTGCTGTGGTAGAGACGAGCTTAGATTCGCACCTGAGGTAGTCAAAGATAAATTTATAAATGGTGTCACTTCTTCAATCCTTTGTAACAAATCTTTAATATATGTCTCTACCGAATCTATGGCATCTTTCTGGGATTTGGCATTTCTCGATAGTTCAACCTTCTCGGTCAACTCTTTAATACGTTCATCAAAGGAATCTAGCTCATTTTTAAGATCCCTTGTTAATCTTAAGGTGCTTTCCAGATTGGTATTACCTCTAGCAGCCACGAGCTTAATGAGATCAATTGCTGAAGTAACGATTTCTATTCTATTCTCCAGCTTAACCTTTAAAAACTCAATTCTCCTTGCATCAACTGCTGGTATTTGACTTACAAAACTTGCAATAGTCTTTATAGCGTACGTTGATGCAATTGAAATACCAGATCTGATGGCAAAAGTGACAGCTTGTGAGCCAGCTTTGGCTAATATTTCATCCATTTCTTTTTAATCTCAACTTCTGACTATCTCGTTGCTGTTTCTTTATTACCCTAATAATATATACAGTAGTTTATTTAGTATATATATATATATATATATGAAGAAAAACAAAAAAAAATTGGCAATACTCTATAACATCTATATCTGTTCGTTAGTGAATCTGTTGTCCGTCTATTGGAACTCTCAGTGAGAAACGTATTGAAATACATAACTGATGTCGTTATTACGGAACTCATTGCGCAAAAGATGATCATTTGTTTTTTCCAAGCCCTTCTGATTTATATGATTCCACGTAGTCGGATCACCATATAGCATTGCTGTACTCCTTTTTAGTTGTTTACCCGTTTTCTCATCACAACGTTTACAATTGTAGGTCTCATGAGTTTCACATATAGTTCTCTTGTTATATTGAAATAACTGTTTCAAATTATTAGAGCTGAATAATCGTTCGACGTCTTCCTTGGCATCAACAACACAAGAGCTCAAACTCATCTTCATTGATTGTCTCTGATAAATTTTCTCTTCTATTGTTCCTGTTGAAATAAACCTATAAATAAAACAATCCTTCTTTTGACCATCTCTCCAAACACGAGCCAATGCTTGCTGATCTGCAGCAGGATTCCAATCCGGATCCATTAGAATTAATCTATTTGCTCCAATTAAATTTATACCACAGCCACCAGCTTTAGAACTTAGTAAAAAGATAAACTCCTGCCCTTCTGGATCATTGAATCTGTCCACCAATTTTTGTCGTTTATTGATATTCATCGTACCATCCAGTCTAACTGAACTATATCTTTTTATTCGGCATAATTTTTCAATAAGATCCAAGGTTTGAGTATAGTTTGAAATCAATACAATTTTGTCATCAGATTCTGATTTTATCTTTCGTAAAAATCTTTCCAGAATTGAAAATTTCCCCGAAAATTGTGTCTGAACTTCTCTTGTGTTTTTGCTTCTTGATGGCACAATGTAGTCATCAGGTATTTTCAAATTGTCACTATTAGCTAAATCGTCATCGAAGTTGATCAAATCAGGATGATTACATAATTTCTTCAATAATCCAATGGCTTTCAAAGGCTGTGTTAAATGGCTACCGTCCGCATCATTTTTTTTATCTAGTTTATCAATTTCCCACGATTTAACTGCATTTTCATAAACCATTTCTTGAAATGGTTTCAAATTAACAAAGATAACATGCTCATATTTGCAGGGTAAATATTTCGATAATATATCGTTTGTCCTTCTAATAATAAACCTTGAAACAATATCCGAGAGCTTTTGTAGCTGCAATTGGCCCTTTTCGACTTCTTTATCTGTTGCAAGTGCGTCGCGACTTAATAGAATGGGTATTTCAAAATTTTTCCTAAAATCTAACCTTGACCCTAGTAAACCAGGATTTGAGAAATTTAAAAGTGCAAAATATTCCGATAGATCGTTTTGGATCGGTGTTCCTGATAATATCACTCTTCTTGGACAGCTGATACTGTCTAAAGAGGTGAACGTTAAGGATTCTGCATTTTTCAGTCTATGCCCTTCGTCAGCCAACATCAATCCAATTTCGCAATTTTTCAATTGGTCCACATTCCTTCTTAGCGTTTCATAAGATATGATCAGAACCGGCTTAACGATGTTCCTTCCCTTTGCTTGACCCCAATTTCTTACAGCCATGGAAACTGAGGAATTACCGCCGTTTACTAACGATGATTTTTTACCGTCAATAGCCAACGGCGACAAAGTGTTTGGTCCCAGCCATTTTACCAATTCGTTTGCCCAGTTATTGACTAACGAGGAGGGGCAAACTATGATGCATTTATCAATCAGTTTCTTCCCTTGGGGGCCCTGTCGCAATAGGGTCCACATTAAGGCGATGCACTGTAAGGTTTTCCCAAGACCCATTTCATCTGCCATGATACAGCCATAAGCCCCTCTGTTGGCTGCGGCAACCGTAAGGCCGGCTAAACTTTTTTGGCCCGGTTTTGGCTCTTCAGGGACAGCGCCGCTAGCTTGCTGACTATCCTCGCTATTTTTCACCGTCTCTGAATCAAGAAAGTCCTTCATTACGAGCCCGGTAACGCAACGGTACAGAAACCTGACCCCTTCCACTTGGTGTGGTCTGAGAACCTTGGCTAGTTTTGGATCGATAACAACAGGGATATTTGCAAACTTTTTCTTGGCCATGCTTTGCTCGGAGCCGTCGCCCCCCAACAGTTCCCTCAGGGACTTGTTCTTGACGCCATTCGACAGAAACTTCCGGTGCACATATTTCGGCAGCTTTGCCGCCGAGGCTTCATCTTGCTCCGCGGGCTTGTCGGCGCCTGGCGACGGCGACGGCGACGGCAACGGCAACGCGGCCGGCAGATCGGTACTGTCGTTAATAACCATATCACCGTCTATGGAGGGGTCGTAAAGCACTATGGCGAATTCGTCGAAGGGGTCGTGCAGCGGCCTCGGCTCCAATTCAATCTTCTTCTTCGTACCCAGGGTCAGCGGCAAGCTGTGTCGCTGAACGTAGCCCTTGATCGGGACCGTGAACGACCTCCGCAGCACCGTCTCGATCGACTGCAGTCTCGACGGGTCCTGTGCCAACCGCGAGGAGCTCAGGGCATCCTTGCGAACATGCAGCACGTTTTCCTTGTCGGCGGAATTGTCGGCGGCTTCCAGCTGCTCTGCGACGTCGCCTGTCGGGAGCTCCATGCCCGCGTACGAGACGGTGTGTGCCCTCTTGCGCAGCCTGCGTGTGGCTGCCGTGTTCTCCTTCGCCACCTTGTAGGGGACCTTGAACGGCTTCGTCAGTGTGCTGAGAGACTCCTGATAGTTGAGTTGCCTCGGGACCAATTTTGGAGTTTCGCCAGCACCACATCCGTTTTCAGGACCATGTGGTAGCCGGGATCGAGCCATCTGTAGACGTTGTGCGATGCAGGTGCGGCGCTCTGTTCTTGCGTCCTGGCGTGCTCCGTCCGATGCCCTCTCCGTTTGTTTACGGATCCCTCCCTGTTTATATATATATATATATATGCATAAAAACCCCATATGCCGTCTTACGTGTCGCGCGCGCGCGCGTCGCGTCGGGGGGGTCTGTGTCCGGCGGTCACCCGGCCACAGACCGGACACCACGCGCCCGTTACCCTGACCGCGGCTAGCAGGTGCCCTCGTACGGCCCGGGCCGGGTGACCCCGCCGCGCCTCTTTCCGGACCCGGCCGGAGCCGCCGGCCGTGCGGGGGCACTACGGACGAAGCGGAGCCCGCAAACACGCTCCGCTCCGCCCCGCTCCGCCAGGGCGGGTAACCCCCCCGCCGCCCGGACAACTTCGGCGATTTTGCCTTGCCTTGCCTTGCCATCGGCGTCGCCCCGTCGCATCCTCGCCACCGTCGCCACCGTCGCCACCGTCGCCAAACACGGACATCCTGGGCCCGGTGGCCAACGCCCTCTCTCTCTCTCTCTCTCTCCCTCTCTCCCTCCTCGTGGTGCTTTCCCCGCCGCTGCTCACACTCCCGGCTCTTGTCCACGCCGAGTGGCGCACTCACACTTTGTCCCGTCCTCCGCGGTTACTCGGAGGAAATTCCGAATAATCGCACACACCGAGCGCTCAGCTCAGACGCCCGGAGCGCGCATCACGGGCACCAGCCGTCGCAGTGGCTGTCACAGTCGCGTGCGCACGCGCACGCGCACGCGCCCTCGCTCACCAAAGCGGTTTTTTTACTCCGACAGCAATTCCGTGCCAGCCTGCGCCCTTAACACAGAGGCAGGCAGGCCGCCCAGTCTGGGACCCCCTTCGTGTCTCTAGCGTCTCTCTACCGTCCTCTGCGGACTCTTCTCGTGGGTGTCTGTTCGACACCTCTTACCCAATTTGGCAGGCCCAATTTGGCAGGCCTCGGTCTTTCTTTCTTTTTCGCCTCATTCCTTCGGAGAGATCGACTTTTTCTTTCTTTTCGAACATCTCTCGGCTTGTCTCAAGAGGGGAAATTTCAGCTTGTGGCCTTTGATGTAATTTTTAACACGATAAAGTTTATATGTCCCAGGTTATTTCGCCGACAATTCTAGCACATTCGGTGGTAAACAGTGGTGCATTTACTCGGCGACGAAAACTGGAGCAGCTGGCACCAGTTTATATAAGCACAGCGTAAGCACAGCGCAAGCACAGCGAATTTTGCACCGAGCCGCGAGTTCGTTTTCTGGCACATCAGCTTTCGTCGTAGTGGATTTTAGGCTGGGTGTCGAGACAGAAGTAGTTGGCCATGAGTAGCAGTATCCCGGTTGTGAACCGCAACACGACGCTGCCCCCGCTGCTGCTGCCGGACCTCAGGAGCCTGAGCCGAGAGCACCAGCAGCAGCACGCGCATCAGCGTCAAAACCACGGCCACGGCCACGGCCACGCCCACGCCCACAACCACAACCCGGGCCCGGGCCAAGCCCGGGCCCACAGCCCAAACGCTGGTTTGCAGCAGTACACGCTGGCGGACGAGTTCCTGGGCACCAAGAGGGCGAGAGGCGCGCAACAGGCGGACGAGAACACAAATACGCTGGATCGACTAGCCACGATTGCCCTGAAACGGCCCAAACTGAACACATTCATGAATAACGACAACCAGGCGGCCGGCGTCTTGCCTCTGACAGTGCACAGGCTCGACGTGATCACGCCTCCGCCTTCGGTTCCCTCGACGGCCCCCACGACCGCGCCCGTCAGCGCCACTATATCCCCCTCTCCGAGCTACGAGGCGGTCAGCGACACGCAGGCAGAGCCCGCTTCGAAAGCCGAAAGAAAATCAAATTCGGCGCCTGCTTCTGCTTCTGCTTCAGCTTCTGCTTCAGCTTCTGCTTCTGCTTCCGCTTCTGCTTCTGCTTCTGCCGCTGCCGCTGCAATCTCCAAGAGACAAAGGATCGGGCCCAGCTGCGACGGCTGTCGTTTAAAGAAGATCAAGTGCGATGCCAAGATAGAAATATTCATGCAGGACGAAGCTATCATCCCCCTTGTGTCGGACAAACTGCACCACATTCTCACTCGCGAGGAAATCGAAGAAAATCTCAACACTCTATTTCAGAACGTTCAGCTGCCCAATGACGTCTTGCAAAGCGATCCCGACAGCAAAAGCATACTGATCAAACACATTGAAAAAATTATTCATTTCCAACCCTGCTCCTCGTGTCGCAAAAAGAAGACCACGAAAAACTGCTGTGAATTTTCAAAAGGCTTTACAAGAGCCGACATCAACGTCTTCTCAAAGATCAAGACAAGATTGAAAAAGGACTCCATCTATGATATGGATATTGCAGATTATAAAAATGCAGGTTTCTAAATGAAATTTACTTTAATGAACGTTACGATAGCTTTTTTTTTTCCTCTCTTTAAAATAATAAAATTTTTACCATTACACAGAATATTGCGTTCAGTGCAATAACAGCATTTGTATATTTCAACCCATCTTTTCTTGACAATTTGGCGTGAAGATATAATGTAGTCTTGACAAACGCGCAAAAAACGAAAAAAATCTTGATGGGCACGCTTACAATTTTGACCATGTCATCTTCAAACAGCTCAACTAGTGCGATTAGAATTGATACTGGTATCCATGGGGTCAGCGAATAGCCCAAAATTGAAAGCGTTTCAGCAATCGTGAGTTTGCTGTCAACTTTGCTTAGTAATTTGTAGCCGACGAAGCCTGTGAGGAAAACATACGAATAGAAGAGCCATATCCCATGCACTAACGACAGGTAGAGTGAATCGATTTGTTTGTCTTCCAATCTTGAGCCTTCGACAATTCCCTCTTTAACCAGGTACAAAAATCCCAGCACAAAAAATTTGCTCGTTGCCGCCGTCGCCGTTATCCAAATAGTTCCGTACAGGTCAGTGGGCCCCATTTCCGCGGCCCTTGTCTCTTCGTCTTCAGTTTCTGGCTTTTTCCTAAACGTTATGCTCTCGTGGAGGTTGGCTTTAAGGTCTTGTGTGGTCAACTGGAAAAACTGCGAATAGTAGTTTATCAGTCCGGGTCCCAAGTTACGCTGTGGACCACTGGAGGCCGTCTGGCTATCTACAGGAACCTCCACTCCCACCGGCTGTGATTCCAGTTGGGGCTCGACGTAGGCTGGCGGTGCGTCATTTTGTATGGTATCTTCGAATGGGTTCTCGAAGGGATTAGATTCATCAGCGAAATCATCAGCCCCATCAAGGCCATCGTCGATTTCAAACGAGTCCCTTCGTGTGTTATTCTTGGAATCCATGATTGTTCAATTCCCAACCATACAAGTTCTTTAGTTTTTGAATAGGAGGGGAGCGTTAGCATCCACATTTCTTCACTTAGATATCAACGCCTGTTAAAATCATAGTTCGTTTACGGTGATATTATGAAAAGTAGTTCGAACAATGTACTTTAAGTCAATTATATTGTATACGAGTGACAAAAAAAGATTGCGCAAGCCCGGAATCGAACCGGGGGCCCAACGATGGCAACGTTGGATTTTACCACTAAACCACTTGCGCCCACTGATATTAATGTAGCATTGGCAGTTGTGCGGATCTAGTGAGATTGACAGTTGGAAGGTAATAGCTTCAACGAGAAGCTCTTCAACGCAGAAGAAATGAGTTTCGCTCGACGAGGTCCACAAAATGTTCAAGATACTCCGAGTAACAGAGAGAAGGAAGGAGGAAAGACCAAGAAATAGATACATAAGTATTGTCATCTTACCTACCACCCGGGGGAATGGTATATTGTGTAAAAAAGAACATTTTTGTATCTAAACGGTATTCTATGCCATGAATGCACGGTCGATTATTTCCTGTTTAGTAATGTGGGCACACAGTATGCACATGTCTACATCTTCGACGCGTTGTTCCAAAGACTATCAAACTCTTCAAGGTATCTTGTTTAGTCGAGATTTCAACGTATCAATACAGATGCACGCATATATACAATGTGGGCTTTATCTAACTGACTTATTGGATCTTGCGTTTATTCTTCAGGCCTGCGAGATCCTTCTCGCTGCGACCATGCACATATTTCAACACCTATTAGATATTGTTATGTCGATACGGCCCTGGTATTGCATGCCATTCGAGATGGATCGTTGCTCAGGCCAACACAGCTAGGACTGACCATATCCAGCGGTCCTACGTGCCATTAGCCTATGTCGTGCCTTGCAGGCTGCATTGAGTTTCCTTAAGTACAGCTGATAACTTTTACCGCCGCTTTTCTTTTTCATGTGTTTATCTATGATAGAATCGTCGATTATGTCGAATATAAAAAAGCTGCCTCAAGCTCCGCTGACTCATGAAGATACAGAATCTGTACCGAGGAGTTCAGTGTTCAACTTTAACATGCCAAGGTTATTAGCTACTCAGTCACATGTTGTCCACGGCTACGTGGGAAACAAGGCAGCTACTTTCCCATTGCAGTGCCTAGGCTGGGATGTCGATTGCTGCAATAGTGTGCAATTTTCCAACCATACTGGATATGGGCTCGACAAGGTATTTGGCAATATCACAGAAGAAAACGATCTGAATCAATTGCTATATGGTGTACTGGGCAACTTCCCCCACGAATATGATGCCTTACTATCGGGCTATCTGCCCAACAAAAGCGCTGTTCGCTGCATGGGCCAGCACTACATGAAGTACAGAGAGGCCAATCCAAACAGCATATGGCTGATGGACCCTGTAATGGGAGATGAAGGTCAATTGTATGTTAACGAAGATGTCATTCCTGAGTACAAGAAATTAGCTTTAAGCTCGTCATGTCCAATAAATATAATAACTCCGAATCAGTTTGAGCTTGAAATACTGTATGGGGAGGCTATTAACAGTCCTACTGAATTAAAAAATGCATTATTGAAACTTCATGCTACAATTCCAGTTATTGTAGTAACTTCGTGTGATTTTAAAATGTTTCAAGACCCAGAGCATCTATATATTGTTACCTCGATGAGAGGCAAAACGCCTGTACTTTTACGCGTGCCACTAATAAAGTCATATTTTACCGGCGTCGGAGACCTATTCTCTGCATTACTTCTCGATAGAATCTATAAACTTTTTTCATCGAATGACTCAGATGTTTATCTAGAGGATGAGGTTAATGATGTACTGAACGTTATACAAAACGTTCTGAAAAAGACTTTGTCATATGTCCAAAAAGAGAAATCAGCCAAGATGGGGTCTGCTTCCGATATGAAAGATATGGAATTGAGAATAATTGAATCAAGAGATCTATACGTCGGTGATAAGTCTGACTCAAAGCATAATTTCGTTTATAGAAAGTTGTAATATAGGAATTGTACTTATTTGCCTCTTAAATAACGGAGATCGACTCATGGTAGGCTTTTGCGGGGATTGGTAACTCTTGAGACAGGTCCTTCCTGCTATTACCATATCTCACAAGGAGCGACCCAGAAACGGTGAATAATATCCAGGTAAAAACCAAATGCCCGTCGTTCTGCGAGGTATGGCGCAAACTTGTTGGTATTCTGGATTCCAATAGGCCTTGTCCAACATACATAGTCAGCTTGCGGAGTTATCAGAGCCTTTTTGACAAAACTCGTAATTTTCTCAAACATGCCGTCAATATGTAAAAATATAGTGTGTAATCATGACATCGACCATACCCACTCAAATGATATTGTAAGCTCTTCTAAAAAGTACACCTTTTAAAACTCCTTGTTGTTCATGATAATCCATCCCAATCGGACTTCATCAGCTGAATATAGTATGTCTTGGATATGGAGCCCGTTGAAAAACTATTATCATAAACTTCGTAAATGTAAGTCAGTGGTGCCAGAAAAGATAGCAATAATTTGGAAAGTGGCCAATAAACTCCGTCACAATGAAGAAAGACCATCGCATTCAGTATATTTGTCTCTATGAGTTTCCCAATGGCTATTAAAATTCTTCAATGGAAAATTCAAACCTGAAAGCCCATTCGTCACCAGAACCTTTTCCGATGTAAGTTCGGAACCATATATTGAACCTATTATGGTTCTTGATTTCTATGGACCCCCAATCGGCCCATGAATCAGTCTGGAATCTTTTTCTGAGTTGAATGTCACCCGACTGTCACCTCTATTTCACTGGGGCAAATTCAATAACAACAGGTCTTCACTATGTTGAAGTTAACTTTCGTCACGTATTTATTGACAAACTGTTGGACTCAAAAGTCTTCTTGGTATGGAATGTTGGCTCTCTTCTGCCAGATCCTTCCAGTCAGCTTTAATCTGCCAGATCCTTCCAGTCAGCTTTAATCTGCCAATTAAGGCGTTCCCTTGCAAGTATCTAGATAGATCGCATTTATATTATGCAAGAGGCGATGACTAAAATGAAGCAGACCGGACAGTATTACTTGGAACGGTAGTTAATAGATATTACTTCAAAAGTTAAGCGATGATACGAGGAAAAGAGAACACCAGTGGCATGTATTCAGAGAAGTCGCATTAGTCTTTAGCCAATTCTTCCGACCGAAAGCCCTGCAACTTCTTTATCGAATTCTAGAAAGCTGGCTCGAAATACTTTCAATGAAACACAAGCCTAGAGAAAGTAATTTGTTGACACGAGACATATCAAAAGACTTGGCAATATTTCAGATATTAAATACCCTTTCTAAAAAAAAATCATTATTTGGTCAAATTAAGATTTGACTGATCTTAACTTTTGTATATCAAGGATGACTCAGAAGTAATGACTAGAGAACAAAGCTCATTCGGCTGCGCCTTTTGAGAGAAGTTAACCCTCTGAAGGCACTAACTCTACTTTATCGTAACTCTTTAGTTGCCCGTCGTTAGCAGGACATGGCAACCTAAACCAGCTTCTTCATGAAAGCCTCCCCATGAACAGATAGATTAAGAAAAACGAAGCAAGAGCGGTAAACACACTTACCAATTGGCTTGATAAGGGTGCTATATCCCATATCCTCGTAAATGAAAAATTCGTCTTTTGTACTAAAAAAGGAAAGTGATATACATGATTTCTGATCGTAGCAGTGAATGAGAACGTCAGGCCGTCTTGAGTGTACATCTCTAGATGTTGGGGCTATGGCTATATATTGAATTCGAAGTATTAGCAGGAAATAAGATTATCCTTTAGAAAAACCCTTAAAGGTCGATTCAACCAAACAATGCATCCTCTTCTTGTTCCCAGCTTGAATGGAAAAACCACGAGAACACTACAATGCTCGAATATATGATGAGACCTCCTAAGATACTCATAATGCAGCTTAGTAAGCCAATCAACTGACAATGGTAGAATACGATCGGTAATGCTATACCACTTGTTGTAAGTAAACCAGTTAAAAAATATCCAAAATCTTGTGCATTATTTGGTGAGTCGGACATGAAATCTGTGCTATCCAAATTTCCTTTGCTGAAAAGCGAATTAGGTATTGGGGCTAGAAGAAAGATCAGAATATCAAATAATGGGTAGTAGTTATGAAATAGGGCGCAACTCAAAATGACCAACAGGAAACCGAGTGCTAGAAAACCTGAGAGTGAGATGATTTTGGTTAAAGGAGATACTTTTAAGTCCATTCTTGAAATCTATAATAGTTTTGAGCCTTGAATGTGTCTTGTCTATGCTTAATCTTTTCTTGCTGTAATGAGGCCCTCGGAAAGGCGTCGCCTCGTTTTTCAGTTATTTTAAAACCCAAGATTAAATAGTGTAATTTGAAAAAGTAGTATCATTGATATAGAATCATTAAAATTTTTTTTCTCATACGTAATGAAATGTTTAAGACTAAATACAGGAAATGATAGGTTGATAGTATATACATACTAGCGATTAGATACAAACAGGATAATCATGAAAAAGGTTTTAATTGTTCGTTTATTGTTTTGGTTCACCGGATTGTGCGTCACCGTTGTTACCACTGTCGTTCTTGTACATTTGTTCGAATAATTTCATCGATGCATTTTGTAATTCTTCAGTCTTAGCCTTTAGGTCATCAGCGTTGACTTCTTCACCTGCTTGAACTCTGGCAACAACTTCTCTTAGAGAAGTAATCAAATCTTGAACTTTCTGAACTTCAGCCTTGTCAAGTTTACCTTCAAATTCTTTCAAAGAATTTTCGGTATCATTGGCCAATTGGTCAGCTTTGTTGGCGGTTTCAATAGATTGTCTCTTGGCTTCATCTTGACTCTTGAACTTTTCAGCATCATTAACCATTTGCTCAATTTCAGATTCAGATAGACCGGAGGAACCTGCCACGGTAATAGAAGCATCCTTGTTAGAGGCCTTGTCTCTAGCAGAGACGTTGATAATTCCATCAGCATCTAAATCGAAAGTGACTTCAATTTGTGGAACACCCTTTGGTGCAGGTGGAATACCTGATAAAGTGAAGTTACCGATTAATTTGTTATCTCTGACCAATTCTCTTTCACCTTGGAAGACTCTAATTTCGACAGATGTTTGACCTGCTGCAGCCGTAGAGAAGATTTGAGATTTCTTCGTTGGGATAGTCGTGTTTCTTGGAATCAATCTCGTGAAAACACCACCCAAAGTCTCAATACCCAAAGACAATGGAGTAACATCCAACAACAAGACATCCGTAACCTCACCAGCTAAGACAGCACCTTGAATAGCGGCACCAATGGCAACAGCTTCATCTGGGTTAACAGCCTTGGATGGCTCTCTACTGAACAGTTGCTTAACAGTCTCAACAACCTTAGGCATTCTTGACATACCACCAACTAATAAGACTTCAGAAATATCAGAAGTACTTAAGCTAGCATCTTTCAAAGCCTTTTTGACTGGATCAACGGTTCTCTTGATCAATGGCTCAGTTAAAGTCTCAAATTGAGCTCTGCTGAATTTCATATTGATATGTTTTGGACCAGATGCATCTGCAGTAATGAATGGTAGGTTGATTTCTGTGGAAACAGTGGAAGACAATTCAATCTTTGCTTTTTCAGCGGCCTCTCTTATTCTTTGAATGGCCATACGGTCGTTTTCCAAATCGATACCAGATTCCGTTTTGAAACGAGAGACGATTTCTCTCAACAAAACGATGTCGAAATCTTCACCACCTAAATGAGTGTCACCATTGGTAGATTTGACTTCAAAGACACCGTTATCAATATCTAAGATGGAGATATCAAATGTACCACCACCTAAATCGAAGACAGCAACAACTTTTGTTTCAGATTTTTCCAAACCATAAGCCAACGCAGCTGCAGTTGGCTCGTTGACAACACGCAAAACATTTAGACCAACAATTTGACCCGCATCTTTGGTAGCTTGTCTTTGAGAATCGTTAAAATAAGCTGGGACGGTAACAACAGCATTCTTAGCTGCCTTGCCTAAATAAGCCTCGGCAGTCTCCTTCATCTTGTTCAAAACAAATCCACCAATCTGTGCTGGCGAATAAGTTTGACCTCTAGCTTCGACCCAAGCGTCACCATTGCTGTGCTTCACGATCTTGTATGGGACTTGTTTAATATCTCTTTGAACTTCAACATCCTCAAAACGGCGACCAATCAAACGTTTGGTAGCGAATAAAGTGTTTTCCGGGTTCACAACTGCTTGACGCTTTGCTGGAATACCGACTAAACGTTCTCCATCCTTTGTGAATGCAACAACAGATGGAGTCGTTCTTGAACCTTCTGCATTTTCGATGATCTTTGGAACTTTACCTTCCATGATAGCGACGGCAGAGTTCGTTGTACCTAAATCGATACCAATAACTGAGCCTTGAACCTTACCATTGGATTGGAACCGACTAGCAACACGGATTGGGCTGGCGACAGCGCTCCTGCGCAAGACATTTCTAGCAGCGAGCATCCTCTATTCTACCTGATTATCTAAACTTTCAACCTAGATGTAAGAGTATTCTCTGCTTCTCACCTTCAGCCATATGGGGCCAACCGGCCTTTGAATCATCTCCTTATATATATATATTCACTCACTCCGCTCACACAAGAAAAAATTTTCCGCTATATGCCGATCGTAATTAGTCTGGAATCTGGTAGAATGTTGTAGAAAAAAGTAAGTAGGTCGTATGGTACGTATATATGAGGGTAACGCATTTTCATAATGGACGGGTAACAGATTCTTTTTTCATTGAAGATTATACATGGCTACATAGCAGATGGAATAGACTTAAGCAAAACTGCCGCCTTTATTGCTATAGTCCATATTATCCATTAAGCTGATCTAATAGTGCTGTGCACAATTTAGTTTCTAGATGAATAGCAAGAGCTATCGATTGCCGCAAATAGATCTCAATGACGTCGTCAATGAAAATGATCTGGCCCCCGCAGTGAAATCTATTCTCTTGGGTCACGACACCTTTTTACTGCGAAATTATGCCAACAAGGATGCATTGGATAGTTTGATTAGTATTCTGAATACCGAGGATGTTCCAGATCTACAAACAAAGTTCGATGCGAATTTTACCGGGGTTTTACCTCTCGAAGGCGATATCCTCTTTGAACAATACATCTTCAACACTGACAATGACTTGCCATTTAAACGGGAAATACCTAGTGCTACGATGCAAAGTCTGTATTCGAGGCTCTTCAAAGTAGCACTTTATTTTGCTAAACTTTGCTTGAAATGCGTCACATCAGATGAATATACTCTGGCTGAAGATAGCTACTCTAGTGTGATAAGTCGTTATTTTCGTAATGACGACCCCAATTCTCAGACTTTACCAACTGGAGAGGTCTTTGAATATGCAACAAGCGCAGATTACAAAGAGTTTCTGCCGACTGGTTTACTCACAATAATCCCTATCGCGAAAGGTATTAAATTCAAGCCGCCAACGGTGAGTTCTGATGATAATACCTGGGTATCGGTTGATGAGCAAGACTGTTTGTTATTGCATACGGGAACACTTCTGGCCAAGTTGTCTGGCGGTAGACACACTACATCTGCTTTACAAATTTCTCCTGACTTCAACACAATTCAGTTTACGTTGTCCCTTCCACTAAACACTGCAATTGATAATAAAGGTGAGAAACTCGTCGACTGTTTACTACGCCAACAAATTCAGGAATTTCCAAAAGCAGCAGCCACTTTGTACCCAAGGGAAACTGCTCTGTCCCATTTGAAAAAACAAATCTCTTCATTGAAGGAAATGTTCTCTGTCTCTGAGACCGTTCTTTCGTTATACTCGATCTCGAGATCCTCGATCACGCCTCCTGAACTGTACTCACTCTTGCCGCAGATCTCCAATATGATGAGAAAAAAAGTTTCACAAGAGGATTTCCTGAAAATGATGTTCTTGTGGCCACAATGTTACATTGTAGAGGCAAATTCAAAGTGCGAATTAACAATTCGGTTGCCAAGGAATGAATCTACCAGTACTTTCACTAAATCAAGGCGACTGCAATATGTTGAAATGGCTGAAAAATGGTACGACGACATGTGTCATCAACAGTTCATTCCCAGTGATATTCCAATGTTGAGGATTAATAAGAGAAGGGGAAGTTCTGGTACTTTTACCAAAAGTAAGGTCGATACCGTTAGGACAAAATCACAGAATTCTTTGACTAAGCCATCTTATCTATCAAACTCTAAGGAGCAGTTCATGTACCCAGAAAAGAAGCACGACTCTCAAACAAATCTCCTCGAAAGACTCAGAGAAAAAGAAAGACGCTCGGCAGCTCTTCTTTCTCAAAGGCAAAGACAATATCAGCAATTTTTGGCTGTCAAGGTCACTCAAGTGTTTGATATTTTGCATTCTCTTCCATGGGGTAAGCCATATACTGTAACATATTTAAGTACATTAATCGTTGACAGCCTCAAAGATACAAATAATCCTATTGGCTATAAGGAGGCGGAAGAGATCCTTTCTAAGCTACAAATTTTAGTCAAAGATGAGATTTTTGTTCAACCCGTTGATGGCGGTCTAAAAGTTTACCGTTGGAACAACTTGGACAAAGAAAAAATCGCATCTAGGATCCATCAAGAAGAGACGGACCAATAATGAGATTGGATATGGCACCGATATATCTATATATTTATATATAAAAAACTGTGTATGTCCATTGCATCTTCTATAAAAACAGTTGATCTTCTCAATGACAATATGCAATAGAAATCATGAGAAACAAACAGTTATTTAATAATCTAACCGATGGTAATTGTACGCTGAGATATGTCAGCTGGTTTCGCATCCATGAAGAAAAATTTGAAGAAGGCTTCACTAGCGTAGCTACCGAAGAAATCGACCATTAGAGTAAGTGATAATTTGAACTTGAACTCCTCAGTCATTGGAACGAATTTCATTGCTTCATTCAATTCTGGAACAAATTCTGTTGCACCAGCCAAAGCAAGACCAGTGACACCAATGATACCCCAATACATACCCTTATTGCTACTAATATTTTCTCTGAAAGGTTCCCCTTGGTAATTTACTGCGAAAGTAGACACCTGTTGGACTAATTGGATAATAAAGATACCGGTATTCAACAGAGATGGCTCAAATTTTTTCTCTAGATCAACACTTGGTTCCCTTGGTTCCAGTTTGTAAATTTCGGTTGTAATATAAATCAAAGTGGCGATATGAACAGCAAATTGGGACAGAATGGATCCCATGATGTAAATATTGAAAATTCCGGCTTGTGGTCTTTGTTTTGACAATTTTTGCAGAGGTTTACCACGGGATATACTTAGGAAGCAAACAGACAATAGCAAACCTGATACGGTGGCTTGGCCATCACCGAACTTGACACCCGCAAGGTAAATAACAGATAAGGAGTAGGCACTAATCAAACAATTCAGCGCTAAAATTTTGTACATTTGGATAGTATTCACTAAAGCACAGCGACCCTGGCGGATAATATTTGTCACGGCAGATACATTAGCTAACTTAGAGGTAAATGGAGCGGCACATGATGCATCGCCTAATTTTAACGTAGGTACTTCTTCATCTTGAGATTCACCAGCAGTGTTCATTAACATGGACGCGATATCCCCGCCGCTTTGAGAAAAGGAATCTTTCGATTTTTCGGCCTTGATTGGCACTACTGGTTTCTCATTAGCCTCCGTGACTATCTTTCTAATCTCAGGAGTTATTATGGTACCATTCTTCTCAAGAGCCGTCAAATAGTATGGATTTTTTGGACCAGGTGGGAATAAGTGCGCAATTGGAGCAGGAACGGGTGGCTGTGGCTGATTCCATCTTTCTAAGAAACCACATTGCTTTATGTACATGCTTTTCATACCCTCATTTTTGCGGTTTTCCGCCATTTTCTTGAGACTGTCTTCTGTTCCGTTCAATAATGCGACACCAACATGAGCCTGCTTTAAAGCTCCGACATCGTTAGTACCGTCGCCACACATAAGAGTTCTGTAACCCATATCCTTCAAAGTATTAAGAATGAATTCTTTTTGGGCTGGTGAGACACGAGCGTAAATCCAAGTATGACGGATCAATTCTCTCAATTTGTCTTGATCTTTGATAGCATTCAAGGCGTGACCAGTAGCAGCAATGTCATATCTATCAAAAATTTTAGTAATTTTAGATTCAGATTCAAAAGGAATTACAATAGTATCTTCAACGTTATGGAAAACCAATTTTCCGTTGTCAGACTTTTCTGGATAATCCAAAATCAATGTTTCTCTTTCCACAATCTTAACTTCTTTCGCAACATGGACAGCAGTTAACGGATTGTCACCAGTAATCATAACAGAACGATGGGCTGATTCATTCAACATTTTTAAAGTTTCAATGGCATCATCCTTCAATGGACAATGGAAAATTAAAAATCCGTTGAAGTTCAAGTCACATTCAATTTCTTCACGCGTAAGATCTTCGATTTGCTTTTGGTTTAGTCGAGGCATAGTTTTTGAAGCAACAGCAAGAACTCTAGAACCTGCACGAGTAAAAGTTTTGTAAATTTCATCATAGTTTTCTGGAATATTTGTTAATCTTTCACGGATTGTCTCAGGTGCACCTTTCACAGCCGCATAAAAACAATCTTGATGGCTAGCTAGAGAGGACGATCTTTTTAACGCAGACGAAAATTGAAAACGGCGTAATACATGGATCTTACCAACGCCAACTTTTGATACAAAATTTTTATGTTCTACCTTCCAGTCCAAAGCTCTCAAAGTAGCTTTTTCCATAGGATCTCCAACGATATCACCATTGTCTAATTTAACCAACGCGTGCGCAGCTCCAATAACCAAAGTTGTTTCAGCAGGTGAATCACTAGCGGTAAACATGTGACGAATATCCTTCGTATCTTGAGACAGCCCAGCTAGTCCTTCAAAGACCAAGTCTTCACCAGTCAGTGTTCCTGTTTTATCAAAACAGCAAACATCAATCCTACCAGCAAATGGAATTCTAAATGGCTCCGTACAGTACACATAAAATTTAGCCAGAGCTGCCAAAGAAGAATTAACGGCCAGAGTTAATTCCATAGGTAATTCAGGTGGAACAACAGAAGTAATAATCAAAACACAATCCAAAATCAATTTCGATTGAATTCTACCCATCCTTGTTCCTTCAACCCACACATACCAGGACGCAATAATGGCGAAGATTAATAAAAACAGGATAAAGAATAGAGCTTCTTTGTTATCGACAGATACTCTTTCAGCAGAAAAAATCATAACACGAACCAGAGAACCTTGCGAAGTCTCGAAACCAGTCTTGGTAACTACTGCTACGGCACCACCATCCGGGGGGCTTGGTATATGCGATTTATGTTCGGGCGGATTCACTTGCAAGGCTTTTGTACCACCATGAAGCATAGAGTTTTTGTCCACACCGTCAACCTGTAAATAATCTTCTTTTGGCCGCAATCTGATAGATTCCTTCAATAACGGAGTTGATTCACCGGAAAGCATAGCTTCATTAACAATACAAGTACCATCAATTAACACTAAATCACAAGGAATTGCACTGTCCTCAGCTGTTCTTGTTATGGAGACCATATCTAAGGGCAATAACTCATTACTTTCAAGGTCAATCCATTTGCCATCTCTAAAAACCTTTAATGTGTATGGTTTAATACCCATAGTTCTGAATTCTTTCAGAGTCGTCAATCTTTGGAAAACTGATGCGCACTCCATGGAAATAACCATAAACAAGTTGAACAAAGCATAGTACCAAAATTCATCCATTAACCACAATGCGACACAGAAGACCTGGAAGACAAATAAAGGAGCAACAGCGTGTTCTTTGAAAAGTTCAACAAACGTAGGGATTGGTACATCAAATGAATTGTTACCGTATAGTCTTCTTAAATGAGTAAGATCACCAGAATTACCTCTGTTGTGTAGAAAATCACCCACCTTGGGAGAGTCATCAATCAGAAATCTTGGGGAAGAGAAAACTTCTTCCTTTGGATCCCACAAGAATCTTTTCTTTTGAAACTCGAAGAAAACCTGCAATACACCTTCTTCGGTGACTCTCTTTATTTCTACAATATCATCAGAGCCATTGTTAGAAGCAGTCTGGATCAAAATATGGCTCGCCTCAGTTAGGTCAGCAGCAGTAGCATAATTAAACCCTGCTGCAATTCTAATATTCCAAGCGGGCATCAGCATCAGTAAAACATTTAAGGTAATAATCGAACCCAGATAAACAACCGTCCATTCTGGGCCTTTGATATAGGTATCGTACTGTTGGAAATATAAATGAGCAAATGTCGCATACAATGGGAAGAGGAATAGTGTGTAAGGTCTGCTTAACACTGGCTTTGGAACCAGTAGCCTCGAGTCCTCCACTAAGGGACTGGACACAAATGACTTAGCAGGCATTTTACTGTCTCGACTGGATCTAGTTCCTTAGTTCGTCTGATAGAACAATTAATCAAACAGAGAGATAATTTTGATGTGTCTTCTTGCCACTTCTCTGTTCTTTCCGATGTCGAGCAACTGTCGTCATGTTTCGTATTTGATGACAAATCTTTGAGCTTCTCTCCAGGATTGACACATGAACTGCCACCATGATAAGAACCCTATTCTGAGGCAAAATGAATCTTTTATCCTCAAGCAGTAGGGTTTTTGTGAGTTCACCATAGCATTTCCATCAGAATTTACGAGGTGTTGCTATATATTGGATCGCGAGTTTGTTCGATTACTTATAGCTATCCTTTGACATTTTAAGCCAAGCCATAGAGTTCATGCCTGTTATAGCGGCTTATATAGAGCCTGGAACAGCTTCAAGCACTCGCACAGTGACTAAGTTTAGTCTTGCTTTCAATAAAAGTCAATAACAGTGCTTGTTATATTTGGTGGCCGTGCGTATATAAAAGTATTTGCTGATCGATCTCCCCGCAATTTGTTCGTTCAACAGAAGAAACATAAAAAAACAGGTATCTCTTTCACTTCAATGGGCCTGGAGTGGGCCTGAAGTCTCATCGAGACTTTTTTTCAGAGTTTTTTGTCGCTTGTAATTTTTCAAAAACTTTTGGAATTCTTACTTGAGGATACTTCATATTAATGCAGTCAGAGCACATAGAATCCAAAGTATTGGTAGTCTTGCTAAAATATGATTTCTAACCCACTTCCGAGCACTGAATTTTTCCATGTTTTAGTGCTAATTCATCATGGAAGACAGCTGTTAGGCAACAAATTCTCGTTTCTTCTACGTAAAAGTTCGCCTTGAAGTTTGATTAATCTTGAACTTACATCTTCTCTGAACTTTTCATGAACGGCCTTATTGGATAGTTGTTTGTTTCCTCTTAGGCGCGGGTTATACTCCAGAAACAAGACATAAAGCCGCTTGCTCTAGTGTGTAGCCGCCGAAGCTGAAAATGAGTTCCGCATCACCGATTGAAATATTGAGATCTTTAATATTACATACTTGTTCTTTTATCTCCTTAACAGACTCGATTTCTCTCTTTTCCTCTACTTGCAACGTTCTTTTTTATAACTAGGCCTTGAAGTAATTGAAACTACCTGGGAACCAATGATAGACAGCGATCACCTGTCCAGAAATATGCTTGATATTGAACGGCTGCATTTCAGAAGACTTCTGCGTGCTAGCCGTACAATATAGTTTGGTCTCATCACCTTACTATAATCGGAAGAATCGTAGTGTTTGGACGCCAAGATTCCAGTGCCCTTTCAAGAATTACGCAATTGACTTTCGGAATATAAACAGTCGTTAGCTAATCCGTAAAAAGTAGCCAATAAAATTATAAACAGGTCGAGTGGCTGTGATGTGGCAACTTATAATGCGGCGGTACTGGTAAAACATTTAGCTACTAGGATCTTTGATGACAATCAAGTCTTCCGGTTTTTAGAAGCTATTGTATTCGAAGAGCGGGGGACAGTCAATTGCGAGCCGGTTAGAAGCTGAAATCTACCCAAAACTATCTTCAAAATCGCAAAGATGATATCAGATTATCTGTATTGCTATTTCTTTCGATCTTCTTAGTGTATATTCTTGAGTAACAATTGAGTTGATTCGCATTTAGTGCCATTTGGAACTATTTTATGTCATTTTTCATTGAGAATCTCTACGACACAATATGACTAGTTAATTAAATGTTAATATGTATAAGAGTCTACCTTGAAAGTGCGTTATGTTAGCTCTCTTGTGAAGCTTTAGACGCAATAACTAATTCTTCAAATGACATGCAAGAACCGCCGCATGCGATCACAATGATAACATCCTGTTCGCAAAACTCTTGTTCCAAGGTTTTGGCAAGAATCTCCGGATCATAGCAGAAATGTAGAGATGCTCCACAGGCTGGTTCCACTATCAAACCGTAGTCATCAGCAAACCTTAAACAGGTGGATAGAACCTCCGAATCGGATAAAACTATTGATTTAGATGCGTATTTTTTGAAGCTTTGAAATGCAAAGGAGGCTATGTATGGTGAGCCTAAAGACGTCGCGACGCTTGATATTTTTGACAGGATAAGAGGGCTGTCATTTTTTATAGATTTGTTCAAAACGTCACACCCAGCAGTTTCGACAGCCACAATTGGGATTTTTCCTGCTAGTTGGTGTCTCTCTAGACCTTTAACTATGCCACTGAACAAGCCACCCCCACCAACACTACACACTATACCTTTAACCTTAGACAATGGAATGTCTTGTTCAAGTAATTGTTGCAGAATTTCATCTACGATGGTCGAGTGACCTTCCCATATTACTTCATTGTCAAATGGGTGCACGTACAACGTCTTTGAACCTAATTGATTTTCCTTAGCCATTAAAACTTCCCTGAGATACTCATCAGCTTCACCCCAGTGTTCACCATGAATAATGACATTAGCCCCAGTATTTCGGATCTTTTCCACCATTCTCGCTTTTGTCAATCGAGGCACGACAACTGTACAATCAAGCGCCATTGATCTGCAAGCGACAGCTGCTGCTAGACCAGCATTCCCACCAGAACTGGAGAATACCACAAGTTTTGTGACCCCTTCGAGCAATGCCTCTTTCTTTTTTTCTGCAATTAGATGACTGATTCCTCTTGACTTGAAGCTGCCACCTGGTTGTAACATCTCATACTTGATGAAGAATCGTGGGCTTTTTGCGCCATTGTTGAATGGCTTGTGAATCAAAGGCGTCCTTTCGCAATTAGATCCTCCCATTGACTGAATCTGGTCGGATCTGGATTTAGCAAAACTTATAGTAACAGTGGCACTCACTTAAAATGTATCATATTAAGAAAACACCATTGTTCAGGAATAACTTTCAATTTTTTAGGAGCTATTTCCTCCTAAAAAACAATACCACATTTCGAAACTAGCCAAAATAGCTCAAAACGATAAGGTACGGATCTCGTCTATCTTCCTCCTCTTGTCATATCTAGAAAAAAGTACCGTTTCGTTCCATTTGCAAATGAGCGTGAAAATAGAATCGTTAGTAATCACAATTAGCTAGTTTCTAGAGATAGATAGAGCGTCTCAACAAAAGGCATATTATCAATAGGGCGCAGCGCATGGTAAAGCGCATTCAAGCAAGAGCTGGATTTTTCCTCCAGCACTTGATGATAATTTAAACTCATCATTTTTTCGATGATAAACCAATCTGCAGCCACATTTGCACATATAGTCAATGCACTTTTGAGAGAAGTGATGATCTGGCTTGTCTAGCTGCTCTCAAGCTTCTGGCTATTCTTGATATTGTTCTGATAACCCATCTTATAGGGTTCTGAAATCGGGCAAAATGAGATTTAAAACGGATCACTTGGCTAATTTTAAGTTTAGTGATTCTCAAAGAACACTAGCATAATATGTCAGTCTTTTTTCACCTCGAAAAGAGTTGATAATTCTGTATTCTGCGAATTTGCTGACTAGTTAATGTAGGTAGCGAAGGTAAGTTACAACTTAATTGGCTAATAAATTTCTGTCAATGAGTAATCATCACGGCTAAGTTATTGGTATATGCAATGTCAGATTAAACATGATAAGTAGCTAATATTACTGAAGGGATACGGTGCAGCAAGAAGTATATGTGTGTATTGTTTTTCAAATTTTTCTTCGTGATTATATTAAACCATTTTCACCGAAGTAAACATAAATAATGCGTGAACTAAAAAAAAAAAAAATCCTATCTATCTACTTTTTTGGGTAAATTCATCAAATTTAGCTTCTTCTCTAATGTACAGGAGTTTTCAGGCGCCAAAGTGCTGGCCGTGTTTAGTATGATTTCATGCGGTTCTTGTAGTATATCACGAGCGCTGACAGGTTGTTCGTCAAATATTTCTTTTTTATTACGCCATGAAAGCAGGCTATGGGGAATCTTTAAAGAAAATTCATGAAGATCACCGAATTCGAAGGGTATATCTGCTATATTTTGGCGGCCCTTTCCAAAATAGCGGAGGTTTGGTATAATTAATTGGTATTTCCAATTGTCAGCAATGCCCTTTGCACCAGAGTCCTTTGTAAAGAGGTTCTCTAGTTTCCATTTTGAGTCTATTCTTCTGTAAGTCTGATTATAGTAGCAGCTATATCTCAAGTTTTCCGTACTAGAGTAGCTAACCTCCATTTCAAATAAAAACCACAACCGAAAATTCTGCAGCATTTTCCTGTTTTCAATGCTGCAAAGATAATGATGGCAACTACCACCTTGCATCTCTAGAATTTGCAGTTGTTGTTGGAGGTGATTTATTTTTTCTTTGTCGAGGTAATGTCGCATCGGAAAGTTTTGCTGTTTTTTCTCCACCAAATTATCATCTAGAAACTGTACATGCTCTTCGCAGTTTTCTACTGAGTGTGTTTTAATCTCTTGCTCACCTAAAACATATCCACTTTCACAAGCCACATCGTGACGCGGCCTTTTTTGAAGTGTGCCTCCATTGCTACGTAACTTATTTGCGTCAAGTAGTTTCAGTGCCGAAGCTCTCTTCCTAAGACTCTTGGAATCCATCACTTTCCGAAGATATGATTGAATAATAGCATTGCAAAATAATTCCTCAGCGGCTGCTCCAGTTTATATCACCCACAAAACAATTTACTGACGCCAATTTAAATTGTGACACAAAAACGAAAAAAAAATTTGACGGGTAAGGATCGTTCGTGTTATGTGACGTTGTTTTTTCGTCGAGCAGGGCAATGAGGTAGGGCAGCTCGAGAATAAACACGATTAATTCCAGAGATTGAAGATCAGAACAGAGCTTATATAACTGATAGGAGCTTTGACATTTGTGGCAACTGGAGAACTTACTCTCAGTGTGCGGAGAATTAGTAGTAGAAACTATGTATTCGACGCCTTTGAAAAGCAGAATTGATTATAGCAACAATACGTTCGCAGGATCAGCTCAGGTGTTGTCAGCAGATGCTGCCAATAACGGTAAGAACGTTATAGGCAATTCAATACCTGTTTTAAATGGCACTTCAACTGGAATTTTAGGCTCAGTAAATGCTGTAGGAAGTGTTGGCGTTGGAGTTGGAGTTGGCAATGGCGGGGGTTTTAACTCATTGAATGGTGGCAGGGCCGCCATTCAATCTGCAGCAACCATAGCGCATGATTTAACAAACGTTGCGGAGCACTTGCGTGTGAGTGGGCTTGGGACTGCTAAGCCTCTGGATTTGGCTAGCCAGTATATCGAACACCTGGAGTATCGTGATGCGAATACCCCAGTACTTGATGAGCGCTCGTATTACAACAATGGTGTCAATTATAACTTCAGCAAAGAAGTCGGTGGATTAGGAGCATTTACTCCTTTTGAGAGACAGCAAGTTATCCATATCCCAGATGAAATCCTGAAAGAAGCGTCCAAGACAGAGATCAAAAGCGATATGGGTGTATTCCCTGAAATCAATCGTTGTTGGATCACGATAGATAATAAACTAATACTGTGGAATATAGAGGATAGCACAGATTACCAATCGATTGATGAGATAAAACACACAATTCTGAAGGTTGCATTAGTCAAGCCAAGACCTGATGTTTTTGTTGATTATGTTCAACACCTTTTACTGATTACAACACCTTTTGATATCTACATTTTGGCTATATCTCGTGTCCCAGGAACAAGTGATTTGAGCGTATTTAATACAGGAATGTGCATTTCTGTGCATGGATTAGATGTCTCTGATATTGCGTGCTATGAAAAAACTGGACAAGTTTTTTTCGCGAGTAAGACAAATGGACTAAATATCTGGGGCCTCCTTTATTCAGGATCAGATGATTGGTTCAACAGTAGATGTAGTAAAATTTGTCTTACCCAATCGGTATGGTCTAGTTTGTTGCCAACAACCATTGCGTCAAAAATACCCGGGACAGGTTTCATTCAATCTCTATTTGAGGAAGACTCAAAATATGCCCAAGAGACAATCATCCAGCTGACTATAGATCAATCCCGTGGCATACTTTATTGTCTATCTTCCAAATCTAACATAAAAGCTTACTACATTCACGGTAATTCTTTGGAAGGTCCAGTGACAATTGAACCAAGTTATATTAAGAGAATAATGGGTACCACATCTGCGAGAGATGCAGCAATCCTCGGAAATAAGTACTTAAAAATCGCAAAGATTGTTCCTGTTACACAACAAGAGAATAGCAATCTTTTCCTTGTTGCTGTAACAATAGGCGGTGTTCGTTTGTATTTTAATGGATCTATTGGTAGATCAGGTATTGACGCATTGAGATTAGAATCTATAAAATTTCCCCCAAGCTCCGTAACACCAGAAGTTATTCAACAGGAATTGCAGCAGCAACAGTTAGAGCAACAAAAGAAGAATTTACGTTTTTACTCTACTTTAGGCTCATCGGAGTCTGCCTTATTGAAATTTCAAAAGAAATCATCTGTTTTACTGGAAACAACGCATGCAAGTACTATCATTTCTCCAGGAATCTTTTTCTCTTCAGTAATAAAGCCATCACCCATTTCTAATAAGACCAGATCTGATAAAACTCAGTCTTCAAATGCCAGCACCAATGAAAAATATCTGGCAAACGGTCCTGCTGAACACAAACTGTTTGTGAGCGTACCTGATTATGGTATTTTGAAGAACCATGGTAAATATATCGAGAATACGACGCTATTAGACACCGCTGGGCCTATAAAAGAAATTGTGGCCTTAACTTCAACTTTTAATGCAACCCAAAAACCTGAAGGTTATGCTAATGAGTTTGCAACTCAGTATAATTCCGAAAATTTAAAAATTGCGGTATTGACAAATAACGCTGTCGAGATTTACAGATACAGAACCCCAGATGAAGTTTTTGAGTCGTTAATTGATGATCCTTTGCCGTTTTTATTGAACTACGGGGTTCCTGAAGCATGTTCTACAGCATTATTCGTCACTTGCAAATTGAATAAATCTGAAGTGCTGAGATCTGCTGCCTTAACCTTCTTCACCGTAGGTATTCCAGGGATCGTTGACATAAAACCTACTTATAACAAGTATATGGTTTCTACCGTCTCCCTTTTCAAAAAACCTACTTCTGAAACCACACCTCAAAAACTTATGGGCAGTTCTGGCCACCTTACCTCCACTCCAGGAAGGGCATTGGTAGCTCAACCGAAAGCTAATTTTGATTTGGATGATGTAATCCTATCCTCTCGATTTTATGGTATTGCTCTTTTAATCGCAAGATTATTCAGAGATATCTGGAGTAGACAAATTTTTACCGCAAATAACGACCCAACTCTCAAAATTAGCAAGCAATTGAAGGAATGCCCTCAAGAAAAAAACCTCATTAGAGGCATTTCTATCTCAAAATCTGATGTTGAATATTATTTATCATCAATAACTATTCTGAACGAGTTTTTCAGCACGTATGGTGACTCTTTAACAACCGTTTATCCTTCTGTTTCCACAAACACAGACGGAAGTGGTAAAATGATTGATAAATCAGAAGAGGTAGCCAACCAGGCTGAGAGTATTGCTATCAATTCCTTGATAAAACTAGTCCAATCTATCATGGAGGCGCTATCATTTTTAAATGTTCTATATGAGGAAAGCGAAGTTGAAGGGTATGAACACCAATATTTGGCTTTTAAAGATATTATCAAATTCTTGAACCCTGATGTTCAGTCAGATTTAGCCAAAGTCAAATTTAAGGATCTTTTTGCACCAAATGAAAATGTCAAGACACTTGTGAGAGAAATTTTATCATCTATAATCAACCGTAATATCACTAGAGGGGCCTCAATAGAGTATACAGCCACGGCCTTACAGGAACGCTGTGGATCATTCTGCTCAAGTAGCGATATATTGGGCTTTAGAGCGATAGAGCATTTAAGAAAGGCAAAGGAAATAGGCTTAAGAGACAACGAAACTCTGAGATATCATCTAAACAATGCTATCAAACTATTCGAAAGAATTGTAGACCACCTTTCAATGGAAAAACTGAAGGAAGCCGTATCAATTATGCTACAGCTGAATTATTTCCCGAAGACGATTGAGTTCTTGTTGAATATCGCTAACTCGATTGATAAGGCAAAATTAGCATATCAATATGTTTCTGATGGCTACTTGGAACATGACGGCAGGAAAGAGTTTTACGAAAAGCGTTTGATGATTTACGATTTAGTATTCGAAACATTAATCAAAGTGGATGAAATGGCATCAAAGAGCACTTCGACCATAGTTGGAAATATAAGTGTCTCAAATGAAATGGTCTCAGCAAGAGAGGAAAGCTATTCAGTGGCATTGAATTATAACGACAAGTTATTCCACTACAAACTATATGATTGGTTAGTATCTCAGAAGTCACAAGATAAGTTATTACAATTGGACACCGAATTTGTGCTACCTTATTTAAAGGAGAAATCAAAAGATTCCCTAGAAATATCTAATTTGTTATGGGTCTATCTCTCGAGAAGATCAAAATTCTTCGAGGCAGCTGAAATTCTATACTCGCTAGCAAGTTCTGCTTTCACTTTAAAACTTGGACAAAGAATTGAATATCTATCCAGGGCCAATGGCTTTTGTAATGGCGAGTGCCCATTAAGTCAAAAGCAAAATATGGTCCAGTTGGCAGACATGATTCAAGAAATTTTTGATGTCGCTGCAGTACAGGATGATTTGTTATCATTGGTTACAACTGATAATAGAATTGAAGCAAAAATGAAAGATGAACTAGCAAGGCAACTAGATGGGAAAATTCTACCCATCAGCGATCTGTTCAATGATTTTGCTGCTCCTTTGGGATACTTTGAAGTTTGTTTAGTTATATTCAAAGTTTCGGACTTTAGAAACCAGGAGGAAATAATGGCTAAATGGCAGGAACTATTTGAATCACTAAGAAGAGAATTAGATGAAAGTGGGAAAATCGAAGATTCCATAAATTTCATCAATCTTTTATCGAATGTGATTATCAAAATTGGCAGACAAATACACACATCAGAGTTTGTTTTCCCAATTTCCAACTTATTCCCAATTATTAACAGCCTATTTTATGAGGCATTACCAAATGATCACATAAAAGAAGGTTCAATCGCATCGATATTTATCTCGGCGGGCGTAACCTACGGTAAAATGTACTATATTCTCAAGGGCCTGATCGAAACATCTGACTCTTCCAATACTTCATACCCTAAAGAGATGCTTTGGTTATTAGGTGAGTGGTATAAATGTGACAGAAAACTGAGAGACATTGTCACGTATGATGAAATAACAAAATTAACGGAGTATACTATTGAAACTGATCCGATCGAACGATACACGAAAAGAACAGGCAACAGTATATAAATCAATTAAAATATTAGCATGATGAACCTGTATAATAATAACCTTCAATGGACTCAAAAAATAATATTAGTATCGTTGCACCATCCTAAATACGTATGCATATATTTGATCTCTAATTATATCTATTATTTAGATAAAAAAAATAAAGCGAAAAGTGACTAACGAGATTTCCTTTTGCTACATCAGCAGTTAGTCCTATCTTGCGTTTTGTGGGTTATTTAGGCGCGATGCCCATATATACTTCTTTTTTTCTTTTTGTGTTTTTAGCCTCCAGAAACATTGAACAGCTATAACCAGTAAAAACGAAAAACTGCCGTCAATGCATCGGCACCCAAAATTATAGAATATATTATCCTCCTAAATTAATCGCACAAATATAAACCCCTCCATGTCTCCTCAACAAAGAATGGCATTAGATGGCACCAAAAGTGTTTTCACCGGAGTAAGTCACGTACAGAAACCCATCTTTATCCTTATGCTCCTGATATATAGCCGACATTAATGCTGCAGTTGGTGGTAGCGTGTCATTCACAAAGATAAATATTGCCTTTTCCGGTGGCAACATTATTCTCTTCCTAATCACGTATACAAACTGCCCAACAGTCAGGTCTGCAGGTACCAAGTATTTACGTTTGTCAATCTCGGGAATGTCAGATTTCTCAGCTTTCTCACAAATCACAGGAATTCGATTCGTAAACTTTTGAGAAATCCTCTCCGACTCAGCTTTCCTCTTCTCAAATGGATACTCAGACTTGAATGATGACTTCATTTTTGCTCTCAATTTAACAAAATTAATCACTGACCAGTATACCACCTATCTCTCTGGTCAACAGATTTTATATTGTTGTCAAGTATCCACAAACGCCAAAATAATCCCATCGATTAATAACAGCCCCTTCATTATATATGTGATTTTCTGATGTCCCCTTACAAGACAGATAAGGAGAGTAGTTCAGGAGGGTAACTTTTCGGGAGCGTAAAGACGCACGTGATATTCACGCGCCTTGACCCACTAGTCGATAATGAGCTCCGATAGGATTTGGTTGAGTTCGCACTCCCAATGCTCTCTCTGGTCGATAAGATCGATGAGCTCATCATCATCGAGATCTTCTTGCTGCTCTTGTTCCATCTTCTCAATCAATTCATCCGGTATTGCATGATCAAGTGCTTGCTGCTGTAATCGCAGTGCTTCTTCCTGTCGTTCGCTTTTCATAACAAAGTTTTCCATCGTTTCGATCCCACCTCTCATCTTGAGAGCATTCTTGTTCCTTTTGGAGTCTCTACCGGTTTGTAATCTTTGCCTCTGTTCCTGCTGTTGTTTCTGATGCGAATAGGTAGGTGAGGACGAGTAGGACGGGAATATGTCTTGGTGATGACTTTTTCTACGGGATATGAGTTCCTCTGAAATGGAATCATTAGCGCTGCTGGCAATTGCAGAAGCTCTAATTGGTGTTTCCAAAGCGGATTCCATACGAGTCGCCGTGTACTGCTCATCCGGCGGATCAGAGTTCAAGTACCAATGACCACTAGGCACATCCTCTGAGGATGTCGGTATCATCTAGAAAGACTCCTATACAGTGTCTCTGGTGTACTTGAAGTTCTCGAAATACATTTGCTCTTGTTACAGCTCCAGCGTTTAATTAATTCTAATAAGCGCGTGTATGATTTTTTCACTCGTCCCAATAACACCATGCAGAAAACGTTAACGACAGTGGGAACAAAAATTCAGTAAGTTCCTTTGTAAGATTCATTATCAAATTCATATTTATTTATTTCATGTTTCTATCAATGATTATGTACTTAATTAAGAAAACGCATTATGGCCTAGATTTACAATCTAAAAATCTTCAATTTGAAAATAGTATCATTGATGGTTTGTTCTTCGACTGCGATAGCATTATCTTTCGGGGAGTCGCTTTTTACAATCTCGGACCTACATGTCTTGGATAACATATCGAAATGTTGTTCGACAATCTGTTCGAAATCGATAGTATCCTTGACGAGCTCGTATTCCACTAGAACATCATCGGTCGCCTCTAAACCGCACTTCTTTCTCAATTTTTGGATTCTATTAATCAATTCTCTTGCTAGACCTTCAGTCTTTAATTCAGGATACATATTTGTATCTAGGATAATCAACACCTCTTGATCAGTTCTTGCTTCTAGACCCCTTTGAACCTGGGATTCAGGAATGCCTCTTAGAACATTCAATTCACCTTTCAGCAATTCAATACCAGCAACTTCAAGTTTACCAGTTTCTAAATATTTCTGTACTTCTTCGGAAGAAACCTTTGGCAGCGCGTCTTTCACCTTTTTAGCATCTTTTTTCAATTTCTTTCCTAGGACTGGCCAATCAGCCAGGGCTCTATATTCAACGCCATATGTAGCTTCATCGGACGTGATGATAATATCGCGCACATTCAATTCTTCCTGAATATAATCCTTCAATTCTTGAACATCTTTTAAATATTCTTTGTCATTATGTAGAATGACCAACGTCTTCAATGGTGTCTTCAAAGAAATAGTCTTCTTTTCACGAATGTTTCTACCTAGTTCAATGACGGACTGCATTCTGGCAACAGACTTCTCAATAGCTTCGTCAAAGAATTCTTTTCTAACTTCAGGATATGATAGGAAATGAACAGATCTACTATCCTTAGTGTATTGACTTAAAACATCTTCAGAAATATATTCCTTCAACTTCAAATAAATCGTGTCAGATAAGAATGGAGTGAAGGGGGCCATGGCACGAACAAAAGTAAATAAAGCTTCAAAGAGTGAGTTCAAGGCTTTGAGACAATCAGCAACACCATTTTCACCCTTCAAACGACGACGATTAAATCTAATGTACCAGTTGGTCAGTTGGTCAATAAAATGCAATAGCTTTGGGACAACAGCATATAATCTGTACTCCTTCATTTCTTTATGGATGGATTGAACCAAAGATTGCATAGATGCCAAGATCCATCTATCCATGACATTTTCGCTAGTAACAGAAGGATCATATTTGAAATCAACGTCAGAAGTCTTCTTTAGTAATGAAATTTGTCCATCTAAAAATTTGAAAGAATTCCACCATGGTAGTAAGACCTTTGAAACAACTTCCTTAACACCTTCTTCTTTGAACTTCAAAGTCTCTGCTTTCAAAACCGGAGAGTTAATCAAGTATAGCCTCAATGCATCTGCACCGTATTTTTCGAGGACGATATTTGGATCAGGGTAGTTTTTCAAAGACTTCGACATTTTTCTACCATCAGCCGCCAAAATGATACCGGATACAATGACATTCTTATATGGGACGGCACCAAATAAATGAGTACCCAACACACTCAATGTATAGAACCAGCCTCTTGTTTGATCGAGACCTTCAGATATGAAGTTGGCTGGGACTCTCTGGCTGAAATTCTCCGTATTTTCGAATGGGTAATGTTGTGAAGCAAAGGGCATAGAACCTGATTCGAACCAACAGTCGAAAACTTCTTCGATCCTCTTCAATAGGCCATTACCATTCTTTGAAGGAATAGTGATATGGTCGATATGCTCACGATGCAAATCTTTAATCCCAGTCACGCCGCTCAGCTCTTCCAATTCTTGAACTGATCCAATGCAGACAATCTCTTTCAAGTCTTCAGAGACCCATAAGGGAATTGGGGTACCCCAGTATCTGTTTCTAGAGATATTCCAATCACGAGCACTTGCAATCCAGTTTGCAAATCTCTTCTCCTTAATAGCATTTGGAACCCAATTAGATTTTTGAACAGAATCCAGCATTTGTGGAATGATTTCTTTAACACGAATGAACCACGCAGGAACTGTACGATATAGTAGTGGAGTATCAGACCTCCAGCAGAACGGGTATGAATGTCTAATCTGGGTTGCATGTAGTAGATTGCCGGTAACAGTTAAATGTTTGATGATTTCTTTATCAGCATCTTTAACATACATATTAGCAAAGTCTGTGACTTCTGCGGTGAATTTTCCAGCATCATCCGTAGGGTTGGGAATATCCCCATCTGAACTAACGATTCCATTAGCCACACATACATTGTAATCCTCTTCACCGAAAGCTGGTGCATTATGAACAATACCTGTACCTGAATCACTAGTAACATAACCATTTTCAATAACTCTAAACGCTGTGTCTTGAAATTCTTTGACGAAATAAGGAAATAATGGCTCATATTTTAGACCAACTAAATCTGCGCCCTTGATCTTCTCAACAACCTTATATTTTTCGCTCTTTGGCTTTTTATAAAGAGTACTGATTAAAGATTCGAGTAGAATAAAGAAACGATCCTTGTTTTCATCGTAAATTTTGACGTATTCAAAATCTTTGTTAACACATAAAGCTAAGTTTGAAGGCAAAGTCCACGGAGTTGTGGTCCATGCAACCAATTGTGTCTTTTCCTGACCAAGAACATTGAAACCTATGGTAACTGCAGGATCATTTACGTCCTTATAATTTTGCTGAGCTTCAAAATTACTCAACGGTGTAGTACAACCCGTTGAATAAGGCATCACCTTGGACCCACGATAAACTTGACCTTTCTCAAATAGTTTCTTAAAGGCCCACCACTCAGATTCCATAAAATCTGGATACATTGTCTTGTAGTCGTTGTCGAAATCGATCCAACGACCAAGACGACCGATGGTTTTTCTCCATTCATCTGCATAAGTCATAACAATGGACCTACATTTTTCATTATAATTGGCCAAACCATATTTGAACACGTCCTCTTTGCAGGTGATCTTCAATTCCTTGTCAATGATGTGTTCAATGGGCAAACCATGGGTATCCCAACCGAATCTTCTGTCAACATGATGGCCCGTCATAGTGGCATATCTTGGAACAATATCCTTAATGGTCGAAGCTAAGATATGTCCATAATGGGGAGTTCCAGTAGCAAATGGTGGACCATCAAAAAATGAGAACTCAGGTTTATCCTTGGACAGTTCTAATGATCTATGGAATGCATCAATTTCGTTCCACAGAGCATAAACCTTCTCCTCTTCCTTAGCAAAGGAGAATTGAGTTGAAGCTTCAGACATGTTTACACACAAAAGACCACTCTTTCTAGCTTTTACTGCGCTGATATTCGCAGAAACACTATGTGTAAACGCCTTTTCGTTTCAATACTTTGTCAGCGTCTACTTGGAGTCATCGCTTTGATTGCTTGGAAATCTGAAAAAATTTTAAAAAAATCGTCACAAACGAAGGTATATAGTTGAAACCAATAAAAAAAACTGGTATTAATACTCAATCAGTATGTATATATATATATTGTTTTATAAATGCGTCAGTATCCTTTAATCCCTGCGACATCAACTTTACCATTTCTTAATCTACTTCTTCAACTGTTGGACCTGATTCTCCTCCAGCTGGTCCCTGACCTGGGCCTGCCCCTGGCATTGAGCTCGGGTCTGGAACACCTCCAGCACCAGCACCAGCAGCACCATAGAATTTACTCATGATGGGATTGGCAACTGCTTCTAGTTCCTTCTGCCTGTCTTTATATTCTTCTGTTGATGCGGCCTGAGAAGCATCTAACCAATCAATGGTTTCTTGTGCGGCAGTTTCAACTTTCTTCGCATCTTCTTCGCCGACCTTTTCTTTGAAGCTAGCCTCATTGACAGAATTCTTCAGACTGAAAGCATAAGACTCTAGCTGATTCTTGGACAGAACACGTTCTGATTCCTTTTCATCTTCTGCCTTGTACTTTTCGGCGTCAGAAACCATTCTTTCAATATCTTCCTTTGACAATCTTCCTTTGTCGTTAGTTATGGTGATTTTATTAGATTTACCTGTACCTTTTTCAACAGCTGATACATTTAAAATACCATTAGCATCAACATCAAAGGTAACTTCGATTTGTGGTACACCTCTTGGAGCAGGTGGAATGCCACTTAATTCAAACTTACCCAGCAAATTGTTATCTTTTGTTCTTGTTCTTTCACCTTCGAAGACTTGAATTAAAACACCCGGTTGGTTATCAGCATAAGTAGAGAAAGTTTCCGATTTCTTTGTTGGAATCGTTGAATTTCTGGGAATCAATTTTGTCATTATACCACCTGCAGTCTCAATACCCATAGATAATGGGGCAACATCTAATAGCAACAAATCTTGAGTTTTAGAGGATTGGTCACCGGTCAAGATTGCGGCCTGAACGGCAGCACCATATGCAACAGCCTCATCTGGATTGATTGATTTATTTGGTTCTTTCCCGTTGAAGAAATCAGAAACTAATTTCTGAACTTTTGGAATTCTTGTAGAACCACCTACTAAAACAATCTCATCAATCTGTGACTTATCCAATTTGGAGTCCTTCAATACCTTCTCAACAGGGTCTAGAGTCGATCTGAATAAATCTGCACATAATTCTTCAAATCTTGCTCTTGTTAAAGATGTGTAGAAGTCGACACCTTCAAACAAAGAGTCCACTTCAATAGAAGTTTGAGAAGACGACGACAATGCTCTCTTAGCCCTTTCCGCAGCAGTTCTTAATCTTCTCAACGATCTTTGATTACCCGTTAAGTCTTTCTTACTCTTCCTTTTGAATTCATTAGCTAAGTGGTTGACCAACCTATTATCGAAATCCTCACCACCCAAGTGCGTATCACCGGCGGTTGCTTTAACTTCGAAAATACCTTCATCAATCGACAGCAGCGATACATCGAAAGTACCACCACCCAAATCGAAAATCAGGACATTGTGTTCACTCTTACCTTTTTTATCCAAACCGTAGGCTATAGCAGCTGCAGTAGGTTCGTTGATAATACGCAAAACATTCATACCGGCAATGGTGCCTGCATCCTTAGTTGCTTGTCTTTGAGAATCGTTGAAATAGGCAGGCACAGTCACGACGGCGTCATTGACCGATGTACCAAGGAAACCTTCCGCAGTTTCCTTCATCTTTACTAAAACCATTGAAGAGATTTCCTCAGGTGTGAAAGTTTTAGTCTCACCTTTGAACTCTACTTCAATTACCGGCTTTCCATCACGGTTAACAATCTTAAATGGAAAGTGTTTTGCATCATTGATAACCTCGGGGTCATCAAACTTTCTACCAATTAGTCTCTTAGCATCGAATACAGTATTGGGTGGATTGATAGCTGCTTGATTCTTGGCGGCATCACCGATCAATCTTTCAGTATCGGTAAAAGCGACGTACGAAGGGGTTGTTCTATTACCTTGGTCATTTGCTATAATCTCAACACGGTCATTTGAAAAATGTGCAACACACGAATAAGTGGTTCCTAAATCAATACCAACAGCTTTCGACATTATCAGATAATTTAGTTAGTTTTGGGTTATTATCTTTTGATAGATATGTAGGTCTAAGGAAACAACGAAACCTGTCTCACCATGTCAATAGTCACCGTTTAAATACCTTTCTTCTCGTATGCTCAACACAAAACCCCTTAAACGTTCCACTAGCTTCTCCAACATGCTATGAAAGCCTTGAAACTTCCGGAACCTTGTTAAAAATGTCCTCATCGGCGGCAATTCCTGCATATGTTTTATTTTTTAGGGCGCCTGCCCCCTTTGCTTTTCTGTCTCGGAACACTAATTTCTCGAATGTTCTAGAAAAAACTAGAACTTTCCAGCACAGGCGAACAAAATGTAAGCGAAAGTTTCCTCTGTCTATATACATGTTGATATATGCAGTATAACCTTCAACAACCCGGGCGACGATGCTATACATCTCCCTGCCTAGAGTTAATCCCACTATTCTCGCCATCGAATCCTCACAGAACTTACCTGTGGGCGATATGTTTCCCTGCGTCAAAATACCTTGCCATTGTAGCATTCGAGAAAGTGTGCATTTTCAGCATTCGAAGCATGATTCTACAGCTGCTAAGAATTTAACTAGCCTTAACTCTTGTATTCTTCTTGTAGTGCGGGCGCCCATATGCTCGCTAATTGATCTCGCTTCAATGTCAGCTAGTCGTGGAAGGCACAGTGTGCAAGTTTTCATATACTGATAAACAGACGTTATGCAATATACAATAATAGCAAGATAGCGGCCATTTGACACCGCCGACTATGAGCCTTAGACCGACCTCCTTCTGCACCCTAACATGTATGTTTCGCATCGGAACTAATAGAGGGGGCCAATAGATGATACACAAGGGTGTCACAAGGTTCTCTGGCACGGTATCTTGCAAAAGGACAATTAAACAACAGTCATTACGAGTATGATTGGTCTATCATCAACAGAGTAACTTCACCCAAACGATATGAATAAATTGGTCATCTTCTCGACGTAATCCTATGCTAGCGAGCAATCGAGCAATCGAGCAATCAACAGTTCATCGAAGGTTTGGGTCTCTTCTAAGGAGGATAAACTAGGTCAAGGGAAAGAACCGGACGCGGTTTGGGCAAAAGCAGCACTCAAAATCTTTGATAGTAAACGCCGCCCGCGATTGTTGGCTTATATTCATCTTCATTATCATCGTTATCATCGAGGTTAGCTTCTTCGTCTACGGCTTCGGGAACAATGTCTTTGATGGCTTCTCTTATTTTCGGTAAGCTTTCAGGGTGAAATGAGTCCCTTAGACATCTTTTCCAACCATCTTCGTTAATGAGAGCGGCATATTCTTCTGGCAGCCGTTGTAATTGCAACGAAACACATCTGTCAAATCGTTTTAACGTGTTAGCATCGATCTGAGAACTAAAACAGACAAGTTCAACGAGATTATGCCATTGCAGACTTGATCCGTAGTTGCCAAATAAAAGGACATTCATAAAAGAGATCTGTATTTCACCGAATAGCTTATTCAAATGTCCTTGATAATTACCTTTGATTATCTTTTCATTTAAGTAGTATGATTTATCCAGAAAATCTTCCATCTTGTGATCATCACGTATAGCATCACAAGACTTGAATTTTATCGGGGTATAATTGAAGGTTGACTCGTCAGCGCTGTGGCTTTGGTTCAGTTTGCCGTTTAACCATTGTACCTCTTCTACACTGGTCATCGAGGAGTCTGCGTACCCTGGATAGGTACCCGATATACTTTTGATTTGATCGCTGTCGATATACTGTGTAAAGTCGAACCAGCTGCACTCTAATTCTTCCACTTGCGGATAATTTATCATGAACTGATGGAGTTGGTGGGAGATTTCCATAAATTTATCTTGGTCTGGCACTTGAAATACCTTAAAAAGGTCTGCATCTTGATCGTACTGAATATTCAAGTTACCACAGTTGATCCCACTCTCAAACCAATACCCATATCTCACAGCTCCTTCCGATCTATCAGCAGAATATGAGCTAAAACTAATCAGATGTACACCATTCGTCAAATTCTTTATACCACCAAAGGGGCTCCCGGATTTAACTTCAAATGAACAAAAATCTATAGTGATGTGAAGGTCGCCTTTTGAAACGGGCGGGTCGAATGTAATACAGTTCATCGTTATCTGCCAATTGATGAAGCCCTAATGGTTAGAATACTTCGATGAGACGTAAATAGCGATGATGATACAGGCTGTAAATTTTTTTCTCTTGACAGCTATAAAAAGATGAGAACTCAATTTACCTCTCTCACTTTTCAGTGGAACTATCTTCAGTGATTAGCAACAAAGTTATAGATCTGATTGATCTAAATCTTGGTAAACCTGTTGATACTAGTTGTGAATTTGCTCAGTGGATCAGCACGGCAAGTATCTCAATATCTCTTGAACGTTATTTTTAAGTGATGAAAAATCAAATTTTACACAGACCTGTACTGAACAATTTAATTGTTTTGCAGAGAACTTTTGATTGCCTTTTTTTTCTGATTTCATTTAATAACCACAAATTTCTTATTCACCATAGCACAACTGTACAGTAGCTTCGAAACTTTGGCACAGAGAATTTCTTTATTTGATATGTTAGGTAATAAGGTTAGAAAATTTATTATAAACTTTGTTATACATGCATGAGAAAAATAAAAACAAATATTAAATTATTTCAATTTTTCAAAGCTTATTTCTTAGCAGTTAGTCTTCTCAAGTAGAAGGCTAATTCTTCACCTTCCAAGATGTAACCGTCACATCTACCAGATTGACCTGGTCTAGAAGAGATGGCAGCATATAATCTACCGGCACCGAATTGAGCGTCGACAGCTTGTTCGATCTTAGCGGAAGCAGATCTGGCAGCCCATTTCTTTTCAGCACTCTTCGAGTTAGCAACGATTTCTTCATCGGCCTTGACGTTTCTCTTCTTACCTAGAGTTTGACCGTAATGACCTTCATACCATTGTCTGAATGGAGTAGCATCGATTTGAACAACAGCTGCCTTGGTCAAGGTGTTGGTTCTAACCAGTTCATTGTTAGATGGATGGTAGACGACACCCACAATTCTGGTCTTTTTAGCGACACCTTCAGAAGCCCATGAGAAGTTACCAGTTTCAATTCTCAAAGCTCTGAATTTTTGGTTACCACCTCTGGTTCTGACGGAATGAATTCTCTTGGTACCAATCTTGGTGTTAGCTGGTTGACGACCCAATTCGAACTTTCTCTTCTTTCTGAATTGAGCACGCTTAGCACCGGTAGCGGATCTTTTGTGACGAGAATCACGAGAAATACCCATTTTGTATCTAAAGATATAGTCAATATTATGTTAGTATAACCTTCTTACTTTCAAAACCATGCAAAACATGAGTAGAAATATCGCTAGTTTATGCCACAACGTAATTAAATTGCCATTTATGGATGCTTTGAACAACACTGTACGTTTATCATAACCTTGGTTCATGGTATTCCTGTTGTTTTCTTGCCCTGTGGTCTTCTTTGATTTTAGCTATTGTCTACTATGATTGTTTCAAATATGCCCATTATTTCACATACGATTTGTCCTGGTGTGTCTTGAATACTTTAGATTGAACCAAAAAGCGTATACCTTAAGAAGTTATACTATGAAATAACCTATGTATCTTTTTCCTGAACACTCAACTGCAATGGAAAACTTTGGGAAGCAGTGAGACCCTCACATGCAGAATCGCGCTGTGCCGTGACGAGTCTTACGCAGCCGCAAACCGGCCAAGCACGGCCGAGCCCAGACCAGTCCAGGCGAGCCCAATACCGATGCCCGTGAGACCGTCAGCCACCAGGAAGGAAAGGCGCCGTTCAGAGTATCCACCTGCCTCTCCAGCCTAACAGGACTGGTAGGGAGGAAAGGCCCTTCTGCGCTCAGGAAGCTAGAAGGAGAGACACGTTCTTCCAGGCCGACAAGTTGTTTTACCTTTCTTTGCGTCTCATCCCTTCACGCGAGGACAATCTCCAAGAGTCCACAACAGACGCAAAAATGAGGTATCAAATAATAAAATGCACAGATGTACGAAAATAGAGGTGTAAGGATGTACATAAGCAAGTCACACTAAAATTATCGTGGATCCGGACAAGTGTGACTTTTACCGGACATATTATTATGTCTAGCTTTATGCTATAGGAAATAAAAGAAATGACACAATTTTTCAGCAGTTACAACTCAATGATGCTCATCGGAGCTTGGGGTTCTAAGGCAGAAGCCAGTTTTATTCCATATATCTGCGGACTGCCGTTTTTACATTTCCTTATATTTGTGCTGCAGAAATAACACTATCCAGTGATGTCTACATATGACCAAGTTGAAATTGAAGATATGACGTTTGATCCGTCAACTCAAACTTTCAGTTATCCATGCCCTTGTGGTGATAAGTTCCAAATATACATTGATGACATGTTCGATGGCGAGAATATTGCGGTATGCCCAAGTTGCTCGCTGATGATAGAAGTAGTCTTTGAGAAGGAAGACTTGCAGGAGTATTACGAGGAGGCTGGTAGTGAACCACCAGAACCTATTGCTGTGGCTGCTTGAAGCATTTCGGTATGTTTGATAATGGACTGGGGAGCCCTTGACATGGTGTTCACAAGTCAGTATACAGGACTTCGCAATTTTACCAAAACGACGTAAATAGATGTGTAAGGTTTTGAAAGGTGACTACAGCCAAAGGGAATGAATGCAGAGTCGACTTTCGTCAGGAAATGGGAAACCCATAATCTGACACATATATCAGTCGGTCTATTCATGTTTCGACCTGATAACTACTGGAGTTTAACGGATCCACAATATGTCATTAGCCCCATAACCACCAATTTCGCTGCCTAAAAGTTTGGCCTACGCCTCAAATGACAAACTTAGGTTTACATTTTGGTCAAGGGTGTACCAAACATGCAGCGTAGTCCACTTGCATCGATGGTCTAACGAGAGAGACAGTCGGCTATTCGATAACATGCAGAGCATCTAAGTTAGCTGAACAGCCAGGATGTTTCTTATATGATTCGACGCTAGGAATTACATATATAAGTCGTTTCTACTTTATCATTGAAATATATTTTGTTCTTCAAAAGAATTAAAGTAAAGAATCGCACCCAAGGAAGTAGTGGGTGCTAAACGCATCACCTCCGCATGTTAATACATATTGCTCTTTCATTGAGCTCGGTGTAACAAAAAAGTCTCACAAATTACATTACGCTGAGAGCACCACAGGCTTTGCTGGAGAACATCAGCGGCCAGAAAGTTCAGAGAACTGATTGCACATGCCTCTCGATTTGGCCTACTGTTGGCAATTAATATTCATGCAGAGTAGGTGGAGAAGTGCTGGTGAAGGAGTGCTTAACTGACTAAAAGAATGAGTGCATTGTCCCAATTTATTCGCGAGTTCTCGTAGAGTGTGCCTACTGTAATTGACGAACGATCAAGTGTCATCAGATGACGGCGCACGACTACACAGCCAAGCCTTACTCCAAATGTGATGATGACGTAAACAGCCTCAAAACTTTGCCGACATTTGATTCCAAAGATGCTTCTCATTGTGATAATTCTCACAGATCGCAGTTAATATTTACATGAACGGGAAAATCGGCTCATGTCCCGTTCATTTCCAAGCGTAGAAAAGTGAGCAATAAATAAAATCAAATACAAAATCATATAAGTAACATCAGACACAACAGCGGAACTTATCGATTTCGCAATTGACCAGCAGACCAAAGTGTCGGAGCAACCTCGTGACTAAACTGTCCTATAATGGCTGATAAGATTTTGGCAAAACATGACCCCAAATTGGAGGCGATGACGATAGATCATATGAGTCCGGCTCCAAAAGAAATTCCTATCGATGAAGTTACCTTAAGAAGAGTAGCAAGACCTCTGAGGCATGTCAAGTATATTCCAATCAAATCCCTTATCTTTTACTCAAAGGAAGGTCCGATGGAATTCACTTATGAAAAGAAGATCAAAACACCAATTGCCAAGAATAAATTAGTCGTCGAAGTGCATAATACCGGGCTTAATCCCATCGATATGAAAATAAGAAATGGTTACACGAAAGGTATATACGGTGAAATTGGTTTAGGCAGGGAGTACAGCGGTGTTGTTAGTATGGTTGGCGAAAAACTGCAGTCGCAATGGCAGGTGGGCGATGAGGTCTTTGGCATCTATTATCATCCACATTTAGGCTCAGGTTCCCTACAGAGCTCAATATTAGTGAATCCGAGCGAAGATCCGATTTTATTGAAGCCGGAAAACGTTTCCGCTGAAGAAGCAGCCGGATCTCTGTATTGTTTGGGAACTGCATTTAATATCCTTGACAAGTTGCAGAGGAATGGCAAATTGAAATCTGATGCAAACGTTTTGATAAACGGTGGGACAAGTTCTGTTGGCATGTTTGCCGTCCAGTTGTTGAAAAATCATTATCATTTAATCAAAAAAATTACAGTGGTTACCACAAGCACTGGTTCAACGGTACTAAGAAAGAATTTCCCAGAGATTGCAGAGGATTTTATATTCATCAATTATTTGAATTGCCGAGGTAAGGCAAGCAAACCATTACGTAAAATGATTGATGACGGCAAGTCAATTGACTACGATGATGGAACCGGGGATGAAATTGTAACATCTTACACTCAGGGTAAATATGACGTTGTACTTGATTTCATTGGGGGTTACGACATACTTTCGCACTCAAGTAGTCTAATTCACGGTGGTGGCGCCTATGTTACTACTGTTGGCGATTATGTGGAGAACTACAAAACTGATGTTTTCGACTCTTGGGATAACCCAAGTGCAAATGCCCGGAAAATGTTTGGTTCCATGCTATGGTCCTATAGTTATATGCATTTTAGCTTTGACACCAACGCTAAGTCAGCATCGAAAAATGACTGGATTGCTAAATGCGGTGAGCTTCTCGAAAAAGGTGTGGTTAAATGTGTAGTTGATAAGGTTTACGATTGGAAACAACACAAGGAGGCTTTCTCCTACATGGCCACTCAACGTGCTCAAGGAAAACTAATTATGCAAGTTGAAAGATTTTAATTGTTTTTTTCATCTTGTTCGTCGACATTTACTATTTACTTATGACTTCTATATATGATAATTCCTAATTTTTGATTCAACAAAAGGTCACGCAGTATCCATAAAATATCTAGATTTGTTCCTTTTCTCCTTATTTCATAGACAGGCCAAGTAAGAACAATAACAGAGCTACACCAACATAAATCAATGATGAGGATTTCTGCGATTCTTTGTCTTCCTTCCTTTCCTTTAACCTAAGTTCTTCCAGAGCCTGTTCAGCACGTATCCTGTCTTCAGGATCCAAAATATCCTCCAGAGCAATAGCTTTTTCCTTTGCAGCTTTTGCAATCGCATCGTGCTCAGTGCCTTCCTCTTTTAAAAGCCCGTCCTTTTCCCCACCACTTGCTCTTCTTTTCTCAAGCTCTTTGGTATTTTCCTCTATCATATCTGGAAAAACCAGCTTGAATCTAACATTTTGGTACGCGTTGTATTCTAACGACCTCTTTGCCAAAATTTTCTTTTGTTGATCTGTTGTAGCTATGGAGCCTGTTGTCGCTTCATCGCTAGTCATGAAACTTAATAATCCATTTAAAATTGTAGAGACAGACCAACTGGGATTCCACGTATTCGGATGGTAATCACTCATCGAAAGGCATAATCTAGTATTTTCTCTAAATCGCCCATTGGGTGTGATCATCCTGATAGCAGGGGGCTTATATGGGTAATCGGACGGAAACGTAAGAGTTCCATGATATTGTCCACCAACGTAGGGTGAATCTGGAGGACCAGTGATAATATAATGCCATTCCAGAATGTTGCTTTCGTTTGGACGAGCAACGATATATGGTGGAGGATTATCCACCATTAATTTGTACTCTTTAGTCAACCTCTTGTGTGCCTGTTTGGTAGCCATTTTCCGCAATATTCGTACCCAAAACTCCTTTCAATTGTTGCAAATGGGTAATGCCGTTAACAACTCCTCCTTTTCAATTATCCAATTCTCTTATCTGGTATTATTCCAACAATTTATGCTATATTTTGTTATTTCTCGGAAGACTGACGAGTTCACTCCGACAGGAAAAAATGGTGGGAATAGGTTGTTATGGAAAAGTCACTGTTAAAAGTACAACAACCAACAACTAAAGGCTAATTCAGCCAGATATCTGCCGGAATGGATACAATGACCCATAGCATACTTCGTAACTACACTAAATATTAAAAATGAGGCATCCTGGTAGATAGTGGTCCATTTTTGTTTGAAATAATCACGTGCCTGGAAAATTTTTTCAATATTAGCTTTATCACCATGACTATGACCATGAAGTAGTGACTTTGATAGATAAGTTGATATGTATAGTTTTGCTTTAGATCTTCTCGGTGTGCCTGCTAGCACAAGCAGTTTTCAATAGATTTGTTTTAAATGGCCATAGAAGCTGAAGACATGTCCTCTAATAGCATCAAATTATTAGCAGGAAATTCGCACCCTGAATTGGCTGAAATAATTTCTAAGAGATTAGGTATTCCATTATCTAAAGTTGGTGTTTACCAGTATTCCAACAAGGAAACATCCGTGACTATTGGAGAGAGCATCCGTGATGAAGATGTGTATATCATCCAGACTGGCACTGGAGAACAGGAGATTAACGACTTTTTAATGGAACTCTTAATCATGGTTCATGCCTGTAGAACCGCATCGGTAAGGAGGATCACTGCTGTTATACCCAATTTTCCATATGCAAGACAGGATAAGAAAGATAAATCAAGAGCTCCGATAACAGCAAAGTTAATTGCCAATTTGTTAGAAACAGCTGGTTGTGACCATGTTATTACGATGGATTTACATGCTTCTCAAATACAAGGATTTTTTCACATACCAGTTGACAATCTATATGCAGAACCAAGCGTTTTGAATTATATTAAAACGAAAACTGATTTAGAAAATGCAATCCTTGTGTCGCCGGATGCAGGGGGAGCCAAAAGGGTAGCCTCTTTAGCAGATAAACTAGATTTAAATTTTGCGTTGATCCATAAGGAAAGGCAGAAGGCCAATGAAGTCTCCAGAATGGTTCTCGTTGGTGATGTTACAGGAAAGTCTTGTCTCTTAATTGATGACATGGCAGACACGTGTGGGACGCTTGTTAAAGCCACCAATACGTTACTAGACCATGGTGCCAAAGAAGTTATCGCAATCGTATCTCATGGAATTTTCTCAGGTGCTGCAAGAGAAAGGCTCCAAAATTCTAAGTTGTCAAGAATCGTTTGCACGAACACTGTTCCTGTTGATCTTGATTTAGATATACTTGATCAGGTTGACATAAGCCCCACACTAGCGGAAGCTATCAGAAGATTGCATAATGGAGAATCAGTGTCTTACCTATTCACTCATGCTCCATCGTAGATAATCTTTGTAGAAAATGTAATGTATTGTAATTGATTTTTGAGTTAAGTTATTTTTGAAACTTTCTAATATCTGCCAGAGAATAAAAATATCGGTACAAAACTTTAAAAGAAAAAGGAAAAGAAAGGTGCTTTAATGTTCTATATACATGTCATCTATAATCAATTTTTCATGAAATTAAACAACCTCGACTTTGGCCTAGCCCTACCAGTTGAAGAAGAAGAAGAAGTTTTCCGCTCCCCGTCAAATCGTACAACCGGGGCCTCAGGCGCTTCATCCAATTTATTATTTTCCAAAACCGTTGGTACTTTTGCCTTTGACGAAAATTCTCTGATAAGGTCGTCACATTTAATCAATTGCTCAACATTATCCTCAACTTCAACTTTACTATGCCGTTGACTACTTAAAGAATCGCCTCCCAGAGTCGTAACTTCCTTATAAAACAAAACATATGCTGTCGTCAAAGTATGCGAATCACCGACAAAGTTCAATACTGTATCGTCACTTACTGATTCAACCGTCTCGTCATCAAATAATAACCAACCAAGAACCTCGTTTTTACAAAGGGAAACGTAATGGCCATGTTGAGGCCCGCCACCCATATGAACGACTATGCCTGTCAATTCATATGTCTTAGATGAGTCAGAGAAAATTGAGCGAACATTCAAAATTAGGGGATAATGTATCCTGTTAAACAATTTTATGTTACAGTTTTGTTTTTCCGAGTACTTAAATCTCTTCAAATGCAGTGCCAGAATATGTGGAAGCTGCTTTAAGCCCACAACCCTCTCCGCTTCTTGCAGGCCACAACACTCATCACAATAGAATTTATTAGATCCAGATAACATTTCACGTTGTCGGTAACCCTGAAGAACAGCCTGGATATCTGTCTCCTCATCATCTTTCACCTCAATGGGGAAATCAAGGAAAGGTTCAACTCTTGATGTCGTATTATCGCAAGTGAGACACTTTATTCTGTTAATCAGTGTTCCTTGAAAAAGCTGGTTAATAAAATTTTCCTTACCGTCGGAATTCGGAGACTTGTCTATGTTACTTTGTATACAATCACTCAGCTCGTTCAATAAGAAGTTCAGAAATTCGTGAGCATCTTGGTGCATCGTTGTATTGAATAAAACGTTCTCTCTTTTTAGTACTTCAACAAAGTTTATTGGAGAGACCACCCCTGTTAAAAAAGCATTTTCAGTAATACTTTCAAAAATATCTTTCAGACAGTAAAAAAGATTGGATTTTCCTGACTCATTCAAGAGATGATCAACATTTAGCACAGGTCCCTTTATGAGGGCAAGCTTTTTTCGCTGCTCACTAGAAACAATCTTATTAGTATGCTTCTTGTTGAGCCGTTTTGAAAGGCTTTCGTCCACATTTTCTGCAGTCGTCACAGGCTTGTGGGAGCTTTCATCTTCAGAAATGGCTCCGGATATACTGCATGGCGGCCTTCCGACAATTACACTTTGTGAACTTTCATGAAGCTTTTCGCTGATGATATCTGATGCCACAATTGTGGCATGGACAGGCGGTGGATGTTTGTTATCAATATTAGAACTATCAGCAGAGGACTCCTGCATATGCTCCAACTTTGCGTTATTGCCGTTAGAACTATTTTGGTGCGGTAGGCTACCGTCGTCATGATTTGTCCCCTGGTTACTATTGTTTCCCTGTTTCCCCAGTAAGAAGGAGGAATTTCGTCTAGACGGTGGAATAGGCTTTTCCATAATATTAGCACCACGGTTTTGATCGTTGCCGTGGTTGGTCAAGTCGCTAGTCGTGCCACCACTTCCAGTAACGCTATTACTACAGTTATAATGACTGCAACTATTGATATTCGCTGACGAGTTATTCTTATTCTTCTGATGATTATGATGCTCGTTTGAATTGTTAACGGAAGTGCTCGATTCAAAACTCAATTCTGTAAAATATCGGGGCTTATTACCTGGCATTTCGTATCTGCGTCTTCTCTTGGTTGTGAGGTTTCTTTCCGGGAATTGCAACATATATAATCTAAACTCCGTCAGATTATATAAACACTGTAGAACGGAGTTGCAGTAACATGTATTTCCAAAATTTTCATATCCGAACACCTTATTCGAGCCATCACCGTAGGGCAAACTCTCAGAAACTTTAGTTGCCAAGAAATCTGGATATTCAAAATCTGGCGGTAAATCCAACGAATTGCTGTTCATACTCTGAAACGTATCATTAGTTGAATACACTTCACTAGACGGAGAGGATAATTGCCGGTTTGAGGACGAGGAAGATGCTTTCCGCTTTTCGCTTTTAATGATTGGAAGTGGCTTTGACAAATCTGCACTTGGGGAAGAGTGACTGCTACTACCGCTCGAATGGGAATATGTCTCAACTCCGTCATGTTTTCCCTGCTGCTTCTTCTTGCCCGATTTGTTAACGGACAGCCACCGTTTCAACATATCGACCGGAATACCTCCTATCCACGATACTCTCTGTTTTGTCCTGTTGCACTATTGGAAGATCCTGCGAAAGACAATCTGTAGGCAATAATCTTGAATCGACAAAATATAACAATTCCGTTTTCAAAAAGACCGAACTATTGTACCGTATAGCCTCTAGATGGACTATGTGATCAACCTTTTGCTTCTCCGACAACTTGAGAACAATCTGGAGAAAGTAATCTCGGCGAAAAGAGGGCGCGCGACAAAATAAAGTTACAGGATGCTTCGAATGGAGAACATAGTGCCAACTTATTTGTGTATAGAGTGTATGATTTTCGGAGGCGGGGATGATCACCTATGAGTAGAATTAATGTAGTTCGGGGTCGCGCTGCTTGTCTATACGTTTTTTGCCCGTTATATAGCCGCATTGCGGCTATATACAGTACAATTCTACGGATCCTCTGGGATTGAAACGTCTACTAAACTCCATATCGACTCAGATAAGTTATAACCTTCTAACGACTCAAATAATGCACTTCCGACCACAACCTTGCTATCCAATGCGAGAAGTCGCTCTATCTCTCGCCATTATGTGTACTCACTGGACAAGCGAAAGCAAAGTATTCTGAGACGATCACGCAAAAATCTTAGCCACACATGGCATAAATGAGTTTGAGATTTTCACCTCGCAAGACCTTTTATTCCGTGAAAGCTTTTATATATCTGCGACTTGCATTAAAATAGGTTATCTGTGTAACCGCATTTGTATTAGAAATATGCTTGTATAAGCCAAAATTTTCGAGGTTTCCATCCAACCATCTAGAAACCACTAGTAACTTTTCCTCTGTTCGCGATCATGACTGCATTCCCTCAACAACGAGATGCGTTTTTATACTCCTGAGAGATCACTTGATGCGGCATCTGCTCATATACCAAACGCCTGAAATATCTATGATCCTATTCAATGCTTCATATTCCTTCGATAAATACTCTTGTACCTGAGCCCTTTTAAGTTGTATGATCAATTTTGCTGACTTGACGCAAATTAGCCGCCCATCGGATTCCGTGTCTAGTGATGCTCAGAACTAGTATATCGTTATCCACAGATAACAGAATGAGGTTGACAGCAGGAAGCAATTCGGTACCATCTGCGCCAAGTGCCCCGACTAATAGCACATTATCGAGCCTTGAAACTCGAGAAGAATAATTTTTACGAAACAAGCTTAGTGAATTGGTCGTTATTATTCAATAACTTGAATGACGAAATGTCGAATGCATTATCAAAATTACGAAGGTTCTTGAGTGACAGCCTCGAGGATTAGTTCGGACACAAGGAAACTCTCAGAAACGTCAGCTGTGTCCTATGATCACATTACGGTTTGCTCAAGAGACCAGCCTCCATTCCGTCCATGTTTACTTCTCAAATGACGTTTCCTCATGATGCATTATGATGGTCAAGGTGCGGGTCTCGAGCAGACCATTGGCAGAGTAGAGAACCATGCGCCCGTAAGATATAGGGTACGAATAAGAGGAAAACACGATTCATACCATGGTCTTATAAATCACAACTTCGAAGCAACTCCATAGAGCTTAATCAGTGTCCCTGCTAGCGATACACAAAGTTGGGCTGGGCTTTATCTTTCTTTTTTTCCTTGGCGCGATAAGTAAACGAAACTCACCGCGGATCTAGCAGGGATAAGAGCTAGTGCACGTCGCAATGCCAGCTTATCAATCATTTCGAAGTATACATAAGGCAGCGTCAACTTTAAATTGATATACCTGTCGGTGGCTCTTTGATTCCTGTTGACGATGACAACCAGGACTGAATCTGAGACAACTAGTCATGTACATTCCAAAAATGATGGAAGTCCATGACTTCTCCAAGCAAGCCCAGATTATCAAAGACTATCCATTGGGTATCTTATTCAACTATTCGGCCCCCAAGAGTGGTTTACTAAGCTATCTGAAGGGAGGCCAAAAAATCCCGAAGGTTGACAGCGAAATGTGTGCCACGCATGTCCCTTTCCATATCTCGGAATCTCCAGATGGAAAACACACGCTTAGAGGGCATTTAGCTGGTAATAACCAACATATTGATATGCTCAGGGAAAACCCAAATTGTATGGTTGTGTTTCAAGGGGTGGATTCCTATGTGACACCAAATTGGTATCCACAAAAGAAGGAGACTCATAAGTTTGTACCAACATGGGATTATGCGTGCGTTCACGTCTATGGAAAGGCTAAAATCATCGAAGATAAAGAATGGCTTTTGAAGGTGTTGAACGAACTGACAGATCAAGAAGAGGGCAAAAGATCCGAGAAGTTCGGGAAGAGATGGAAAGTTGACGAAACAGATGAAAGATATCTAGAAAATTTGTTAACTCGAATTGTGGGATTAGAAATCGAAATCACGGATATTCAATCGAGCTTTAAACTCCATCAAAAGGCGAATCCAATCAATGTCAACGGTGTTCTAAAGGGCTATGAAACAGAATCAAATACGGAAAAGGCTAAGGTGATGTGTGAATTGGTAAAAGAAAATTATCCAAGAGAATTATGAAACTGTTAAGAAGTCAAAAACTATTTATTAAATCTTATATGTCTTAGCCTTACACAATTACAACTGTCTTATTTCTTCATCCATGAAAAGTGAAACTACACAAGTACTAAAATTCTGGTTCCATATTCATGTCAAACCAACCCAAAAAGTCGTCATTCATGGAGCTGCCTTCTATCCAGCCAGTGCTTTGCTGTTGAAAGAAGTTATTCAAGTCCGATAACTGGGTGATGGCTGTCTTGTTACTATTCTGGCTTTCCGCTGAATTTAACGCTGGCATGCCATTGCTATTCAAAAACAAGTTCAAATTGGAGTAGCTGGAGCTAGATTCTCTGACCGTAGGATTTCTCAGGCTTTCCTCAGCAGGTTTTTTGGAGCTATCCATCTCTTGTGGCACCGGAATAGACTTATTCAAGGAAAGATTTGACGATAATGAATTATTCATCATAAACAAAGAGTTCGGATGATTGCGAGAGCTTGTTTTCCTTTTACTCTGTGCATATGAGCTCATCTGTATTGGAGTTGCTGCAGGAGTACTGTTTGATCTTTGCATGCTCGCATCGGCCGCAAATGAAGGCCGAGATATTGCAAAGCTTGCCCCATTACTGTTGGACTTATCCTTAACTATAGCATTGGGGTTGGGTTTCTCACCGTTGAAAAGATTAGAAGTTGTAGCTTGAGAGAAATGTTCTGTTAAGTTTATTGGTCCAACACTCGATCGCTGCGAGGACTTCGATAGTTTTACATCCTTATCAAGTGGGGCCTGAGATTGTCTATCATCTATTTGCAGGGAACCTTGCGTTGCTAAACCATTTAAGTTTACACTACCGGTTTCGTCCAACATGGACAATGGAATGCCATTAATCTCAACAATAGCACCATCGGATCCATCATTCGTTTCAGCTAGCCTTTTGGCATGACTTAATGCATTCTTTGTCGGAACCAGAGTTGTGACTGCAGTACCCCCCGGCGTTGTTTGTACAATCGTTTCGAAATCCTCTTTCGATATTTGATTGTAAAAGGGCAGGGGCTGTAGCTTCCTATCCACTGAATCCAAAGGAGAGTGACTGCCTCTTTCTTTTCTCTTAACTTCTGCTTTCTCCAGCGCTTCTTGGTTATATTTGGGGTCCATTTCTCTTCTTCTAGCTTCATGAATACACCAAACCAAATCGTAAAATAAGGAGTCTGTCAAATGAGACCTCATACGACATATAATACCTTCTTCTTCAACGAAAACGGTTGGATGTGTTATCAAAACAAAGTTCAATTTTTCTAATACGCTGGCAGTTCTTGATATATCGTTTTCAACTGCAGTGGCCCAAGCACTTAACTGATTTCTGTATAATCGGTGAACAGTTACAATGGATTGACGGGCAGAATCCAAATATTTGTTCATTAAAAGTGGGGTTAGCTGTAATTTGAAAAGTATCAGTGCTGCGAAAGTGGCACTGTGTCTTATATAAATTGGTAATTCGATCAGCTGTTGTGATTCTAACAAGCTCGTCAGTAAAGTAACAATTTTGGTTGCAGATAAGTATGCTTCGGTAACGTATTGGCTTTGATCTTCGGGTGGTGTATCCGGAAGGAATGCAAAACAACAAATCATTAATTTAACATAGAGGTGATAAATGTGAACAGCTGTATCATTCTCAAAGTGAAGTTTTTTATTGGACAATTCAAGTTCTCTTTCAAGGATAGCCAGAGAGCTCGCACGGTCTCTTGGTTCCATAAGACCATCGGGACTAGCAACACTGGAACCCATAACTTTACAAAGCTTCGCTTGAAAACTTGCCAAGCATATTAGTCGACGAAATCTTGTTGGTAAACAATATCCGCCCTTGTTTTCGCTTGGTTTAGGACTTCTTGTGTCAGCTTCGCTGTACTTCTTGTGTTCTTTGCCAAACTTCTTCTCATCTGAATCTTTAGATTCATTATGAATATTATTTTTGTTATTATTATCCGCGCTTTCGCTGCTTATATTTTCTTCTCTATCATTATTGGATTTAATTTCCTCTTCATCTAAACTAACTCGAGCATTTTCTATGAGATAATCAGTCTGAGCCGTGGGAGGTAACCCTAATATACTTGCCCAACACAGCTCTGAAAAAAATATTCCGAGCCACGTTCTTGTTCTCCATTTTTCTGCATCTGGCATAGATGTTTGAGTTCTTGTGAATTCTGAAATAAACTTGCCTCGATGTAGTCCCAACTGATACGAAAGCGATTTAGCCAGGGCGACAAATCGATAAGAGCAATCGTCTAACACCTTCTGATTGGGCAAAGGCCAATTACATAAGATCAGGAGCGCTTGAGAAATATGAGTAGATCTTGGAGTGCGTATCCAGCATGTTTCGATTGCCAATTGTTTTATAAGCGATGAAAGCTTCATATAGAGAGAGGGCTCTGGATCGGAAAGACAGGCAGTCAACATGACAGTCCAAAATAAAAGCTGTGATTGCGAATAAAGTTCTGTTGCAGATGCCGAAGATAATATAGGAAAGTAAGGCAGGTATTTAGTCACAAAAATGTGATGCAACATATTCGCTTTGTCCATCGAGATACTTACATCTCCTAGAACGAATTCATCAATACTTGCATATGGAGATGGCAATAAAGGTATAGCATTCGTGGTTGCGACTACCGGCGCTTTTTTCTGCTGAGATTGGCTTAGATCATTATGGTTATGGGGGTCGTTTTGATTGTGAATCTTGTGGGCGCTTGTAATAGATGAATTAGATGGACTGTCATAGCTCGAAACAGGCGTATATTTTGGTGAGTTCGTTACTGATGTGTTTCGATGCAATGCCATTTGTAAAACGGGCGGCAAAGTCTCTTTGTAGTTATTGGTGGGTGCCGAATCGTTTAATAAAGGTGGTAAGGAGTACCTAGCTGATGCGTCGCTTTTTACACTATTAATTTCGTGAGGCGTTGCCACTGTAGATTTCTGATATTCCTGCAATAGATGCGGCTCGCTTGCCAGATAAGTCTGTACAGATATTTTTGTCGCATTGCTTTCTGGAGCGATCTCATGTGGTAGGAACTTTTTCCTCAGTGTCCTCTGCTGTAGTTTTTGCGGTTCATGATGTCCGTCCATGTCACCAAGTTTGCTCATATCAATTGATTTTAACGTATTAACCAATTCTTGTCCCATTTCGCCCTGCTGAAATGCACGAGCTATCAAACTTTCATTTCTTGTTAAATATTCTATCTTCAATTTCAATTCATCTACGTCCCTTCTTAAATTTTGTAGTTGAGATCCTTTCTTTGGCCTAAACTGCGGATCTATCTGGCAATGAAGACCCATCCGTTCGCATCGCGAGCAGGGATTGGGAAAATTATCGCTGGCATTACACTTAATTTTGTGTTGTCTGCAATGCGTGCATGAGGTCACAGGTCTATGGCCAGTTGGATTGGAATGATGACTATTGCGACGTGCTCTTGAGTCTGAATCACTCGGTGTAGAGGCTGCAGATGACGGTCCGTGACCATCTTCATATTTGATCCCATGCTGCCTTTTTGTTGCTTCAGCGGGAGCAAAGTCCGACTCGATAGATCTTTTTTCTGAATTGGGTTTAGAAGCAATACTGACAAGGTGCTCTTGGTCAGTCGTGTGCTCTCTTTCCGAGTCACTATTTTGGTTGGGATCACCTTCACTTGTAGACGCAGGTATTTGTGGTTGATCCATGTTAAAATCAGCACTATGAATTAACTGAGCCACTTCTTGAAAGATGCATACAACACAATACCACTTCGAACAAAGGGTCTTTAGAAATCTCTTTTGCAACCTTGTTTATCAACCAAAATGTTTGCCCAAAAGAAAGCAATATATTGCAAAAAGATGCTAAAAACAACCACAGGTTGTTAACTGAAATGAACAAACAGTTTCAAAATCCCGAAAGGACGTGAAAAGAATAAATAATAATTGATCTGTCTGAATATTGGTATATAATGATATACTACTTGAGCTACTTTTTTCCAATATACCTTTTAACTTGTAAACCTTGAAACCGTTCTTAATGACGATGATTGACGAAGGAAGAATATCGTAAAGCTGAATGCTGCAAAGGCTTGCAGCGGCGCCACATGACTCAACTCTTCAATCCTCGCTAGTTTTGGAACTGTTGACTAAAATATTCGGAAGCAACCATGGCATGATTGAAAAAAAAAGTAAAGGAGACAAAGAAAAACTCACGATCATTTAAACCTTTGTATAACGCAAGTATGGCTTGACTTTGGTGAAATCGCCAAACTTCCTCGACGCATCCGCATCAGAAACCGTAGGGGGGATGATCACATCATCGCCCTTCTGCCAGTTAATTGGCGTCACAACGCCTTTTGCATCTGTCAATTGCAAAGCATCGACGACTCTTAGCACCTCATGCGTGTTTCTACCCACAGAAGGAGGGTATGTGAAGGAAATTCTTATCTTCTTGGAAGGATCGATGACAAACACCGATCTGATGGTAGCCACAGGGCCATTTGCCAGTTTCTTGAACCCTTCCTCGTCGACCATATCGTACAAGAACGCGACCTCCTTCGACTCATCTGCGATAATAGGGAACTCGAACTTCTCCAGGTTGTTTACTTCCTCGATATCTGAAATCCACTTTTTGTGCGACTCAACACTTTCAGCCGAGAGCCCAATCATCTTGACATTGCGTTTATCGAATTCTGGCTTCAAAGAGGCGAATGAGCCCAGTTCGGTGGTACAAACCGGCGTGAAATCTGCAGGATGGCTGAACAATATGCCCCAGGAATCGCCCAAGTATTTGTGAAAGTCTAACTTTCCCTGTGTAGTCTCAGCCACAAAGTTAGGAGCTTTGGAATTAATCCTAAGTCTGGGTTGATCCTCCTGCTTGAATGTCCTCAAAAAGCGCACAGAAGTCTTCAAAGAATCTTTAGAGATAAAACCTCTGCCTTGCAACAAATGACGACTCAACATTGCTCAACTATTATACCGACAACCTTTTGTACAGTGCGTTCATTTTGAACCTTGCATTGTCGCTCACTCGACGCTCTGTTTTATAAAGTTTTCAGACACTAGGGAAAAAAAATTAGGGGTCGGTCAAAGCTGTGGAGGAAGAACAAGTCAAAGACAAGCAAATTCACGTGCCAAAGAATTCACCGTTAGAGCAAGGTGTCGTACAAAAGAAGCAATCAACGGGACAACTCACATATCATGCCCTTATTTACTGAATATCCTCCTACAGCTACAAGTCTTCGGAAATAGAATAGAGCGGCTTTAAGCAGTTGGGGGGCTCAAAAGCACGTGACTATCACGCTACTTTCACATGACTTCAAAAGTACCAGACAGTCTCACAAATATCGTGCTTTGTTTTGTGACGTTCGTACTGGCGCCCCTGCTTGTTACCTCCTGCCTGTCAAGCGGCGTTAAGCAATAATGCTTCTCTCGCAATAGCCAATGTCAAGATCTCAGCGGTAAGGCCTATCAGCTGGTAGCTAGAATGAATGAAGAGCATGTACTCGCCGATAGTCGGTTTTAAGCAAAAGCATACGAGACGCGTAAATATGCTGTAGTAGTGTATATAATACGAGCAATTGGTCAGACCTGTAGACTGGAAAGGTACCAGAAATAGCATCGTAGAGATATGGATAGCACGCAGCAGAGTCAAGAAGCCGAATTGGCTTCTGAAAAGGAGGCCGTGCGTCCAATTGAAATACCCGATGGTGGCTATGGCTGGGTTATAGTTTTTGCATTTTTCCTCTATAGTTTCTCTACGTGGGGTGCTAATGCCGGATACGCGATATACTTGGAGGAATACCTCACTCATAACACTTTCTCCGGTGGCAATAAGCTGGACTATGCAGCCATCGGGGGTATAGCTCTTGGGGTCGGTCTGCTGTTATCACCCATTATCATATGGTTACAAGTCATGAGTTCGGTGCAGGCCGTCATTGGCGCCGGGATTATCATGCAAGGCGTCGCTGTGATGCTAGCCGCATTCTCCACAAAACTGTGGGAAATTTATTTGACACAAGGCCTTCTTCTTTCATTGAGTCTGGCATTCATATTTATCCCCAGTATGAATCTGTTGCCTCAGTGGTTCAGAAAGAAAAGATCGTTGGCAACTGGTATAGGGTCTACCGGATCAGGCGTCGGCGGCATAGTATTCAACCTTGTCGTGCGTCGCATGATAGAGCTAAAGAACGTAAAATGGGCACTAATTGTCCAATTCGTTATCTGTATCGTCCTGAGCACAGTTGCTCTTCTTTTGACAAAAACTAGAGGCGCGGCGGATCGCAAAGCAGCAATAAGGAAGATGAGTGTATTTGATAAACAAGTTTGGTCCTGTACGGGCATGTGGCTAGTTTCTGGGTGGGTGGCATTCACCATGTTGGGATACTGTATTGTTTTGTATTCTCTGAGCGACTTCACAGTAACATTAGGTTACTCTGAAGGACAGGGTGCAATAGTGTCATGCATGATTGCAGTTGGATGGGTTTTTGGTAGGCCTGCCTTCGGCTATATTTCTGACAGATACGGTCCCTTATCTACGGGAGTTTTTGTGCACCTTTTGCTCGCAATCTTCTGCTGGGCCATGTGGATTCCTTGTCGTAATTACGCCACTGCCATAGTGTTCGCCCTCATCCAAGGACTCCTTATGGGCACCATATTGGCCACACTTGGTGCAATAGTGGTGAGGGTCGCCGGACTAGCCAAAATGGGTGTTGCATTTACACTAGTATGGATTACATTTGGATCTTTCGGCATTGTGTCGCCAATCATTGGTCTGACACTCCGCTCGAAAAATGGGACCCAAGGAAACGGCTATGCGCACACGGCCATATTCTGTGGTTTCGGGTATTTTGGAGGCTCATTATGCCAATTTATCTTGAGAGGATACATAATAGCTCGTGATAACATTAGCTTTAACGACCAGCTGGTTGACCATAATATGCTTGACACGGTTGTTCCTGTAAAGGCCGTATTCTCAAACTTGTTTCAATGGCGAAACCTTCGACAAAAGGTTTGACCTATAAATCGTGCCCAATATCGTTGAGTGGTGCTCTGCATTAATTACATCCAGTATACTGATAAATAATCAATCTCTGTACAAAAAATGGAAAATAAGGCCATTTGAATGTCAATCAATTTCACATATGAAGATTGTGCATATGACGGTTCTAACTTCTGTACTTTATGCAATTCTTACGATATTTCAGACATTTTTAGATGAGTTAACTAATTGTTCTACCGCCAAACATCAACAAAAATAAGATTACCCGGATATAATGTGATTGGCGGCTGTTTGGTATAAACAAATAAATGATAATAAATGCAAAGAGAAAGATGCCTTGGATGAGATGAAGCAAGCCTAACTGAACAACGAAGTTACTTTCTAGACATTCTGGATGTCGAAAAACAACAGCCAAGACATTAGAAGAAAGTCTATTTATGAACCGTTGCGGAGAAATCTGCATTCCAGACCGCCAATATCGCGTTCTGCCACGCTGCCTCCAACGGACTCTCAACAGCAACATCAACATCAACAGCAAAAGCTCGAGGCACAGGATTCGAAAGATCAAAGCCTCTTTCCACCAATGGGGTCGAACATGCGCGTTTACGTGCGTTGTAGGTCGAGAAATCAAAGAGAGATAGATGAAAAAAGTAGTGTAGTGATATCAACCCTAGGGGCAAAAGGTAAAGAAGTTGTGCTGTCTAATGGCCCTAACACACTATCTCAATATAAGAAGACATATGCGTTTGATCAGGTTTTCGGAGCGGAGAGTGACCAAGAAACGGTCTTCAATTCGGTAGCGCGTAGTTATATTCATGAAATGCTACAAGGATATAATTGCACAGTTTTTGCATATGGTCAAACTGGTACTGGTAAGACATACACAATGTCAGGCGATATAATCATTTTGGGGGATTTAGAATCAAAGGATAAGATTTTGCTGGGTGAACATGCTGGTATAATACCGCGAGTCCTGGTAGATCTTTTCAAACAACTGGCCGAAGAGAGCAATGAGCATTCAGTGAAGATATCTTTTTTGGAGCTATACAACGAGCGACTAAAGGATCTTTTGGCTGATGGTGATGAACTTGAGGAGAAGATTCGCATATTTGATAACAATACGGGAACTCATTACGGCAAACAAAACACTTTCAACACCAACAGTCATAACCACAATACCAACGCCAATAATAATAGTAACTCATCATCATCAATAATGGTTAAAGGGATGGAGGAAATATACATTAAGTCGGCAAACGAGGGATTAAAGCTTCTGATGACCGGATCTTTGAAGAGGAAAGTCGCCGCAACAAAATGCAACGATCTCTCTTCGAGATCTCACACAGTTTTCACGATAACAACTAATGTCTCAAAGACAGATCCGGTCTCTGGTGAACAGTACATAAAAATTGGAAAGCTGAATCTCGTCGATTTGGCAGGTAGTGAAAACATCAATCGATCAGGTGCAGAAAACAAAAGGGCACAAGAAGCTGGTCTGATAAACAAATCCCTTTTAACTCTTGGTCGTGTAATAAATGCTTTGGTTGACCATTCACAGCATATACCGTACCGAGAATCTAAGCTAACAAGATTATTACAGGACTCGCTGGGTGGAAAGACAAAAACTTGCATAATAGCCACGATATCACCGGCCAAAATTTCTACGGATGAAACAGTAAGTACCCTAGAATATGCTACTCGTGCAAGATCTATAAAAAATACACCACAGATAAACCAATCTATGTCCAAGAATTCATGCATCATGGAATACATACAAGAAATAGATCGGCTGAGACAAGAACTGAAGGCATCAAGACAAAAGGAAGGAATGTATATTACTCAGGACCAGTACGACTTGTATGAGAGTAATGGAATTTTGGTGGAGGAACAGAAGGTGAGGATTAAAAACATGGAGGAACAAATAAAAAAATTCAAAGAAAAGTATGTAGAACAGACTGACCTTAATAAAAAGACAGAACAAAGGCTGAAAGAGTCTGAAATAATACGAAATAACGTGCAAGAACAAAAAAGGGATATTTTACAAGTTTTTGATCATTATCAGAAGCACTGCAATCAATATGTCGAAAAGGTCGCTGAAATCCATCGACGCAACCTCGCTCTAATAAATGCTTTACAATTGGAGCGTAAGAATATTCACGAATCTTCTGTTGACGCTAATAAAATGATATTTCAGATATTGGCTGTCATCAAGATGAAAGCCAATGAATTTAGTTGTCTAAACACAGATTTAGACTCTTATACTGTTGCGTTCAAGAAAAACTCAAAATGTCTTTTAACAGATACAGATACTATTGTGAGTGACAGAACCCGCCATATTAAGAAAGAACTTAGTGCAGTAGACCTCCATAAATACGTTGCAGAAATCCAAGACACACATTCTGCTTTAGGAACTGCATTAGACAAGTTCGGGGCAATCCCATGGGATCAGGAGACAGATGTTATCTATGCCAATCACAGAGAAGTGATCAACGACTGTTATCAAAAAGTTAATACCTATAATGCATCAATACAAAGATCCATCACTGAATTGCTAAAGAGAGTCCAATGTAACTCCAAGTCAAATATTAATGATATAAGACAGGTTGGTTTAGGTCATTTAAATGATCTTTTCAAAGTAATCATTGATCAAAGAAAAAATATGGATCAGTTGGAGCAAGAACTAAGAGGTAACAAAATCGCATTGAAAAAGTCCACAAATCTGGTAGTACAGATGCAAAAGTATTTCAAAGATCGCGTAAGGGCTGAACGGTCGGATATATTTAGGACAATAATGAAATCTGTAGAAGATGCTGAAAAACGCCACATGTCATTGGATGATGAGCTTCTTAATACTACACTCGCCACTGTAGAGAAGTCGAAGAATGATATTTTGGAAGAGCAGCTGATCGACATCAAGAGAATGGGTCAACAGCGATCGACATCATTGGATTTTCTTAAAAGTCAGTTGGAACATTTTGTGGTTGACATGCAAACAATATCAGAAAAGCAAATCGGATCCTTGGATGGTCATTTCCCTTACCATGTAATATCCAGTTCCTTTCAAAATCTTAGCGATATAGTTTCGAAGCTATTCTGTGAGGAGTCCTCGAAACCTTTATTAGAATCAACCAAAAAATTAGGTCACAAAATCTCCTCAAAATGTGCGTCTTTAGAATCTGAAATCAATATGATTGTCGAGACTGCTCAGAACCATGTAATCAGTAGATCTGATAAAAATCAACGTCATGTTCATTCAGCGATGAATGAAGTCGCAGTATTATCGGAGGCTATATCAAAAAAATGTAAGGACCAATTTGGTGAACTGTTGGATGAGCAAGGAGATGTCATAAGCAAATTTTTAGATGGAACAAATTCTGTTATAAACACATTAAAAAGTGCAGAAGAATTTGATTCCATGCCCATACGTCGTGATTTGAAAGTTGATGTTGAGAAAGAAATTGTAGTTGAATTGCCAAAGATGAGTAGCCCTAGAGATTACAAAATTTATGAGGATAAAGAGGAAAAATTGAAAATAGAACCTCATTCCCCACTGGGTGGTCCGCTTCTATTTTGTCCCAGTACACCTGTTCCGGTGCCAGATCAACCTTTGCCACGTGTTTTAGCTCCCAGAAGCATAAACTCCAACACAAAGAGATTGAGCACATTATCAGTAGAACCTATGAAGTCAAATTTAGCACATGTAAGTTCAAACGATCTCAAGAGAAGGTTTACGGCGGATGCTGTCTTAGAAATTGATGACGACTCAAGAGATGAGACAAAACAGGTAAAGAAGTTCCATCTGCGCAAATCTGATTAGAAAGCAACAGAAATTCTCAAACTTTAAACGTCAGGAACACCACTATTTTTCTGAATTTCCTCAATTTATCAAAGATAGTTTGTAATATATATATATATATATATGAATATTATCCATAAGTGTCTAGAACGATCCGGCAAATTACCATGTCTGTAATAATTCGAATAAATCTATTCTTCCTTGCCTTGGCTCACCTACTTCGGATGCAATAGCCCTTCTTATATCATCACACATGGCGTTATGTGCACAGCTCAGTACGGCGATGTCATCTCTCGAATTTGCTTCCTGAATATCTTCGTGAATGATACTAGCAATATCTGGCCGCGATTTTCTAAACTCTACATGCGGGAATTCATCCATAATATATGAGATGTCTTTGAATGAAGCTTCAATAGTAACCTGATGACCGTCTTTTCCCTTTTCTTTCTCAACTACTTCCTCACTACCCTTATTCGAACCATCCTTACTAGACAACTCTTCTGATGATTCTGGAGCATTATAGATATAATCAAATCTTTTCCCAATTTGTTTATCATGATATTGTGTAACATAGACAAAACTTTGAACATAATCGTATTTTTGCAATTTTTTAAGTTCCTCAAAAAACCAGTCAATGCTGTGCCAATGTCTTATTACCCAATAAAACTTGATCAATTTGGTATTACTTTGACCAGCCTCTTTATGTTTAGCAATATCAGAGACATACTCGTAAACGCCAGGAATTCCGTTACCACCAGAAATCATGATGACTTCGTCATAAGAAAATGCTTGTTTATATTCACCATAGAATCCTTCAATAGCGACTTTAACTTGACAGGTTTGGTTCGGCTCATTAACTAATTTATTGTACATTCTTTTGGTGACACCATCTTTAATCTTTATCAAAAATTTCTGGGTACCATCCTCATCCTCTAAAACCGTAAAGGGATGAGATTGAAAGAACAGCAAACTCTTAACAAAGTAAACGTAACCGTAAGAGCCTGGTGTTGGTTGTTTAATTCTGAAACCTCGTGGCATCGATAATACTAATATCTCTTCGGATATAATAGTAGCCTGGGCTGTCTTAAAGCCATATAAAATAATCCTTACAATTCTTAAAAACCTATCCAAACACCAGATTGCAGCAGAAGCGAATGCCCATTGGCCATAGTCAAAATTATCGATGTGCTTCCATGCGCCAGCCAAAAAGATGACTGCCAGCCCAATATGGACGTATAGAAACAATTCGTAGGAATAAACCCTCAACCATGCAAGCGATTGAAAAAACATAGTAGCACCGGCAACCATTGCGACCGAACCTAGTCTCCACCACATGGTGTATATTCTAGTTGCATAATTTCCGACCCATAGTGAATTGAGGAGCATGGCGATTACATGCACGAATATCACAAGCACTGTAATGCGCGCAAGCCACTTGTGGAAAGTGAGAAAGGTAGATTGTTTCCAACCTGTAACCCACAGGAATATATTATTACGACCCGCAAAAAGATAAGTTAAAACAATGAGGAAGCAGGCAATTATACCACTGCGATCACCGATGAACCTTGTTAGTTGAGATTTTTGTAGTTTCCAAATTGTACCATGAGGATAAATATGAAGATTTACCGCTTCACCAATAACAACAAGAGACAGAAATAAAAACAGGACAACAGATTCAAGTCTTGTTGGAATCACACCACCAAAAAAATTTCTAGCAGTATGTTTACCATTAAGTAAAGCTGGCAGGGAGACGTTTTTTCTCCACCAACGCACTGGTGCCGACTGACCAATGCACCTTTTAATATTCATAGTGGCGGTTGGAAATAATCTTGTGGACCAATGATCAACACCACCAAGCAATAATATTAAACCCCAATATGCAAATATACCTGATCCCCACGCCAGACTATAAAAAAAATTATTCCGATAATACGCATAGGATTCATAAGCATTGTGATATAGGGTCTGGTTATAAAATACTGGGTAATAAACAATAGCTGACGAATTAAAATGTTTTATCTTCGATGTATCAACCAAGTATTTAGTAGCATTGCTGTAGTAGTTTTCCATCTTATCATCTGTTAAATTTGTGCATGTCTGTTTCATATAGTGTTCAAAACCTTGTTTGGCTAGATCTGTTTGAGCCTCTTGAAAGCCACAATAAATCATGGAACCTAGATAAGCCGGACTTTTACATTTACACGAAGTTCCTTGCTTCGAGGTCGAGCAGAATGTAGCTTGAATCGCACTGGTACAGCCATACCATATTAAAGTTCCTGGTGGATACCTTTGATTAACGCATAGAATGACTGAAATAATATGCGTGAATACTAACAAATTTGCTAACTTCATTGTCACTTATCGTGATTAGATAGCAGAAGAAAATGAGCAAGAGAAAATGTAATTGCAAAACCTATAACTGATAACATGAACTTATTTATATGCCGCAGCATATTGGTCTTCCTGAAAGGCCTTCAAATGATCCGAGAACCCAAACTATTCTGACTTACTTCTACAGAGGTCCAACTGTGCATCTCTTCCGAAATTCTTGGCAATGATAGTGCATATGACAGCATTACAAGCATTACAAGCATTACAAACGTTACACCCCTTTCTGAACTGTGCATGCATGTCCTGATTCAAGAGCCAATTAAAACAATCAGATATATGATACGTGCCGACAACTCCACTGTAAACACTGTTCGCCAAGTTTTTTTTCAATGAGTATCAAGCAAAAAAAATCCCATCTAAAAGCTCAAGGGCGCAAACATCAAATATTATTTTTGCAGGAAATTGGGACAATATGCTCAACGCACCCACATTTTTACTCAACAGTCAGGAATCCATGGACAACTGCATCTAAAAGAATCATAAACCCCTCGATTGAAGCCTCACCAAACATTGCCTGCACACGCATACAGGCATGAGAAAACTGTTTAAAAGAAACGCGAAGGGCTCGACTTGTCTAAAAGATATTTAGTTCGTGTATTTTTTTTCTCCTGTTATTCAATAATGCGCATCTTTCGAATCTTACGGCAGACTTCTTCGCGGCGCGTACAAGTTCAAAGCTTTTCGGAAATCAAAACTTTTTGCACCCTCATTCTTGCAATCAGTCACACAAATGACAGAAAAAAACTAGCATAATTTATTCCATGTAACAATGTTAAATGTTTCATGAGGATGCGGCAATAATATAGTTGTTTTCGCCAATGGTTCTTCTCAATTGGCTTGTTCTTGACTCGCAAATTCTGTTGACGACGTTATGTGTTAGACGATCTAGTCTTTTACAAGGTTCAGATATATCCTTACTAGAGAGCGGAGCAAGTGTGCCTGCGCGATTCGTCTCAGTAGCGGCAGGCATAAATGCCTCTCGCAAACACAGGTTGATAACCAAAGAATGGTAGTACGGTGATACTTTCTTCAGACGGTAACTCGTAGGGCTATCAGTTCTTAGGATCGTTACCCTGAAATCTATCTGGCTATCATTTTCTGTCTCACTGCCTAATCCGTATTTTATTGGGAAAATTTCACTAATCTCAACAATACTTGAGTCCTTGGTAAACCTTGGGTCGTTTTGGTCTTTGAAAATGTGTTTAAGCGATATCTCATCGCATTGATAAATTTGGTCGATAACCATCAATGCAACAAAATCTTCAAGTGTGCCTTCACAGGTCCAGACCAAATTCATGTTCAGTCCGGCTCTATCAAAGCTCATTTTCAAATCGTGCGTTTGCCGCTGCTCTTTGAAATTCTTCATCACGAGGTATTTTATCATATTTTGCCGGCACCAAACGATTCCATTTAGCTTGATCATTTCCATAGGTGGTCTGTCTTTACTGCAGATCAGTTCGAATATATCTACGGCATTCAATTTTCTCAGCTCAAAATTATTGGAATTGTAATAGTGATGATTGGCAAAATTTTTACGCTTACTCTGACCCTCGATTGGTAAAGGATAATCGTTAGAATTGTGATTCGCCTTGAAGAAATTTCCCTGATCAATGGTGTTTGTTCTATTACGAGTGTTTGTGTAATAATCATAGGACTTATTCGAGTCCGTCAAATAAATGACTTCAAGATCAGCCTCAGATTTCATTGTAGTTATAACAGATTCTTGAAGAGCAGGTAGCATAGAATAACTTGGTCTTATATTTTTCTTTTTAGAGATCAGCTCAAAGTCCGAGCAGAGTATCAGATTTGAAAGGTTCATTTTTGTAATATTGGGGCATAACTTTAAAATGTGTAAGATGTAACCAATTGGTAAATCACGATATGGGGCATACTTCAATAAAAATTTATTCGTATATGGATGCTTTGTTTTGTAAGGTTGAGGAATATCGAATTTAATTGTTGTTTTAGCATTGAGACGTTTTTGTTCCTGCTGGACTTTCTTTTGTTCTTGAATTCTTTGGCTTTTGATTCTATTACGTTTCTTTGACCCTATTTTCATCTTCAACCAAATAGAATCGCGATTCGTGGAATTTTGATCATAACTGGTATTTTTGGTGCCTGATTTGTTGCCAATACCTCCGGCCCCATTGTTACTACCACCGTTTGTCGTAGAGTTGGTTGTAGCCAACGAAACATGGGAAGCATTCTGGAAGGAGGACATTATGCTACTTGTGAAGGAATTAACAGAGCTATTAGAGCGATGCTTCCTAGCATGAACCATGGAATTCACCGGTTGCGAGGAAGCAGTCGAGGAGCTCAGTTGCGAGCTTATGGAGGAAGATCTCGAAACAACTTTTTTCAGATTAAAGCTATTCAGAAATGTAGCACCATAAAACGGATCATTCCTGTGTCTCCAATCTCTCCAGCCAGCTAAAGCAACTTCGTAATTCGAGTCCTCATCATCGTCAAAGGTGTTGTCCGAATCTATGATAGTGTTCTTACTTCCTTGGTCATCGTCATCGCCATCCTCATTGTACCAACCAATATCAGTACCGCCGGCCTGTTTCCCCATGAGTCCATTTTGCAATCGTGACAGGTCCAATACTCTGACATATGTCCCATTTTCGGGATGCAAGCGCAAGGAAGTAATAAACTGCCCAACTCTATAGGTCGATGTGAATTTAGGATATCGATATAGCACAAACTTTGTTGCTTGGCAAAACAATCTGGACACATATAGCGTATTGACAAGGGTTTTTTGATCGTTGCCGACCATAAATAAAACATGTGCCACAATTTCCATCGGCAATGCATTGATATCCGCGTACTGCACTACGAGTTTCTTCTCGTATATCGTATTCTCGGATTTCAGCAGATCATGCTGTTTGTTGGAATGCGAGGTTCTCAACGAAAATATCGAGAACGTATCACTGGATCCGTGCTCATGCAACCTGTTGATAAGCTTTTTCGACGAAGAGCTCAGTAGCGACTTGTATTTTCTTTTGATCTTGGATCGCTTGCTGAGGCTGTCCGCATCGTTGATCACCACGGATCCGCTCGCAGTATCCAGACTCTGCTGCGTCATGGACTTGCCATCGTCAACCATGCTCCCGTTACATATGCTTAACGAGCTGCTCAGCGTTGTTGTCTTAACCAGATTATCGTCCTCATAACTTGCTATTGGGCTTGAAACACCCTTTAACCTATACGATCCGCTCTCCTTAGTCTGTTTCTTAACGGCAGCAGCCCCACTGCTCCCACCAGTACTTCTGTAACTCTCCCCGCAACTTGCGCCATCGCTGTTTCTATTATATAGCTTCTGATATACCGAAGTGCCGTACCTGGCGTAATCGTCGCTGACAATATTCACACGTGGGTACCTCTGTCCCCCAGTCATCTCCACGTTGCTGCGTTTCTGTTCCTTCTAATTTGTCCCACAGCAACCGGCTTCTCTGTACTACAGACTAACTATGATTCTATATACCAGTGCTGGCTATCTGTTTTGCCTCCTGATTCGTTTCAATAACTTCCCCCGATAAGATCAGTATTATATCATATCATCTTGTGATTGTCTCCAGGCGTTCGAAATCTTTGCACCGCAGCATTTTTCTGCAACGCAAGTCAATGAAAAACTTCCTAGAACGTCAACTAGATAGTGTTCTGCAAAGCAGGGAAGCCGATGTACAGAAGTACCGGCCTGCTTAAGGTTATTCATTATTGGCTCTGGAATGACAAGATAGCTACTTGGCAGCAAAAAAAAAGCTTTGAAAACCGGTATTGCTCATGGCAATACACTTTTCTTCTGTGTGCTGCCGTTTCCGAGCTTGGAAGCGACACTACGACTAGTTACTTCTCCTGGTGAATGGTGCATCGCTGGTGCAAGGCTAGTATCAGAGGGGACCAACGGAATGCACTTATGAGGATGCATTGAAGGATCATCCGAAAATGAGATCAAATCCTTTTTTTTTCGAATTAAGCTTTTTGCGATGTTAGAGCTCCAAGGCAAATCGCATCGAGCGACGATAGACAGATCTCTCTATAAGCTGAATCCCGCTAAGCCAGATCACGTGAACATGGTGCAGTCTAAGACACAATGGAACTGGTATTTGCTGCAGGCTGGCTGAACGCTGGAATTATCACGACTAGGCTGTTATCGCCCCGCAACTTCTCAGCCGATAGATGAGAGAGATCCGATCCTACTCGGTGTTTTCGGAACAGTTGGGTCAACTATACATTGCATGCACTTACCTTCAATTTTACTCTTTGATGAACTAGGTATGCTCGGCTTGGCATGAGACATAGTTCTCAGCTGTGCTTCTGTATCATGCGCTAATAAAAATGGCAGGGCCTCGGCAGACAAACTGCAGACTCGAGAGGAGCATATATCCAGTGGTATCTCGAACAAGTGATCAATGAATGGCCTAAGCTCTACAAATATTTCAATATTTTGTTTGTGTTTATCTAGGATTCCGCACGCACTGCAAACTCTCGGCTGCCCGTTCCATACTCTTTTTTGGGAAAAAAAGAAGACTTATAGCGACCAGGCCCCAATGCGACTTGTTCCAGCTATCGTGGACTAGTTCGTGGATGAAATCGTACTAGTTGGTCGTGTAAAGTATTCACAGAAAAAGGTTTATCTACATAGAGCTTTATTTAATTATTGATTATATCGGGTTACTGGTTGTGTTTGCCAGCCTCCTTCTTTTTTTGTTCATACAGGGCATCAATTTCCTTCTGCTTTTCCATTTGCATCTGCAACTGTTCTTCAGGCGAAGGTATGTTTCCTTCGACATAATCTTTTAGAGTAAAGGTTTGGCTGCCTAGATGTTCTTGCTGCAGTCTAATTTTCTCTTTCTCTTCTTCGATCAATTGCATGAAACGGACGTAGTTCTTCTCACCTTCTTCACGGATGAGGTCCAGAGGAAATTTGGCCCCCGAGGAGCCCATGGAGTTGGCGACTCCCAACAATTGCAGCGCCCAATTGCCCTGTGTCTTTGTCTTTTGATCCTGGTTGAACTTGTTCTTGAGCTTGACGACACGTTCTTCGAATTCCTGTGGAATCATGGTCTTATCGTGGAAACTATTGAGGATGGGTCTCACATCATTCACTTGTTGTGTAGCGAGGTACTCCAGGAATGGGATGAGAGCTAACAATTTGTCGTCAGCTTGACCATCCCATGGTTGCATTGGGATCGCATTCTCGGGTTGCAGCTTGTAGCTATCAGGGTTAGTGTCGATCATGACAACTTTACCAAGATCTCTATTTAGTTTGGAAGCATCTTTCATGTGTACACCATCTCTGTATACACAATGCTCCTTGAACAAATTGTAAGAAACAAAGGCGTGGATTGGATCCAATTTCTCAGCAATCTTTTCTGCGTACATCATGTAGTTTGAAGAGAATAGGACAATTTCGTAGTATTGGGATAGGTAACCCAGAAAGTAATCGCATCCAGGTCTCTTTGCAGTTCGCCAGCCAGTTTTTTGTGACCATTCAGAGTGCACAAGAAAATCTTCCAACGTTATTACCAAAGTCAACGGTCTTTGGTATGGTGCAGGTGGAGGTGGTGGCAATAAATCGGGAAATGGAGGCTCTTGAAAATACGTGAACATTGAATTAAAACGAGCCTTGAATCTCTGAAGCATTAATGTTGGGGAGTAGCCGTCTGGGATTCCCTTTCTTATTTCTGCGGATTCGTTATCTTCCCACTCTCTACCCAGATATATTCCGCAGCCCAACAAACCAGAAAGCGAAAATATATAAAACCAATTTGCATATTTCTCTCTCTTAATATCGGTGGAAGTTTGTCTCTTCCTTCTCTTCTTATTGCTGCCTGATGATCCTTGATCAGCGTTCGCTGTTGTGGAAGTCTCCGATTCGCTCTCTTGTTTTTTGCCGCCAGCGTCATCAACATCTACTCCTACCTTGGCTAGCATATCATCAGTCAAGACAGATTGTGCCTTGTCATTCTTTTTAGCTTGCTGGAGTTGTCTTGCACAGTGAATCAATGATCTGTTTTGCCCAGAACTATTTATCAGATTTTTCCCGGAAAATGCTGGATTCGTGACTGTACGAAGTGAATTCTTCCATGAGAATCTCGTAGCAGATCTCAATACACGTTGCATTTGGTGAATGTACTCGGCTTGGGTTCTTTGAGGCCTTCAAGTTGTCTATCTTCGAAACCTTTTTTAATTTTGATAGCTAATTGACGAAAATTTTTTGTTGTGAAAAATAAAATTCAAAATAGTCAAATAATAAACACACTTAAGATGTTAGAGCCACAAACTACGGCAAAATGTATCATATCTACCACCAAAGGCCGGTTAGATGTAGAGTTATGGTGCAAGGAGATACCAGTTGTCTCACGAAAATTTCTTGAGGCTTGCCAATTGGGTGAATTAGAAGATGAAGCCATCTACCAAATCTCAGACGATGGAAAAATGGTATATTTATCCACCAATAAATCAGATATCCATAGTTTGCCTATAGAAACAAATGAAAGAATACGATTCAACAGAAGTGGACTGCTTGGTTGGGATAACAACTTGAAAACCTGGTTTATTACCCTAAAAGAGTACTCAAACGAAAACGCTAATGGAAAAGTGATCGCTGGTAAAATTGTAGATGGTTCTTCCTACACTTTGAAGGCAATTGTAGATGAGAGTGAGACGGATACGACTGGGAAATTGCTATATCCCGCATATGTCAATAGAACTGAAATAACAATACCATATTTTGACGATTTACCGGCAAGGGTGATTAAAAAGTTAGCACTCGATGAGGGATTACAGCAAAAGAAGTCGACGAAGGTTAAACTATCCTATGAAGATGAAGATGAAGATGAGGAGGAGGATCTTGTCCCCCCTTTGAAGAAGATAAAGATTAAAATGCCCAAAGGGATAAAAATAACTGAAGAAGTAATCACCCCCTCAATTGAAGTCTCAGCTGAAAAAAATGAAAAAATCAAACTTGCTCAGGTTACTGAAGTTGTTGGTAGTCAAAGAATTGAGGACAATAAACAGGCTTTGCGACCAACGCTGCAAGAATACGGCCACACCGAACGTGAGCAAAAAACCTTGGAGATGCTTGCGATGTTCAAGGAAAAGGTTAAGGGAAAGAATATACTCAAGAAAAATGTCTAGTTTGTTCTGTATGTACATTTATAATTCAGTTCAATTCAGCATTGCAAAAAAACTTTTATATGCAACATCAAGATCAAATAGTAACTCCTTGGCTTCTTTATCGTCCAGCTCTTCGTTCATCTTCATTTTGTTAATCTTTACAATCCATTCAACTAATTTCTTCTTGTTCTCCGCTTCGAATGGCCTTTCAGGATCACTTTCATTTCCTGCATTATTATTCCAATGTAATCCACCAACCCTATTGATACTTAACAATAATTCTGCTAACAGCGGATGTAATTGGTCTTTCGTTCTATAATTTAACTTTATAGCATCCATTACGGTTATAAAATTCCCAGTTGCTTCTGCAACGTTTTTGCTGTTGATGTTGGTTTTTGCTGTCCCTGAATTACTATTACTGTTACTTATATGTTCGACGGTCATCGGAAAACCTTTTTCTAAACGTATTACACCATTGGGTGCAATGATATTATACTTGTCACTGAAATCGGTTATGGAATCACCAAATTTCTCTTTGAAATCAGAATCATTCTCATTATTAGCCAGTAGAGTTTTATACTGGGCCAATAGTTTGTTTATCAGATTTGTGTATGCATTCTCATTTTCTATGACATCTTTCAAGTACAATTTTTCCACTTGATCAATAGTTATGATGATTGAATAAATTTCTGATAGTGTTTCTATGAGTCCCCGTTCCTTCAAGGTGATATCGCGATCATACAAGGGCACTTCATCCATTGCTGCACTTTGGTTTTGTCTTAACTTTTAGTTTAACATATACAGCTTCAAATCAGCTTAGTGTTCTGAAGACTGTTCGATTTCGTGCCAATTGACCTTTTATTCAATTAAGGGTATTCTCGAATGATTTGAGCTCTGAGCAGTACTAAATTGTATATCCAGTTTCTTCAAGGTCTGCAAATCACTAGGATATACTACTGGAGGTAGTGGAGGATAATCAATTCTGTTACTTGGAATACCGCTCGAGCTCGATGTAGCCACCTTTTTGAGGCCACCAAAGTTTTCGTAAAAAAATTTAGCATACTTAGCAGTTTCCCTTTCCTGCAGGATCAGCTGTTCGACGCTTCTTAGTTGAGGCAGTTTCCAGGGGGTTATGTCTATAGGCTGGCTTATTTGAAAACTCTTACCATTGCCTATCTTGAATTTAACTGTAATGCCGTGCAGGATTCTAAACAGATTCCCGCGATGTGTCGTAATCGAACTATGATATTGAAGAGGAACGAGGCTAGGATCTCCATTTATCTTATTTTGCAGGAGCCTAGTGTTTATTCTTGAGGTATTTGTTGAGGGGTCATCAGGTGAATTTACCGACTTGGACAGAAAGGGTGAATCAAGTAAGGATTCCTCGAAATTTTTAAAAAGTTCGTTGTGTGTAAGAATACGAATATCCATCGACCATCTGATTGGGTTGCTGGTTATTAACTCATCAACTGGCTGAACCATTTCATGCAAAATATTTTCCTTCGGCTCATTATTACTCCCACCAGAATTTACTCTCTCGTCATTATTAACTTCCAAAAACTCTTTAACATTGACTACAGAAGCCTTTAATCTTGCCTTGCTTTTCTTATTGAATATCAGTGATGTCGCAGACGATGACACAGTTGATGAATCGTGACCTGCTTTGGTATTAAGCTTCAACTCAAAATCTACATGCAGATTATCATCTTTGGTCACACATGGATTTCGCAATTTATATGATACAACAAATTTTCTGTCAGGGGAATATACTTGCCTACTAATACTAGGAAACAGCTTACAACTGGGTAAGAACGTGTATCTTTCGACATTTATTGTTCTTGTGAAGAGCTCAGGCTCTTCCAGTCCATTGTACCGTACACTGCACTCTAAAATTGTCACTGTTCGACCAAAAACATGATTGAAATTGGTTTCTTTGATATCATCAGGTAATCCTATCGTTAGCGGGATATCGATACCGATTAGTTTCTTCTCACTTATCTTTATACTTTTCTTATAATGCGTAGTTGTTCTTTCCAGCTTCGGCTTTGAGCTGAACGAGTGATGAGAGGTATTAATCAGGGATTCTACACTCTTTAGTTCTATTTCAATCTTATCTATTTTAAAAGCTTTGGCGTCGTTAGACCTTATTCTCAGCTCGCATTCTACTCGTGGTAATGTTTCCGGCAAACCAGGACAACCTCTAACTACAGAATTGTAGCTGGGTTTTAAAGATATTATCGGATGTGTCATTCAGCGATTTAGATGATACTTAGGCTCATATCAGGATTATCTGTACTCAATAGCGTTGGTGTATACCATACCTGCTATTTGAATTCAATTAAGCACTATGTACGTATTTTTCTTCAATTCGTCATTTGAAGATATCTTTTAAAATTTAAATGTATATTTAATGCACTTTGGTGATAGGTATGTGATTGGAAAAAACCGATACCAAATGAAATCTACTGCTCAAACCCTTTTCAAAGAGTCACCACTATCTCTTTTAACTAGGCCGTGGAAAAAGTTCAGGGATGGTACGTTGTTTTATGGTGATTCCAAGTCCGGTAACCGTCGTACTGCATTGACTACAAAGCAAGGTAATAAAACTATGTACAAAGGTACACGTTCCTCGGGTATTGGTAAGCATACCAGATACGGTGGCTACACCATACAATGGAACAAGGTTCGTACTTTTGTAACCCCGCAAAATTATAACATTCAACTGAAACCTTTGGTCAGTCATAATGTACCTGAACTTAGACATCAGTTCAAAGGCTATCAAAAAGGTGCACTTGATGCCAAACTGTATTTCAATAAGTTGAGGGAATATGTAAAGAATGGTAAACTTCAGACTGAAGGTTCTGATGTAAATTGCTACATAGAGAGGGGTTAAGCCGAGAATTTCTGAACTAGGCATGTATATATAGGTTGATGTATGTTATGAATTATTCTTTCTTCGCTTTTGAGGGCTATCTAGATTACAAATATGAGACGTAGACACAAGCTATTACTTATACAGTGTAAACTTGATAATTTTACTTCTTCAGTCTTCTAGCTAGAAGCGACCGGGAGCACCCAGCACTTGTGCTAGCGCACTCTGACCACCACTTTGTTGGTAGTCCATTGAGATGAGCTCTAGCAAGGAAAACCCGGTGGCGACGCCTATAACCATACCAGCAGCTTTACCCTTCAATCCTAAGAATTCACCAACAATTGCAATGGCCGCTAGCAATGCAGCACCAGTTGTTGAAGCTATTGGAATAATTTTCTCCAATTCCTTGACAACACCTTGTTCTCTACGACCAGTTAGTGTAATATCCTGCTCTTTGAATTGCACAGCCAGATCACGAGCCGAAGAACCAGAGATTGCTTGCCATATATTTGCAAACCAAACACCAGTGACTAGCATGAATGCAGTATAGGCGATGAATGTTAATGGCTGATTAACTATGCCACTGAAGAATGACTTTGGAGGAGTCAACAGAGATAATGGGAAAGTTGGCGCATAGAGCAGATTGTTGACACTTTCATAATGACCGAAGATTTTACAAACAATGCTTGAGGGATCGTTTTTGCCAACCAATTGAATAAATACAAAAGCCACAATATGAATGGCAAAAAGAACGACATACGAAAATGCCACTGATAAGCCACCAACATGTAACAAACGAATTGGGTAAACATTGTTGATACCACGAGCTTTTGTTGATCTGATAGGTAGTTCCAAACGGAAGCTTTGCAAATAGCAGACAGCACCAAAAATGGCAAGGAGGATTAAGGTTGTATTAAGATTTGGTAGGTAGTCTCTGTTGAAGGCAGATATGATTCCACCAACGAAAGTCTTATGCTTGCTTCTTAAACCCTGTATCAAATTGATAAAAGAGCCCTGGGCTTCCTTGTGGCCATCGTTGTCGACAACAATTTGAGAAACACCGAAAGTGTCGGCTACCAAGTTGGTTGCGATAACTACAGTGTTAATGGCCATAGTACCAGATGCGAACCCAAAACCCTTGTCAATAACCTCAGACATCAATATGACGATGAATCCTGCACCCACCAATTGGACGTTCAAAAGTCCGATTTGGACAATACTTAGACTTTCGCCATAATAACCAGAAAAGATGAAAATGTTAGCGAGAATGAAATACTGCAAAAGCGCCACTACTTTTGATAACGTCTGAAATAGTTCTCTGTCCTGTTGGACCTTAAAGTTCACTCTTATTAACTTCATACCAGCCAAAAGCTGCAAGATCAAACCACTTGAAATAACAGGGAAAATGCCAAATTCTAACAATGTCCTTGGCTCAGCACCAAACATACCACGCAGGAAATAAATCGGATCTTGAACGTCAATTGCCTCTTTTGAGATACCAGCCAATGGAAATTGACCGAAGATATATATCAATGCCGAAATTATGGTGTAAACAACCTTATCATCGAAGGAAACCTTCTCGTATGGCATTTCAACCTCCGGTAGTACCGCGAATAATGGCTTCACCACATCAATTAGTCGAACTATGTTATACAAAGAATTGTTAGTAAATCTGCTGTGAAAAAAAGAGAAGCTGCAATTCATGCAAGATAAACCATAGCCTGCACACCCTAAAGTTTGCTCAAAACATACAGCCTGCCATAACTATCAATGAATCAATGGAAAGGGTTTATCTATTCTACAGCAGTGTTACAATTGCCGAATTCACTCCTAATCAGCGGCGTTATGAGCATATGCTTTTCAAATATCGTCGTTAACTCACAGTCCAGAATTTTTCAAATCGTCTTCCACGTAGTCATTTGTAACGTTCCGTTAAATGCGACGACACACAGTGAAGGTGAGGTGGGTCGTGAATAGCAGGCTCGAAAGTCTGAGAATAACTGTCTCTATCACTCCGAAATAGCTGGCACTTCTTTCCTAGTTGATTCTACCACTTTCTCTGGGGGCTCACCAATCTAAACAGGAATTTCAACAGCGCTTGCTTATAATAAGACATTTAATAGTATTTGACTTTTTACCAAGAACATATTCCACTCCTGGATCTTTGAATAATCTTGATAGCCAGTACATCGTCCAAAACATTTTCTTCAACACGCCAAAATGCTCAGTTGGTTTTGATTTCCTAGGCCTATTCTTCAGATCACGTGGATCAGTAAATAAAGACTATTACAGTATACTGTAACCGCCGACAAGGACTTGTATAAGAGTTGGAAATACACCAATTAGTTTTCTTATTCATATTTGTGGGACGGAAAAATGCTCTACACCCCTCGAAGCTACTTTTCATCATAAAGATAAAGTGACAAGTGAACATCGAAGAGGCATTCAGTGAATTACGCATTCTCAAAATTGCAAGAATTCCCATTACGATATTATGATACAAACAAAAGTGATGCAAAACTAACAATCTATGCCCAAGATATTGCCCACGGTCTGAATTCTCAATTAATCTAAAAGCACGTCCAGCTAGAGTCTGTATAATAAAGGGCTTAAAAGGAAGCGGGACCGTGTAGCATTTAGAAGTTGAACTGCGAATTATTGTCAATAGATCCAACGTCTCCATTGGCAATTACGAAAAGCTTAGTGGGAGAGTTTATTCTTGTTTCGTTATCGGCTTGATCTCTAACACATAGGTATAGAGATATCAGGTAGTTGAAGGCTAAGAGAAACTTGAAAAGGGCATATTCTTGAAACGTTGTCAAGTAGCTGAAAGTACTGCAAGGGGGTAGATAATCGTAAATACTTTGAAAGTTAAAAAAGAATATTTTATCCTAACTATGATGGGAAAGTATTGAGATAAATTGTAAGGTGGGCGCGAACTCAAACTTTTCCAATCGGGCCCTTCTGATAAAAAATCTATCGATATTCGCGATTAAGAAACTCCTTATGGTCCACTCTCGCTGCCGCCAAAACTAAGACTGCAATGGGATTTGCTTTATGTAAAACGACAATGAATCCTCGAGGCCACACATGCATCAATACTTGACAAAAAATATCTAGGTGGGATGTTCAAAGATTTGAATTTTTGGGCAAAAAGTAAGCTCGCACTCAGGATCGAACTAAGGACCAACAGATTTGCAATCTGCTGCGCTACCACTGCGCCATACGAGCTTTTTAACAATTGAATATTTTAAATAAATAGTTTAACATTTATAAAAATGAAAACGCCGCTGCGATGTGTCAGTATTCAGATGTGCATCTGCGAAGCACTCCAAGTTATATATCTTTAGATTTTTCATCCAAGAAGCTCGCATAATGGTTGCAGCTGATGAAAAATGAGCATTCGAACTATATTCTCTTTTTCTGTGTTTTGGTAGGCCCAAAGAGAACTGAAAAGATTGAAAGGGAAAGATCGATTATAAATGCCGCTAATAATTTTCAGCTTGTTGAAGCTTTCGAGGAGGATTTGGTATATCCATTGCTAGTCAAAGGAAATGACAAGTTTCCAGAGAAGACCATCGCTACTATTTGACACTTACGAGAATGCCGTTGTGTCAAAAGACGATAAGGAGCAAAGCAAGACGATTTCGAATGGTAAGTTGAAAATTGCTATGGATCCCAAAAAAATATCAATTGATGATATGGATATGGTATCTCTGTCGACCAGCTTTGATCAGCAAATGATGCTTGGTTCTCCCATGTACTTAGACGCCATGGATAACGGCGAGAAGCACAGTATGGTGCTTGAAGCTTACTTCAAACACGAAAGCCATTGCAGTAAGCCAGTACCGAGCGATGCCTCAAACTTGCATCTGGAAGATCTTTGTGAGGACAAAAATCCTTTCGAGCTCATCGTTGATTTGAGAACGAAATATATTTTGGCAAGCTCACAGGATTCAAGATCGAATGTAAAGTATGACATCGAAAAATGGTTTCTTTATCCCAAACCGCTTCCCAAGTTTTGGAAATACTCACACGATAAGAGACTCCAAAGCTCCGATAGTTTAGGAGATGATGAGGATATTGACCCAAAAAATAGCCAGAAAAAGGGATACTATTTTCCAGTAATTGGTGAAGATCAATATATCGGGGAAGACATTTTAGGCTCAGCCAGAAAACTAGGGAAAGTTCATTATACTGGTGAGTTTTTTGAGCTAGATCATTATATTATGGAGTATGAAAACCATATTAAACAGTTTAGCTCCTATATGCATGCCTCAAAATCCAAGAAAATTCCAAGTTTTAGTGAATTCAGGGAAGACTTTGATTTTATTGTCAAAACTATTCACCGACCTACTCTATCTGAGATTGCCCAAAGAAGAATGAACTATCTTTTGGAGAAATTTGAACTTTTTCAATTGTTAAATTCTAAGGCAGAAATATTAGAGAATAAAAGAGTTCCCTTGAGAGATTTTTACAATGCGAGAAAGGTCGATAGAAGCTTATTATTCAGTGGATTTGTTACCCAGCGCCAGTTGAGTGAATTCATCTGGGACAAGATAAATGTCGAACCGCAGAGAGTAGTTTTCAAATCGGAGGACGGAGAAAGTTTTACTTTGAAGCAGATATTCTATAGGAGTTCTTCGCCCGGAGAATCTCCAGAAATTGGGTTAAAAATTATTAATGATGAATTTCTGGAATGGTATAGAGATGTTTATTTAATAAAAATGCATTTGATTCCTCAGAAAAGTGTTATATCGTATCTGAAAGGAAAGGAACTTAGATTTTATCTCCTAGCAAAAACTTTTTTGGAAATTGATAACTATATTGACGGTGAATATCTGGCAGAGATTTTTATTAAATATTGCGTTCATACACTTGAAAAATCGAAATATCAGTTGGCACAAATATCTGTAGATTTCCAGTTCTATGAGAGCAATGAAACGAGTTGGTGGACAAAATTCGCTCATTGGATTATAAAATGGAAGATTGTTTCACATAACATTCGCTGGAATGTTCAAATATCGAGATGCTACTCAAAACTTTTCACGTCCGGCAGAGTAAAGAACTTCCAGCAATTTTTAGATCTTATTTTCCAACCACTTTTCGATGATGAAAAAAACACTAGTATCGAATTACAATTTTTCCTTTCAAACGTTTGTTGTATTGACTTGGTTGTTTCGCACTTCGACGACTATATCTGGAGGGAGTTTCTGGATGTTGATACGAAGCCTTCCGATTGGACCAACAGTGATAATCCGGCAATAAGCCAGTACACATATTATCTGTACTCAAATATATCCAAATTGAATGAGATGCGCCGTCGCAAATACTTGAACACAATATCTCTAAGGAGTTACTGCTCCCCTTTGACAAATCGAACAGCGCAATCCGATCCGACACTAAATATTTCAGATCAAGTCGAATCAATAGTTTGTAATTTACTATTGTGCGAAGCGGGAATAGTACAAGCGGAACCATTATGGCAAGGGTTGTCCATGCTATCTTACCTATTTTATTTGTGTCAAATACCAATGACAGTTGCACCATTATCCTCTGTATCTGCAACAGCAACGCAAACCCATCAAGCTGATATGGCTATGTTATTTAGCCACGAATCCTGTACCACAACAAGGGATATTACAGAAGGAGAACAACCCAGCTATGTGAAAAACCCATTTATGGACTTATTTAAAATCGGCATGAAGGTCTCTTTATCTTCGAGTTCTGTGCTATTCAATAGTTCTTACACATCGGAACCTATTATAGAGGAGTACAGTGTCGCAGCTAGTATTTATTTACTGAACGCAGCAGACCTCTGTGAGTTTTCACGTACCAGCGTGCTGTGTAGCGGATACGAAGGATTTTATAAAGCCCATTGGATAGGGGTGACTACCTCTCAGTCGCCGTTTTTTCAAGAAGATATAGGGTCAGTTGACATTTGGTATGATAAGGAAGAGGATACTTCTGAGAGACACAATGTACCATTGATAAGACGGAGGTATAGAAAAGAAACTTTGGATTTAGAATGGTGCTTTATTAAAGAGCAGTTCGAATTAAACTGAGGGCCTTATGCCAGAAAGTAAAACAAAATTTATACCATGCATCTATCATTATACTTTTAACGCACATTTCTTGTTTTTATTTGAAACAAATAACCATGAAATAGTTAATTGATCGAATATCATATTAATTTTTTCCAGCTAGGGCTAATCTCTCTAACATACTTTGCATATTCCTTCAGTCTCGTTTGGTTATGGAAGGAATCGCGGGTTGCCTCGGGGTCGTCGTAGTAAAATAACTTGAATTGGCTCACTTTTTTGTCTCCCTTTTCTAATTCTATTGACAAATCGATAACACCTACGCTGCGCTGAAAATACCATTTATTAACCACATTGTCTTTTCTACTCCTCCACAATAGCTCTTTGGGAAAAAGTTTGAACATCAAATTGAATATTATGTCCGAGATTCCCAATGATCCCTTTAAATGCGGCAAAACGGCAAATTTGTCTAAATAAACATATGGATTTTCAGTAGGACCTTCAAAAGTTAAAATAGCTATACCTTCATAGTCACCGATTACTATCACTGATGCAATTCTCCCATTTATACGATCCAGGTAATGTATCAAATCCAACTCACGACCAAAACTTTTGTTCAAAATGCATACCAACTTGTCTAAATTGAGTTTCTCCATATTCGAAGATCTGAAGCTGTTCTTTGTTTCTTGCAAATGGTATTTGGATGGTAATCCAATACTGTTGAATTGCGTCAAAGTAGATTCTCCGAATATTTTGATATGTACACCTTTTTTCAATACAGTCGTCACCGATACGGCATCGTCTGCAATAATTTTGTGATTTTTAGCTTCTTCGAGATCACTGGGTAATTCGTACCAGCTGTGGCCATCCTGTGCACATTGAAGAGATTCATGTCTTTTCTTGAAACGCGGTAATGAAGAAGATATCAGGGATCTATCCGTCAGCAAGTTATACAGGAGAGGATTGTTTCTATCGGAAGTCAATGATGCGGCCTTTATTGTCGTGATTAGTCCTGTCGAGGCAGTAGAAAGATTCGGTAATACAACATTCATCAACTGCAAATCCTCTAAGTGCTCCTTGAATCTTTTCTTCATCAAAGAGATTTCCTTTTCCTTCGCGTATAGTTTCAGTCTGCCTAATGGATCTTCAGATTTTGGTTTAAATTGACATAGCTCGTCGTACTTAGCCTGTAAAATCTTTGATAGATTATCATACTCTTGACTTAAATTGATGAAAACATGTGAATTCTCATTTCTCTCACCAGACGGGATACCGCCAATTCTATTTAAAATGAAGAATTTATCAATATACGGGATCTTTCCATGACAAAGATGTTTTGTGAAGCTAACAGTATCCCCCATCATATACTGGGTCGCGGATGACTCATCGAATACAAATGGCTTGATTATGGGAACCACGTTTGCCATATGATTGTCGTTGAGTAACGATATCTGGGACGATAGTATGGATTCATATTGGCCTGATTCAAGCTTGGTGAGACCATTGTGCAAATGTAACGGTTGAAGTCGAGCTGTTGTTATCAATTTGTCCAATGACTCAGCTTGGTGTGGCACGTGACTAGAAGGGGGAATCAAACATATAGGTCTTAATCCTAGCATACGCAATCGTCTTATAGCCTCCGATAGTTGTGAAAGAGTTTTCTCATTTAATCGGTGCAATTGACGTGTCAGGAGCAAGCAATGATTCATCTTAGCGCCATCGCCATACTTTAGGATATAATCCCTGGCTTCTCTTTTGGTGGCTGTAGAGTTCAGTATTGACAATATGAGTTTCTTCGAAGCAGCATTTGGTTGCTCATAGCCTATACTACCTAAAATGAAACGTCCCAGCATACCGCTACGATTTTCGTTTCGGCCACTTTGGTTCTGGATCCATTTCATTTAAGTTTTTCGCCAAGGTATGATACTATGTTGTATTTACGATTGTAGTGAAAAAAAAGAGAAAAGTGCGAAAATTTGACAAATTTTATAAAGCTCATCACAGTAAACTTAAGCAAGGGCTCAAAACTGACTAGTTTATGTCATTGCCCGACTGTCTGCAGCACACCTTTTCACCTGAGGAAATTCAGTTCATAGTAGAGAATGAACCTATTAGAATTTTCCCCCGTATAACGACTCGCCAAAACATAAGGTCAAACAATGCAGGCACACGTCAAAAAGTGAAGTGCCACCTAATAACCACCGATGCTCACAACGTCAATAATATGGTTGCTATGCAATCCACGGAAGTGGCTCTCTGGTTGGCCCTATTACTGAAGCAGCAAAAAAAATGCAGCATAGTAGCACCTCAGTGGCTCACCGTTCAAGAATTGGAGTCTCGCATACTGTTCGAAAAGAAAAATACCGACAGGTTTAGCACATTACCTTGGAATTGGCTCGTTGTTGCGCAGCTACTTTTCAAGAGAGCTCCAGACGACTTTCATGATCCCGTTCATGTTCTTAGGGGCAAAATACAAGATCTCAGGGAGATAAGACAAATAAAAGTACTCAAGGGTCTCAGACATCTAAATGAGTCCCACCTGCAACTTGATAATCTCAGTCTATTGGAGATCAATGAACTGAGACCTTTTATCATCGGCATCATGGACAAGCTACGACAAATTCATTCTGCGGCGAACACCGATAGCAGCGCCAATGCACATGGTCAAGCAACAGAAGGAGTTGAAGACTATGACTGAATCACCAAGCTTTCCTTGAGCCCCACGTATATGCGACGGTAGTTTCTGCTGGTTATATCGCATCGGACGAGCCCCTTAGTTAAGCCGGAGAACAGGAAAATAGTAATATAAAGAGGGACGATCGAAGTTCGTGTTTTATTTTGTTTACACCGCAACTTCCCCATATTATAGAATTAGGTTAGTAACCAATCTGGGACACCAGAACATTCAGACCGACGTTCACTTAGTAGCAGTCAAGCAGATAATCAAAAGAAAACAATTTACAAACAAAAACAAAAACAAAGATGTCCTTCATTTTGAGGCTGTTTAACAAAAAGAAGCAAGTTCAGAGCAATCCTCAGCAACATCAGCAGCAACAGCAACAGCAACAACATCAGCAGGAAATTCAACAAGGAGCTGTTATCGATGCTCTATATACGCAAGACGATGATGGGTTCGTAAATATCTGTCGCTCGACTTCTGCGGCGCTTACAGAAGAAGGGGTCGATATTTCCAAATGGGAGATGGCGAAAGTCTTTGGGGGTCAAAGAAATGCAGTAATGGCAACTCAGTGCGCAGAGGCTTCTGTCCCGGCCAAAAGTTTGGATAGTAATCTCAGGGCAAATGCCAGTAAGCCATCCGGGGTTTCGGATAAAGTCAAACCCCTCGAATTGAAGGACGAGCCGCCCATGGAAGCTTCTCTTGAGTTGGATATGTACGATGACAAGAGGAACCGTATTATCAAGAGATCAAATAGAAGAAAATTCAACTTCGAGAGCAAATTAAGCTGTTAGATGGCGCCTGCTTGAGCTAAGCACCAGTCCTAGAATCGGAAACCTCATAATCTAGCGGTTTCTTTGGCCTAAGTATAATACATTATCTTCCCCATTTATATTCAATAATTATATAAGCAATAAAAGCTAGTCAGCTCGTAAAAGGGCTATTTTGTGTCACCTGGTTCTATTTGCTCCCAATCTCATATCAGCCGCACGATAAGATAAGATATATTGGCTTGCACGAGGTGTTAAGAGTCGGGTAACTCCGAAGGGGGTCTTTGCAATGTGCGATGAACGATATAAAAGAGCCCGGAAGATGACTCTTGCTACTAGTTGAGAATAAGAATTCAAAATTCAGCAACGATCGAATTTGCTCAGAATGAAAATATCATTACCGTTGGCTACATCAGCCACCTTTTTGCTCGCCTCCGTCGGTCAATCAATCGTTATTCCGCAGGGGGCCCAGCATGCATTTGAAGTCGTCAATGGGGATCAGCAATTGTCATTTGACGGGGAGGATTACGAGTTTCCCAAGCCTCATGTTCCTTACTTTTTGAAACCAATTGTCGAGTCTGATAAATTGCAAGACAGAATTAACCTTGATGACTTGAACGAGACTGTGAGCGATCTTTTCGAGATGGCAAAGAAATCTACCAAGAGGTATGGACACCCAACCCGTGTTATCGGGTCTGCTGGTCACTGGAAAACTATCAATTATATCTTGAGGCAGTTTGATCATATGAGAGACTACTATGATGTTTCTTTGCAAACTTTTAGTGCGCTTAATGGTAAGGTTTTCTCTTTCAATTTATCTGATGCCAAGACAGGAGAAGCTTTCTCAGATGCTAAACCGTTTTCTTTGTCTCCACCAGTTAAACCATTTGTAGGTGAATTGATTGAAATTCCCAACTTGGGTTGTGATGATGCGGATTTTGAAGCTGTTACTCCAGAACCACCTTTCGAGAAGCAAAAGAAGAAAATTGCGCTTATTGAAAGAGGTCAATGTTCATTTGGTGTTAAGAGTGATTTGGCAGGGAAGTACGGCTACAAGGCTGTTGTCATTTTCGACAATGATCCAAAGGCAAAGAAGGGATTGCAAGGCACTTTGGGTGCTCCAGCTAATCATACGGTTTCAACAATTGGTGTTACTCATGAAACAGGAAAAACGTTGATTGAAAATATTATCCTTAATAAACACTACTCTCTGTATTTTGCCATGGACTCATATGTCGGTAATATTTGGACCAAAAACATCATCGCCGACACAAAACATGGTGATGAAAACAATATCGTTATGTTGGGTGCCCATTCTGATTCCGTTGAAGACGGCCCTGGGATCAACGATGACGGTTCTGGTACAGCATCCTTATTAAACGTTGCTAAACAATTAACCCACTATAAGATTAACAACAAAGTTCGTTTCGCATGGTGGGCTGCAGAGGAGGAAGGTTTATTGGGATCAAATTATTATGCAAATAATTTGTCAGCTGAAGAAAATCAAAAGATTAGGTTGTTTATGGATTATGACATGATGGCATCGCCAAACTATGAATATGAGATCTATAATGCTAGTAACGCTGAAAACCCTAGTGGATCTGAAGAACTCAAAAACCTCTACATTGATTACTATAAGGCGCAAAACTTGAGTTATGTTCTGGTTGATTTTGATGGACGTTCTGATTATGTCGGATTCATCGAGAATTCAATTCCTGCAGGTGGTATTGCAACTGGGGCTGAGAAACACAATCCTGCTGATGGAAAGCCTTTTGATTCGTGTTATCATCTGCTTTGTGACAACGTTACCAATTTGGCCTGGGACGCTTTCCTTGTCAACACAAAGTTAATTGCTCACTCGGTTGCTACTTATGCCAATTCGTTGGAAGACTTCCCCGTGAGAGAAAATACCACGACCAGTGCGTTAACTTCTACCACGCCACAGTTTAAATACAGAGCAGATTATCTGATTGTTTAATCCAAAGCCCGCGCCTTACATGTATGTATATATACGTATATGTAAATATTAAAAGCAACATTTTGTCGACTATTTGTAGTATCTGATTTCTATTTAGGAATCCACCAATTGACTAGGCAGCCTCGTTCAAGAACTCTAATATAAAGGTCAAGGTGTTCTTTTACCGACTTAAGACAATAGACTCAAAAATCCTATAATACTAAAAAAATCCATTTTCCAATCTCTTTCATCTACAGAAATATCGCTAGGCATTATGTTGGGCCCCCGGTAGGTGCGTATGCAATTCGCAGTAAGGCGTTAGGATTATATATCTCAAATTGATACTAAGTTTGGATTCAACGGCTGTAATATCTCAGTTAAATGCCAATGTTGAAAGACCCTTTCACCAAGTTTAATAGCTTCATCTCATTCTCTCCTTTGCAAGAGTAAGCAATGAATTATGAAATTAGATGCATTTCATAAGCAGTTCGAGCTGGTCGGCATTGGTGGTAACGTTCAAACCTGTGAACAATAACTAAATGAGTCCATTGGAATTCTAGTTCATCGCAGACACGTGAATCATACAATTATTTATCACGTGATCTGTTTATATTAGCTGTCCTCTTAGCAGGCATAATATGTAAAACAAAAGCGAAAGAGCCAGCAGCTGTAATCGCGCAAATAGAATCAAGGGATTGCAGAGGTAATGCTAATTAGTTGGTTTTATTGTTTTTCTGTTCTAGTATCTATTGTTGTTGCTCAAGGACTAGGATGCGATGTGGATGAACTACAATTATTGGTCGAGGGTCTAAAATATGATTCGAAGTCCTTGCTAAAATGCGAACATTTGATTAAGAGGCTTTCAGACTGTTCAGATAAAGGAATACCTGTGGATGGTATGAAAAATCAGGTTTTATATAAATCCGGCCTCATCCAATTGAGTTTGAACCAGGAATTTAGAGCAATGTCATCTTTTGAACGTATTCTAAATTCTCAAAGTACAGCATTTAGAGATTTGGCTGTTGAAAGATTGCATAAGCTGTACTCCGAGTTTGGTTTATGGGATAAAATCCAATCTGATCCTAACAAAGAAACTTTTCAGACACTAAACGAAACGAGTCTCAAGAAATGGAGCAAACATGATCTGTCTATAGTGGAAAATGAATTGCCTGCCTTATTACAATTATCTCCCTATTGCTATGGTACTAGATTTATATATACTGAAGCGTTATTTTGGAAACTTGGACAAAACGCTGAAATGGATATTGCGACTGCCCATCAAATAATAAAGAATTTTGAGACAGTGCTAGAAAAAACTGGGGCATTACTGTCTTTGCTGCAGCGCCTTGAGATGCATCATTCTATATCAATTTTGCAAATGTTTGTCGTAAACACAGAACCTACACATTTGAGAAAGTGTTTAGCGATCGATATGGATTATGAACCATGTAAAAGATTAACTTTATTGCATAACAGAATGAATAAGATTAACCCAGGAAGATCTGAGATTCTAGACCCGGAAATGTATACATTCAAGCTCTCGTCTGAAGTGAATTGGGATAAACTAATAGAGTTTTACTTTCATTCAAAAAAGCCTTGCATCAAATTAGCAACCGGTACAAAATTCAAAAATAATTACGAACTTGTATTATCTACAAGCACCAGAGCTATCAATGACCTACTAGAAAAGTACCACACGGCATCATTTCGCGGTACAACCGAGTTCCAAAAATTCCTAGATGCCACAATATGTCAGTCGTCACTTCATTTGCATGGTCAAAAAGAATTCATAATACCGATGTGTGAAAAGGCTTTAAAGGAAATTGTCAGTGGAGAGACTATCCATGAATATAGAGATGGCAGAATTGCCGAGGAAAGTCTGTCGGAAATATGGAATACCTATCCACATATGGCCATATACATGATACAGAATATTTTATCAAAAAGCAAGAAAAGTTCGCCTGCAATGCAGGATATATTTCTCAAATTTTATCGTGATAATGATTTGAACAAGTCTAAAAACGAGTATATGAGGGCCCAATTTGAGATCATAAACAAGCTCGTTCAAGAGAGGCACCAGCAGCATCAACAACAGCAACAGCAACAAAGGCAATGGTTTAATTTCAATCAACACCAACACCAACACCAGCAGCAGCAGCAGCAGCAATCAAATGGAATCAACTCCGAAAAAGACTACTATAAAATCCTTGATGTTCCCAAAGATGCAGAACAAAAACAAATAAGGCGATCATACTTAGATTTTACAAAGAAGTATCACCCCGATAAACAAGGGCAATTATCCAAGAAAGAGCAGGAGATAAACCATGATAAGATGTCGCAAATTAATGAGGCTTATGAAACACTGAGTAATAGTGATAAACGTAAAGAATATGACGACCTAAGGTTGGGTACGCGAAAGAATGCTATGAACGCAAACATGTTTAGGCAACAAAGAAGCAACCCTAACGGACAGCCATTTCAATTTAATAATTTCAGAAGGAATGCCGGTTTTAAATTTCAGTAGCAGTCGCATGAAAAAGAGAGTACTAAATGGGGAGGTTTTCGCGACTATGAATATCTAGGTATCACACAGTGTTGCGATTGACACTTCAGTATTACTATATCATCGATACGAAGATTGCAAGGTCAAATAATGCTCTCTCTCGAATGGACAGTCCTCTGTGCTTCGTTAGAAGCTTCCAGGAGCACCTGGCACCACAGCATACAGCTTACAGCATTATATAAAGTATATTGATACAGGACCCCAAAATCTTCGATCAATCCATCGACGATATGAAAGTTAATAGCACTAAGTACGGTACTGCTTTCTGCTTACTTTTTTGCTTACTTTTATATGAAAATAATCGCTCTGCATAGAAACATTCTTCGAACTGAAAATCAACTTTTAGATTATTGCAATGCCCGCAGTGCACGTGACTACGCATCCTTGGCAGTAAATCAGACCTTGTGCGGCTGCAGGACTACGAGATCGTAACACTAGCACCATATCCCTAGGATGCTTCATTACCTATACTGTCACAAACTTAACAATGCAGATCAATGGGCTTGTAGCACAGCTCTACACAGATAAATGCCTCTGGTATCAAATTACTTGTCAGATGTTTATCGAAGCTGTGTGCTGCTTGAACCTCATTATCTTCCATCCGAGTCGAGTCCCCATCAGTGCGAGATAGTTTAGACGTATTGTCGCCTAAAACTGGGTACAATTATCCTGACGAAGTATTTTACGACTCCATTGAGCATCTGTACTATTTAAACCTGCGTCTATCGATGTCAAGTTTGAAAATTTATCTGCCTGCAAAGATAGTGCATAACGGATCTTTGAACCATTATCATTGTAGGACGACGGATCTCACAGACGTTACGTCCCCAAGTTGGACAAATCTTAGAGTAAAATATTATCAAGATTCCAGAAATGGCACACGAAGCGAGACCCCCTCATACGAACGCCACGGCCATCACGATTGCATCTAGCCGATTGAGAAACGTTATGCCGCAAGATGGGCCTGCAAGCTCGGCGCACGTCCCCTTTCTTGGCTCATGCTTTCACAGATTAATAGGTGCAAAGTCCGCTTCTAATCGTTTTATCTGTATATCATTTTGAACGTATACCTGAAGGCTTAGCAGCCGCATATCTCGCTCCAACACAAGCGCCTCGTGGGGCCACCTTATTCAGCAGCTGAAGTGATTTTTAAGGAATTTGGTGCTGAACGGAATATAAAACTGTCTTCAAAGATTAAAAAGTATTTGACGAGTTTGTCGTTTGTGCAGATCGTAGCAGTTGATTATATAAGTTGAAATGGCTGCTGGCGACGAAAAGGATTTTACGTTTGGTCATCTGGCGTATCTTGTGTTCGAATCTGTGCTACAAGTTGTTATAATATCATTTGCCGGATTTTGGAGTGCCAAGTCGGGGCTTTTACCAAAGAAGGGTCAAAAGATCATATCTGCACTAAATGTGGATCTTTTCACACCATGTCTGATTTTCAGCAAGTTAGCAAGATCTTTATCGATGGCCAAGATCTTGGAAATTTCCATCATTCCACTGTTCTTTGCCGTCAGTACCGGCATTTCGTTCTTTTCTGGTAAACTGGTTTCGAGATTTATGAGACTAGACAAGGATGAGAGTAACTTCGTTGTTGCTAATTCGATTTTCGGCAACAGTAACTCCTTGCCGGTTTCATTGACATTGTCACTTGCATATTCTCTACCTGGGTTGACCTGGGATCAAATTCCTAACGACAATAGAGATAACGTTGCTTCCAGGGGGATCTTGTACCTGTTGATCTTTCAGCAAATCGGACAAATGTTGAGATGGAGCTGGGGCTATAATAAATTGATGAGATGGTCCGGTGAGAATCACCAACATATGCCACCATCACAGATCGAGGCTCATCTAGAGGCTTCGAGGCAAACAGATGACATTCAGACGGGCGATTTGGATCAGGAACTTGGATATAACCCAGATCCTCTTTATTTGAAAATTTGGCTAAAGTTGAAAATGGGTTATCAAACTATAAGAGGCTATTTGAATCCGCCATTGTATTCGATGATTATAGCTGTTATTGTTGCGGCCATCCCACCTGTTCAACACGAACTTTTCCACAAAAGCGGGTTCATCAATAATACGTTTTCTCAAGCAGTTAGTCAGTTAGGCTCAGTTTCCATTCCGTTGATCTTAATAGTTTTAGGCTCAAACTTGCATCCATCCGAAGAAACATTCCCCAAGAGCTATAACCACAATAAATTGATCATTGGCTCTATTTTCGGTCGCATGATTTTGCCGTCATGTTTCCTGCTTCCTGTCATTACTATAGCAGTTAAATATATCAATGTCAGTATACTCGACGATCCAATATTCTTGGTAGTTGGTTTTCTACTGACTGTCTCGCCGCCAGCTATCCAGTTAACTCAAATTACACAGTTGAACGAATTTTTTGAGGCTGAAATGGCAAACATCCTTTTTTGGGGTTATGTTGTGTTAAGTCTACCAGTGAGTATTGTCGTTGTTTCTGCCGCTATTTACGTTCTTCGGTGGGCAAATCCTGTCATGGCATAACTCAAGACACTGCCTTCTTTACAGTCACACAATAGGCTGTTTTCACGATAGAATTCATAAATAAGTAATAATATATAAATTAAGTTGGTTGAAACGTTATTCACCAAATTCGTGACGAGTACTTGGTCTGACTTACATCATAAACCTGATATAACACAATCCTCTGTACCACTCATGTTGATGTTGAAGGTCGTTGGATATATTACTATTTTGGTTTGCCATGAATACAAGATGATAACTAATTCTGAGCTGCCAAATTTCACAGACCACTTTCATTTTGGGAAATTTTTGTTGGAACTGAGAAATAGTGAAAATAAATGCTATTATCTACAATATAGCATTTCCGGATGACGTGCTGAATAATTAACTAAGTTGTTAAAATTGAGAGTCAGTAAAATATAAATGACTATATCTGCAATATTACATTTACGGATGACAAGCTGAATAATCAGGTAAGTTGCGTGAGGTGAGCTCCTACAAATTATTGTTCGGTGTGGAAGAGAGTCGAATTATATTTACTGCAAGACGATTACGATCAGGGCCATTACTATGACATATGCTATGAAATTTTCAGCAATTACAGCCGTACTATAGATTCTGTTGGACTGAATAAATAGAACGATTCTGAGTGCAAAATTTGCAGTGATGACAGTGTTGGAGGATGCGACAGGTGCAAATCGTGACGTATAAATACTAGTACTTTTTCTAAAATTTATTCTGTTCATTTCACATCTTTTTTATATCTCATATTATAGAAAATCAATGATTATTTTATGCATTTATAAACCTATATATTCCACCAGCTAAGTATCAATGTCTACTAAACAAAGTGCCAACAACTGCATCAATAAACACTTCTTCCAAAAGATCTCGTTTTTCAGTTCTAACAACTTCGTCGTTTATTCAGGATGTAATTCGGAAACGTCATATTATAGATTTCGAGATTTATATTTCACTGACTCTCAGTTCCAACAAATCATATCAAGGATTATCCACTAAATAGATACAGCCGTCAAACCGCATTCAAACATTTTATTAACCCATCAACTCTATTAACGTCGTGTGGTAACAAATCAACAAAAAATTACCACTAATTAGTATGGTTGTTTGGCCGAGCGGTCTAAGGCGCCTGATTCAAGATTGCAGAGCTTCGGTTCGAGTCTTGTGTGCAGTAAACTGTACACCACGGAATTCTCAGGTATCGTAAGATGCAAGAGTTCGAATCTCTTAGCAACCATTAAATTTTTCGACAACACACCATTTTCTATGATAAGTTATTATAGGATAACCGTGACCTTGAAAGTATTTGAGTTGAATAAATTACTTTTAGTTTTCACGTGCTGAGCGACGCGTCACCGTTGTTTTTTTCACGCGTCATATCAATAATCAACATAATAGGTGAAGAGGATGGAATTGGTTTAAGCAGACTATACATTTCGGCAGCAACGATACCGAGAAATCTTATCGCTGGTCTTTATTCTACTGTGTATTCACCGATGTACATTAGGAGAGTTGTGATCAAGGGTTTCAAAACATACCGTAATGAAACCATCATTGACAATTTTTCACCACATCACAACATAGTTATCGGCTCTAATGGCTCAGGCAAATCAAACTTCTTCGCAGCTATTAGATTTGTCTTGAGTGATGACTACTCGAACCTTAAAAGAGAGGAGCGACAAGGTCTGATCCATCAAGGATCCGGCTCAGTTATGAGTGCCTCGGTCGAAATTGTGTTTCATGATCCAGATCACAGGATGATTTTACCATCGGGAGTGTCCTCGAAAGAAAATGATGAAGTTTTTGTTAGAAGAACGGTTGGTTTAAAAAAAGATGACTATCAATTGAATGACCGTAATGTCACGAAGGGGGATGTCTTGAGAATGCTGGAAAGTGCCGGTTTCTCGATGAATAACCCTTATAATATTGTTCCTCAAGGTAGAATTATTGCACTTACAAATGCTAAAGATAACGAACGTCTACGTCTACTGGAAGACGTTGTCGGAGCTAAATCCTTTGAAGCAAAATTGAGGGCATCATTAAAAAAGATGGATGAAACTGAGCGCAAGAGATTACAGATCTCGTCTGAGATGGATGAGCTCAATGAAAAACTGAAAGAGATGGAAGAGGAAAAAAAAGAGCTAGAGAAATTTAACAGCTTGGACAAAAACCGTAAGTGTTACCAGTTTAATTTGTACGACAGAGAATTGAACGATGTTATCAATGAGATTGAAAGACTAGAGGGAGACTATAATTCCACTCTTCATTCCTCCGAACAATATATTGAAGAATTGGATAAACGTGAAGATATGATTGGCCAAATAACCACAAGATTGCAAGGTATTGATTCTAGCTTAAAAATAAAAGGTACCTCTGAGATATTGCAAGCAAAGACAAGATTCAATGAACTCAATAAAGAAATTGCAACAATAAATGTTAAAATCAACGATTTACAAAGGCAAGTGCAGGCCCATGATGAGCAGACTACCATTGATCGTCAAAATTTAGACTATGTCAGTGAGATTATTGCAAACAAGCAGAAGCAGTTGCAAAAAATCTCGCCACGATTTGAGGAGTTAAGTAAAGAGGAGGTGACCTACAAAACGCAGTTGCTTCAATTGAAAGAGAAGCAAAGAGATTTGTTGCTGAAAAAGGGAAAATATGCCAGGTTTACTACTAGGGAAGCACGGGATTCCTGGATCGCAAAAGAATTGGATGAATTAAACAAGACGCTGTCAAGCCTAAAAGATTTGCAGAGTCAATTTTCTAGTGAACGGCTTGACATTAAAAGTAAACTGGGTACGGTTGATGAGGAAATTGAAGATTTGACAGACTCGATCCAAGGTGCAGGTATACTCGCAGAGTTGGAGGATTTGGAGCGAGAACTCGTTTCATTGAGACAAGAATATAGTAAAAAGCTTGATGAAAGAAAAGAGTTATGGAGGTCAGAACAGAAACTACAAACAGTTCTGGCAACTGTTCTAGATGATGTCAGCTTTTCAGAAAGAAGCGTTAATGAAACTATGAATAGAAGTTTGGCAAATGGTATTGCGAGCGTCAAAGAAATAACAGAAAAGTTAAAATTACCAGAAGGCAAGGTATTTGGAACTCTCGGTGAATTAATCAAAGTTAGTGATAAATACAAAATGTGCGCGGAAGTTGTAGGAGGCAATTCGCTCTTCCATATTGTTGTGGACACAGATGAAACGGCAACTTTAATTTTGCAGGAGCTTTACAGAATGAAAGGTGGTAGAGTGACTCTCATGCCATTGAACCGAATTTTTAATGACCCAAGTATCACTTATCCACCTAATGACCAAGCTTCGTGTACACCGTTGATGAAAAAAATTAAATACGATGCTCAGTTTGAGACAGCAGTCAAACATGTATTCGGGAAAGCTATTGTTGTCAGAGATCTAGGACTAGGTGCACGGATTGCTAAAAGATTCAAATTAAATGCGATAACCTTGGATGGTGATAGAGCAGATCAACGTGGTGTTTTAACTGGTGGTTATCATGATCATCATAAAAAAACCAGACTTGATTCATTAAGAGCTCTGAAAAACTCTAGAGTACAGTATAGAAAGACAAATACTGATCTTGAGCTTACAAGAGAAAAGATAAAGGCTGTGGATAGTGAGGTTGATAGGATGAACGGATCTATTCGTAAGTTGTCAAGCAAAAAGGAGACGATTGTCACCACAATTGACGCCTTGAGGACAAAGCTGAACAACAAAAAAAGTGAAAGAGTTTTTCTCGAAGAGTTAGACACCTCGCTGATGATCAAAATCGAGAAAATACTTACGAATATCAAATTTAAGGAAGATAGGATTCAAGATTTCAACTTAGACTTGACTCAGGATCTAGACAATCAGCTGTCTATGGTAAAACAAAAAGAACTCTCAGATCTTAATGTGTCAATAGGAAACCTTGAAAATAAATTAAACCTAACTTCAGAAGCTCTTCAAGGTATAACTACCAATATTGACATATTGGATGCGGAATTGAACTCCAGGCTTTTGCCCCAACAAAGGGAGTTAAAATCCAAAGAGCTAGTTGATGGCGATTCATTCATAGCTGGTTTAAAGAATGATGTTCAAGGTTTGGTTGTCGCAAGAAACCAGTTAGTAGAACAAAAGAATATCTGCAACACGGAAATAAGCAATCTTCAAAATGAACTCGACGCTTTGAAAGGAGAGAGGAAAAACAATGAGAAACTTTTAGAAAAGGCAAATAGTCAACAAGCATTACTCATAAAGAAGCTGGAGGCGTTTCAAAAGAATGCTGAAACCTCGATGATCAAAAAGACAACTTTAGCTTCGAGGCGTGAAGAACTGCAGCAAAAAATAAGAGATATTGGACTACTCCCCGAAGACGCATTAAATGAATTTAACGAATTATCCAGTGAAGAACTGCTACAAAAATTGAATTCTGTTAATGATGATATCTCTGGTCTGAAAAACGTTAATAAAAGGGCATTTGAGAATTTCAAAAGATTTCATGAAAAAAGGAGCGAGCTTGAAGAGAGAGCTATAGAGTTAAATGAATCGAAGAGCTCAATTCAGAACTTAATAATCAAACTGGAACAGCAAAAGGTTGCCGCTGTTGATACAACCTTCAAAAAAGTATCGGAAAACTTCTCCAAGGTTTTTGAAAAACTGGTCCCCAAAGGGACTGCAAAGCTTTTAATTCATCGCAGTTCCAATAGTGACGACGATAACGATGTAGACATGGAGGATGAATCTTCTCAGACAGAATCAGCATATAGCGGAGTATCGATATCCGTTTCGTTTAATTCAAAAAAAAACGAGCAACTCCATGTTGAACAACTGAGTGGTGGTCAGAAAACTGTCTGTGCAGTCGCGCTCATTTTAGCAATACAAATGGTTGATCCAGCCCCGTTTTATCTATTTGATGAGGTGGATGCTGCCCTGGATAAGCAGTACAGGACTGCTGTTGCGAACATAATCAAAGATTTGTCAAGAGATGCCCAATTTATTTGTACCACCTTTAGAACTGATATGCTGCAGGTAGCAGATAGGTTTTATCGTGTTAAATACGAAAATAAGATCTCGACAGTTGTTGAAGTCGATCGAGAAGATGCTATTCACTTTTTGAGAGGTAATAATAAGTTTGCAGATACCTAATGTCTCACACTACGTAAGAATAGCTAATTAGAAAACTTTGCATTTAAGTCTCATTTCTTCATTATAAAATTGGTCAAATAGGTGTAAGAGGTGTTTTTAAAAAATTTCGAAATATCATCAGTAATTAACCTCTTTTGAAATCTTTGATCAAGGATGCAAACCCCCCACTATTTTTTTTTTTCTTTCCCAAAGCTGTACTGGCTGATTTAGCACTGATGAAACTATTTTCTTCGGAGGATGAAGAGCTATCACTACCAGAATCAATTGAGTCCGAATCTGATTCTGATTCTGATTCTGATTCTGATTGTGATTCTGATTCTGACTCATTATCATCACCAGAAACTCTATCTTCACTTTTTTTGTAGTTATTATTTGTCTGTGATGAATGAACATCCTTTTCTCTCACCTCGGGAACACCTCTCGATGCCAGATCGGACAAAGAGCTTAATGATGGCCTCACTTTTGGGGGTAATCCCTGTAATAAACTACGATTTTTCTGCTTTTCAGAATTCGTGGAGAGTGGTGACGACACATCTATAAGTCTAGTGATAGGAACTTTATTTGGTGTGGCCTGGTGTGAACTTTTATCATTTTGAGTAGACTGAGGAGCATCTTCAACGCCTGTCTCACTCTTATTAAAAGGAACCCTTCCTTTCGTATTCAAAGATCCTTTGGGTGTATCAACAATCAACCTCTTAATTTTTTTGGAACTTGATGAATCTTCCTCATTAGACGAAGAGCTTGAATATTCGGAGGAGCTCTCGTCATCAGACGAATTGGTTTCTTCGGACGATTCACTATCTGAGCGGCTTATCTTTTGAGAAACCAGTCCTGCTGGAACGTACGTCCTTGCTTTTGTAAATTTTGCTTTAAGCTCTTGTAACTTTTGATTATCCTCGGGTTTTGGACTCAATGTGTGACCCACAGTACCGACATCCACATCTTTATCGCCTTCGGGTGGCTTAGTTTGATTCGGATTGCCATTGATGTTAGAAGAGCCCTTGGAGCGATTCCGATTTGCACTCAAATTTTTGCTATTTAATGAGTGTTCTTCTTTTACCTTGTCCTTAGTCTCATTACTCACTACGTTATTCGATGATTTTTCTTCTCTCTTTTTTGTTTCATTTTGTTTGGTCCCCGAAGAGACTCTCTGCTTGGCATCTGTTATTACTTTGGATTTTGTCGCTTTCTCAGCCTTGAGTTTGGCTTCTTTTTCTGCTTTGAGTTTAGCTTCTTTTTCTGCTTTTAGTTTGGCTTCTTTTTCTGCTTTTAGTTTGGCTTCTTTTTCTGCTTTGAGTTTAGCTTCTTTTTCTGCTTTGAGTTTAGCTTCTTTTTCTGCTTTGAGTTTAGCTTCTTTTTCTGCCTTGAGCATAGCTTCCTTTTCTGCGATGAGCATAGCTTCCTTTTCTGCGATGAGCATAGCTTCCTTTTCTGCGATGAGCATAGCTTCTTTTTCTGCTTTGAGTTTAGCTTCCTTTTCTGCGATGAGCATAGCTTCTTTTTCTGCTTTGAGTTTAGCTTCCTTTTCTGCTTTTAATTTGGCCTCTTGTTCCATCTTATAATTGGCTTCCTTATCTGTCATTTGGTTACGCCCCTTCTCTTTCTGGGTTCCGTTTGATGCTGTGATTTCTTCCTTTGAGTTCAATTTTAATGCAGTTCGCTCAATACTATTGTTGTTAGGGTCCTTCGTGCCATCTGGAATGCAGTCATTCGGTATTGTCTTATTTGAATCTTTGGATCCGGTAGCCACACCATTAGCTGGTTTAGTAATCAGACTTCTTAATTCACTCTTTCTTTCTGTATTTTTGACAGCCTCCTGATCAGTTTCCTGTTCGCTGTATTCACTTTCGGTACTTGAGGCTTCCGTATTCGTATGACTGTTTGAGGTTCCATCAATTTTACTTGGCAGATCAGGACCAGAGATAACTTTTTCCTTCAAAGGATGTATTTTTAAAGTGCGTACATTGTTGTTCTCAGTTATAGAAACTCTCTCATCAACGGTGTCATCATCAAACGCATCATCAGTTTCTATGCCACTGCTGGAATCTTCAAATAATGAAGCGGAGTTATCCTCCGAATCCGACTTGGACACTTGTCTGCCAGAAAGTAACTCCGCAGCTTTTTTGGCAGCATCCCTTGGTAAACGTTTCGGCATTATATTTCTAGGATCTGGTTTTGAGTTATCAATATCATTATACAAAACTGTAGTGTAAGGTTTTGGCTTAGCACGCCCGTCGTAGAGTTGAGTATTATTTGGATACCATGATGGCATTTTAGTCTTATCACCTTCCATGTACTTTACAAAATCGTCCTTTTGAATGCTGGTATTTGAAGGGGACTTGCTCCCCAGTGAATTTCTATTTATCAATACAGTATCGTCTCCGTCCACGTCTTCTTCTTCTTTTTCTTCCTCCTCTTCCTCTTCCTCCTCTTCTTCACTCCCAGCATCTTCCGCATCTTCTTCAAAATGTTGCAGCCCTTTTTTTTCTACAGCCATTTGGTTATTTTTCTTACTGTTAATTATACCAATCTCGGATTCCATTTCATGGTCCTTCTGTTCTTGTTCTTTTTCTATATCTTCATCCTCAGAAAAGCTTTCTTTCCTTATTAGATCATCTTCGGCTCTTGTTGGTATAACTGTCGAATGCTTTTTTTGAACTTTCATCTCTAAAGAACTCTCTCTTTGTTTGTTCGATAAGGGTTTGGTGTTCTTTGGTAGATCTGGTAAATGGAAATGCTGTAACCCACCTTCACCATTGGAAGTATCTTTAACGGGTGAGCCATTATTGTCTGCGATGGAAGTTTGGCGTTGAATTGATGTCTTGGCTTGTGAATCTGTATGTTGGTCATCCGAACCCGAATATTCGTCATCTGAAAGATTCGTGGTCGCTCCTTGATATGGTTTTTTCATGGGTATACGCTTTGGAACAGCAGGTAGTAATGATGCTGGGCTAGAGGGACCTTCTCTTAACTCTCTTTCTATTTCGGCAATTTTAGGCTCTGGAATACTCAGCATACCGGAAGTGATACGCGCATTTGTAGAAGATGTTTGCCTATTAGTAGGTATTGAGCCAGCGGAAAAGATGGATCTATTGATATTATTCAGCCGGTCCGAAACAACCCTTTGGCCTGTCAAAGTAACCCTATTAGGCGTCATTGCCGGCCTTATGGGTGTTCCTGATAAAAGTCGCTGCTGTTTCGATTTATCTGGATCGACAGTTTCTGACCGTGACACAGTGTCATCTTCGGTCCCTGACCTTATCTTCTTTGTATTCCCAAAACCAGAGCTTATACGAATGGGTGGCGATTGTGGTTGTGCAGGTGGCGGCAAGAATGACCTTTCGTCTGCATCCTCTGCGGCATCTTCATCTTCATCTTCGGAATTATTTGAAACAGCTCTAAGATTATTATGAGGTGGTGGTGGATATATCTGATGAGCCAAAGGTGTCGAAATTCTCATATTTGGGTTGGTTGGAAGTCTGATACCCGATGCAGAAGACCGTTTCTTTGCTATTTTCAAAATTCCGCCGTTATTGACGGAACCCACAGATCCTGGAACTTGTACTTGGGATCGCGGTTGCTGATTGTTCAACTTCTGCCTTTTTGCATCTCTTTTGTCGCTTCTGTAGAGAGATACCGGAGTGGAATCGTCGATATTCAATTCACTTTTTAGGATTACTCGTACTGTATTGTCCATGTTGAACACATCCTTTACAAGAAAATCAGGGTCAAGGTCACAACCACTGCTATCCTGCAAGCTGAGAATTTCCACTTCCTCATCCAGACTTGGATACATTTTACCACATTTTTCTATTATTTCGAATGACAGCTCTAGTAACGAATTAGCCGACTTTGTAAAATGTAAAAACTTTCTCCGCTTAACCTGAGCAATATGACTTGGGAATATACTCGTATTAGCAGCACTGAGACTAGGCTGATAAGGTAAAGTTGTATCTCCATTTCTCTGTGCTCCAGGCCCCATTAAGGGAGTTGTCCCAAGTAATTGAGAAGAATCTGCAGTACTGGAGGCAAAACCGAATGTGCTGGCCGCATTTTGTAAGCTCGGCGGTATCAGTACAACTTGCAGCTTGAACATAACTTGTCGTTTTTACCTTCTGAGATGAATATTTAATCTTTCATTTCATTGAACCAGTTTTCAAATTTACGATGCTGTTGGAACAGACAAGCTTAACGTTCGTATTTGATGATAAATAATAAGAGTTTATGTATGATGGAAGAACTAATAGCTAGAGAACGCAGAAGAAGTTCTCACCGCATCAATGCGACATTGATATACTCGTATTATCTAATTTGTTACAATGATTTTTTGCCGTAAAATTTGAAAGTTATTGTTAATTTTATAGTTGTGTCCTCTCGAAAATGAGAAATTAACTTTAAGACATTAACTCATATGAAAAACTATCTTTCATTTCCAAGAAAATATTTTGAATATGTTTTGTATATATATGTTATATATATATACTGACTTTTAGCTTTTTACTTTTGAAATACGGTTTTTATGTTGTGAACTATGTTTTTTGGATCTCCTTGCAGGAAAAGCCGCCCAATTCTTCAAATCGAAAGTTTCATAATTTTCTGCCATTAGCTTAAAATGACTGTTGAAATTCGTTACTACTTGGTCTTTGCTCTTCGCAGTAGTTGTATATTTGGGCTCTTCGAGCGGTAAAGGTTGCTGTTTTCGCTGGTGGCAAGATTTCATCTTTTGATAATAAGTCATTAAAGATCTTGAGACCAGCTTTTTATTCTTAATAACTTTCGTCCTTAATACAGCCATTGAGATAAAACTTTTAAATGAAGATTCATCCTGTTTGCTGGCATCAATGATTTCGGCCAGCTGGTTCCAGAACTCTGTTAAGTCCACAGTTGACCAGTCCACATTTAGCCTCTCGACTATCACACTGATTACTTCCCGTTGTTCATGCGATTGAAATTTAGGATGCGACTTAAAGACTTTGACCGACTCATTTTTTCCTTTGTTCAGAAAAAAGTTCGAGATTAACATGTTGAGCTCCCACTGTCCTTCAGATTTCCAAAGGTATAACTTGTTCAGCTTCTCGTCATACTCAAGGATGAAAAACGGTATGGTACCATCAAACTCATCGCCGCTGTACGAGATGCATCTGATTTTGAGGTTTTCTGTAATCGTCTCGCAAGTGTCAAACTCAATGTAAAATGTATCCTGAATAGAGTGAAAGTGGTCGATCAGATCCTTTATATGTGAGAATTCCCTTTCACAGGTGAGCTTCACTTTGGGATGATTTTCGCCAGCGTACAAATATAGAGTTTCCTTAACCGTCTCCATGAGCAATGCAATCGTAGCACAAGTCTGTTTAGATATATTGCAGCTCTCTCAATGTCCACCATTAGCTACTGTTACTGAAGAAACTTGAGAATACACGTTGTTTCGTGAATAAGGGATCGCGGCAAGACCGCCCGCCACCGGCGAAGCATAAACACTGCCCGACAATACAAAAATAAAAAAATTGGACAAGTTCGGAGTCGAACCGAAGACCTCTCCCATGCTAAGGGAGCGCGCTACCAACTACGCCACATGCCCAGACGTATCTGTTATAGGGATGGTTCTGCGCGTAGAACTTGTACCAGAAAACTTTCTGTCGGGATATCAGAATAGACGGAGTAGTGAATTGTGTAATATAACCTAAATGCTTCAATGCTTTTATCAAATGATCTAACTATTAGAACCTTTCAACAGAATGCTAGAACTGAGAGTCAGTAAAATATTAATGACAGTACCGACAATATCACATTCACGAATGACTCGCTGAATAACTGAGTAATTTGTGTGGGGTGAGCCTAACAAATTATCGTTCGATGTCGAAGAGAATCGAATGATATTTACGGCGAGGTGATAACGATCAGGACCATCACTGCGACGCATCCTATGGTCATTAATCAGCAATGACAACCGTACTAAGGATTCCACGGGATTGAATAACTGATGAAGTTATATGTGCAAAAGTTACACCAATGACAGTGTTGGACGACTCAATAGATACAATTTGTGACGTATAAATACCAGCACTTTCCCTGGTATTCGTTCTATTCCATTCAGGTTTTTTTATATTTCATGTTGTAGAAAATCAAATATTGATTAAAGAATTGATAAACCCACATACGCCATCTACTAATTACTAATGTCTGCTAACCAAAGTGCCAACGAATCCATGAAGAAAAATCTCTTCAAGTAGCAATCCATAATGAGGCTTAGGCTTTTTGCAGCTCTTATTTTACGGCCTTGACTTGTTACTGATGTACCCGCTGTCGTGACATCCCAAAGGGATAAAGCTACAAAACGTATTGATGTAAATCTATTGCAAAACTTCCTGTTCTTCTACAGTAACTGTGCTTAAGTATATTTTTTAAGCAAGTTGCTATCGGCCTAATTTTAAGGCGTTTAACTTCACCATACGTACCTCTAGCTGTAGGTTTACTGCGGGTGTTTTCTAATTTCAATGCAGACGGTAGAGCAGCATAAAACGGCTTTTGTAACCCCAACGAAGAAGTATGAGCAGAACGCAATGTGTCCCAGCCAGCGCGTCTAGCGTTCTTGCAAGTTTGCAAGCGATATTGCAGGCCCAGTCAGCGACCTCCAGCCAACATGTGTTTATTTGGGCGGTATACTGGTATTCTCAAGGACAAGAAAAAAAAACGCAATGAGATATTTTAGTAACATCTTGCGGAAGGACTTGAACGGGAGGATATGTCACTAGGTTGACGAAATCGTTGCATGCAAACATGTACCCGGTAACGGCCGATGAAGCCGACAAGACCCTACGACCATATTCTATAGGTGTCGTTACGAGCAGTAAAAGAGAGATGACCAGATGTTACCGAGTTCAACAAAGTACTAACCGTAAACTTCTTCTGTTTCTTGCTACCGTAGAAAGATCCTTAGACACGATGTTGTTGTGCTAATCGCACAACAACGTGATACTGAATATATTACCCCAAGTGGCTCGGTTTCGTGGATATTTTCCACTATCAACAACATTTTTAGTGGAGCCAGAAACAAATACGGATGCAAGCACCTCAAGATCATTGGCCTGAGACATGTCTTTTTCGATCGGGCCATTTTCCGGTAATCAAGAAAGCATCCAGGAAATACAGGAAGTACGGGGCTCGCTCCACTAGCGGTAGCAAATACTCCTTCGACTATCATAAAAATTCCCCGTAGTTTATAAGTTTCAACTGCCTCGTGCCTAACTGAACATAATTGTCTAGCTTATTACTATGCACTTATTTCTCGAATTTCAGTCTGTCTCCTTTACGGGACAACTCACTGTTCTAGATGCCCTATAGATAGTTTGCCTTATATCTGGCTGGCTCGTAATCCATAACTAGCGCTTCTACTCGACTCTTACGACCGTTTCCTGATCGAGGACCGAGGATCGAGGGTCAGCGTTATCCTTACTCTTTATTTTTAGCCGCCGATCTCTATTGAGTTTTTTTCGCCTAAAAGCCGGGTTGTGTCAACAACCCAAAATGGGTTGAAAAACACTTTGTTTCACATAGAAAGTCTAGACACATAGTATCGCGTCTACAGAGTTTGGGCGAAAATGCAGGCATTGGTGATACTACGTAGCGGCTACTGTTTATCCTACGTCATCTAGTAAGATATGTGATGTATAATACATTGCGACACTGCAAGCGCCCCCCACAACAAGCCATTCTAGCCAGAAACAGCACCGCCGGCTAAAACATGGTCTCCCATTCTCTCGACATTCTCTGGCCGAGCTGTCACATTAGTTACGCACAAGTGCTACGTCAGTTTGGCCCTCACAGATTTGATTTGCAACTGGCATTGTCTTGGTAAAAATCACGCTTTTCAAGCACTAGCATAGTGATTCACGTAGCTCTTCCAAGATCTCGTGCTGTACTGAAAATCGGTGCACAGAAGGTCTAGTAAACCGGAGGCTATTAATAACCAGATGAGACTCCAGGAGGTTCGCAAGGCGAAGCACTAGCTGATGCCGTATCTCGCACTGCGGATGGCCGTATTTAACATGTGAAATATCGATGGCTAGCCCAGATCGATGGTCAAAATCGTTACTTTTCGTGATTTTCCATTTGGCGCGACACGAAAAAGTAAAGCCCTCGGTCAACTTGAAAAAGTATCTTCAGCGCAAATAGATATCTTGTTTCAGAGAATGCAAAGGCTGTATTCACCTATCGATGACACGTTTCGTGGCTTCAAAATGACTGCTTCAGCCAGATACATCGGCTTATGCCTAAAGTGGTAATGTGATTGAGTTTATTATATTGTATTCTAGATTCTTCATGTAATGAATGTGCTGCAGATGCATGCCTGTATGCCGTAATGAAACCTAATCGTCACTCATGCTTATTTTTCGCGACTTGAAACATCTTTTCAGGTTTCAAGCACTGGGATAGAACTATGGTGCAATTTCAGGTGTATATATAAAGAGGAGGGCCATGTTTCAATATTTTCCTGTGTATCTCTTTGACTCAAGGTATCTGTGGCAAGATAAATCCATTCACTCCTTCAGAAAACTTCAGACTATCTCCCTCCTTCCTTCTGCGCGTCATCATGAAATTGTCCAACGTCGCTCTTTTAACTGCCGCAGTTTCAACTGCCAACGGTGCTGTCGTCACAGTCACCGAACATGCCCACCAAAGTGCTATTGTGAGCGTCGAAGGTGTTGTGTATGTTGAGAACGGTCAAACGTTCACTACTTACCAAACCTTGGGTCAAGCAAGCTCCACTAGCAGCCAGAGCTACGCGACTGCCGTTGCAGACACAGAGGTTTCCGATGTTTCCGGGTCGGCTGCAGTCCAATCGTCTGAGACTTCATCCTCATACTACGCAGCATCTTCCTCTGTGTACACTACTGAATCTGCATCTGTAGACGCTACCACGACTCTTGTTCCAACATCCACAGCACAGAGCTCCAGTTCGGTGGCACCCGTTTTCATTTCAAGCGCAAGCGCAAGTCCAACCACATACACCCCTGTGTCAAGCTCGAGTACCACGACCTCTACCCCCTCTTCAAGCTCCAGCTCCAGCTCCAGCTCAAGCTCTTATAGTGCCGCCCCAAGTTCTGGCTCAGGTTCAAGTGCAGTCTCGAGCGGAAGTGCGACTGCAAGCTCCTCATCGGCAACATCATCTGCATCTTCAACTTTTGCTTCAACCATATTGAACGAACATAACGTCAAAAGAGCTCTACACGAGGACACCCCGGCATTGGCGTGGTCGGACACTTTGGCTACCTACGCTCAAAACTATGCTGACAACTACGACTGTTCAGGTACTCTGACCCATTCTGGTGGCCCATACGGCGAAAATTTGGCTTTGGGTTACGACGCCGCCGGTTCTGTCGACGCTTGGTATAATGAAATAAGCCAGTACAATTACAACGACCCTACATTCTCATCATCAACTGGCCATTTCACTCAGGTTGTTTGGAAATCCTCCACCGAACTCGGTTGTGGTATCAAGGCCTGCGGGGGCGCTTGGGGTAGTTACGTTATTTGCTCCTACAACCCAGCAGGAAACTACCTTGGCGAATTTTCCGAAAACGTCGAACCGCTGGCATAATCACTTCAATATCATCGCGTTCTGGTTCTTAGGGATTTCATTCATGTCATCCACATCCCTTCATTTTCATTTACTCAACAGAGTGTCTGGGACAACAATTACAACATCAAAAGCGCTTGCATAGAAAGGAACACAGCACATGCTGGAGTTCCTCCTAACTATATATGAGTACATAAAGCTGTATCCCAAGACTTACAATACATGCCATCACAGGCTTCCCACATTGTTCGAGTTTCAGTTTACCACAGGTAATCAAACAGTTGCAGTATTTCTAATTATCAAGTTTACAGAGCCTCCTGGTCTGCCATTAACCTTTAAAGGGCTTGAGTGCCTCCGGTATTACTCCAAGTTTCAGCAAGTTCTAGGCATATCGTCTTCCAGAGTGGACTGATGCGTTCTGTTTAGCCGCCCAGCCTCTGCGCGTTTTGTTCGCGCGAAATTACAAAAAAGCGGCATTCCGCGCAAGCTGTTAGCGAGCACGTGATATACTCGTAAACATTCTTTTCTCTGCCCACTTTCGAGCGAACAAACAGCACACAAGACTGCAAGTGGAAGTGAAATTTCAAAATGACATATTCTAAAAAAGGCTCTTTCAGATGAAGAAGCAACAGACGCACTTCTACCATTCTAAATACTCTTTAAAGAGTGAAAATTGCAAATTGAGTAGCATAGAGTTGTTTTGCCGTTTGATTAGCCGCTAGTCATCCATTTCCCCCGTCTTTCCCATTCCCCTTTGGTTGCCACGTATTTTACTTAACATCGAGAAATCAAGTTATATCCAAACTTTCGAATATGTCTGCCGTTATTGATAATGAACTAGAGCTTGAAACACCTCCAACGTCCGTCGACTCATCTGCTGTGAAACCAGAGGATCAATTGGAAGCTGAAGCTACTATTGCTGAAGAGCCAAAACCGTTGCCATCTTTGAAAGATCTTCCATCTCTGTGCTCCAACACCAGTTTGGGTAGTGCAAAGGTCTCATGGGGTCCAAACGTTAGACCTGCCGCACCTTCTAGCATCTCTGCTTCTCCTTCTCCATCGCCATTGTCAATGAATTCCGGCTCCAAACCCATGCGCTCGAAAACTATACAGGAAGCTTTCAGCTTGGACTTGCAAAGTCAATTATCGATTACCAAACCTGAATTTTCGCGCATTGTTCAAAGCGTGAAACAAACCCATTCCGTTTCAGTCGAGTCAACTTTATCCAAGAATTCACGTACGTTCCTGATCTCAGGTTATCCGCAAAATGTGCGTGCCGGGAGGAGAGAACTGGTTAAAAAATTAACCAAGCCAATTGTAGATGTTTTCCAGGTTCCGTCAAGTGCCAAGGCTGCCATCATTGGCTCTGGTGGCAAAAATATCAGAGAAATTCAAGATTCCCTCGGTGTGAGAATAAATTTAGCCAAAGAGAACAACGAGAACTCCTTCGATGAAGACCTGAATGACTATACGTCAGACATATCCATTCAGGGTGATATTGAATCAGTCAAGCTGGCCAAGCAGAAAATTTCTGAAATTGTTAAAGAGGAGACGAAAAATGCTTCGATTAAAATTACTCTAGAAGATCAAGCTTTAGTGCCATTCATTGATGTTTTTTCACTTGCGTCAAATGACGATGTGAAAGTACAATTTTTCGAGAACACCGGTAATTTCCTAATCTCTGGTCTTCGTGATGAAGCCAAAGCGTACAAAACAACTATCCAAAACTACATCAAAAAATTGGAGTCCGAAATCGCAGAAGAAAGAGTATCAATCCCTAAAAAGTTTCAATTTCTGATTGATGTGGACGAAATCAAGGAGAAATTCAGCGTTGTCGTTAAACTACCAAACACATCAACAGACGATGAAAAAGTTTCATTCTTGGGTGCTCGCTCGAAAGTGCAAGAAGCCATCAATTTCGCAAGAAGCTCTTCCAAAACCTATGCTGTCGACACTTTAGATATTTCGAGGTCACACAGTAAAAATCTAGCTCATGCTAAAAACCTGGCATTATATTTCACAAAATATGGTACCTTAAAGAACATCCAAGACGCGCATCCAACAACAAAAATTCTTTTGCCATCCCCTGAGGAATTGGCACTTTCTGAAAACGTTAATATTTTAATCAGTGGAAAGAATGATCAAACTGATGAAATCAAGGCCGTCCGTAAAGAGTTGATAGCTTTTGTCAACGATATATCTCCACATGATACTTTAATAGTTGACGATTTGGACTACGAGCTCTTCCACAAAGATATCAAGCACATTCTCTCAGGGCACGAAGATGAGGCTAGTTTCGTTCAGTTCGGAGATTATTATCCAGGAAATGATTCAATTCTGTTCATTGCCACCTCTTCCAATGAAGACTTCAAACCATCAATCGAAGAGATTGAACATGGCTTGAGAGAGGTTGCTGCTACTTTGAATTCATTACGTAAGACTCAGAATAGTTTGGCAAGTAATGTCATCGAATTGCCCTCAAAGGATCAAGATTCTTTATTCGTAGAATCAAAGATAACGTTAGGTTTGATATTGGAAGAGGCCAATCAAGATGAAGGCCATTTACAAGTTAAATTCCATTCGCCTGGCGACAATGAAATTACATTGAGAGGTAACGAGAAAGCCGTTAATAAAGCTTCCAAAGCAATTGAATCGATTGCCAAGTCTCCATCTAAGAAATCAAAAACCATTGTTGAGGTTCCTCCTAACTCTGTTTCTAGATTGATTGGCTCTAAAGGCTCTAATTCTCAACAAATTCGTGAAATGTTCGACGTTCAGATAGATATCCCGTCAGAAACTGAAAATGGAAAGCCTGTGGAGGTTACATTAACAGGTTTGCAATACAACTGTGATTTAGCCAAGATATATGTTGCAGCTGAGGCAAAGAAATGGGCTGATATTATTTCCAAGGAGTTGATTGCTCCTCAAAAATACCACGGTAATTTAATTGGTCCCCAAGGTGTTTATTGCCATCGTTTACAAGACAAATATAACGTTCATATCAACTTCCCAAGAAATGATGACGTCATCACTATCAGGGGTCCTTCTCGAGGTGTTGCTAAAGCTCATCAGGAATTACAAGCCCTTCTTGATTTCGAGATGGAGAATGGTCACAAGTCAATTATCAAAGTACCAACTGATTACGTTTCTCGAATTATTGGTAAAAACGGTGATGTAATTAATGATATCAGAGCTGACTACGGCGTTCGGTTAGATTTTTTGCAAACTGCCAATGATGCCAAAGTGCAAGATCTTGCAGAAGTCGAATTAGAAATTACCGGTTCAAGACAGGCTATTAAGGATGCTGCCAAGAAAGTTGACAGCATCATTGCAGAAGCCAGTGATTTTGTTAAAGAGACGATCGATGTTGATACCAAGTATCATGGGGTTATTCTTGGTAGCGGTGGCCGCAACCTGAGGGAAATCATGTCTAGAGCAGGTGGTGACGAGTGTAAAAGCAGATTTGTTGACATTCCAAAGCCTAATTCGGAATCTCGTGTTATCACCGTCGAGGGTCCAAAGAAATTTGTTGAGAATTTCACTAAGGAGATAAAAAAAATAATCGAAGAAGGAGAAAACAGCATCATCAGAGAATTGGATATCCCATCTGAAAGACAAGGCTCCTTAGTAGGTCCGGGCGGTGTTGTTCGTCGTCAACTAGAATCTGAATTTCATGTTATTTTGAGAATTCCAAACAAAGGTGAAGAAGGTAAAGTTTCTATCACTGGTTTGCCAGTAAATGTTGACAAAGCCGAAAAGAAAATTTTGTCGGATATCATAAGAGACAACTTTGATTATGAGTTACAAGTGCCAGCAAAATATCATGAATTTGTTTCTGCGCGGGGTGCTTTAACTAGAGATTTGAGGATTAACGAATCAGTTAATATTAGACATGGTAACGGATCCAAACGTGCTAATGCAATAATTCGTAAGGCTATTAATGTCCCTGTCGAAAAAGTTAGTGGTTCTGGCGATGAAAAGATCAAGTTTACCATCGAAGAAAATGATCTCTCTGAGCAAGCCGATGAAAGTGAAATACCATGGAAATTATTTTATGAACCAGTCGACTTAGAAGAGCTCTTGGAAGAAGCTGGAGATGAAAAGTCAAAGGCTGAAAAACCTTCTGACAGTAGTGCTGAAAGAAAATCTGCCATCGAAAGGGCTGTAAAGGTCATCGAAGAAAGAATCGCCATGGCTCCAAGTGCTAACTTTACTGGTTACATCTGGACAGCCAATTCAAAGAATTTCAACAAAGTTGTAGGACCTGCGGGATCCAATATTAAGAAGCTAAGACAGGCTACCGGAACAGTTATCAATGTTCCAAAAAAATCTGATAAAGTCAACGATGTCATCTCCATTAAAGGTACAAAAGACGGTGTCGAAAAAGCTGCTGAAATGATCACGAAACAGCTTAAAAATTGAGCCCGTAAGGTACTTTCCACTTATATATATAGATATATATAGTTGAGATATATATCCTGTAATGCCCTGTGCCTTTCCTTATATAGATATCCAAGGCATTATGACAAGGAAGCAACTATGGATCTTTCACAAACAGCATATCTTAGTAGCAACATGAATTAGGATCGTTAGTTGAGGGTCTTTGTAGCTTAACGTTAACACTGTCTTTGGTATTACTTCCTTGATGACCCTTTGCATCCAATAGTTCTTTCTTCTTGACTTGATACAGCTTCTCTCCAATACTTTGGAAGATATCCTTCACACCATGACCGGTTTTTGCACTCACTTCATAAAACAACAAGTTTTGCTCTTCGGCGTATGCCGTTGCTTCATCCGTCATGACTGCACGTTTATCCTCATCCTCATCTGAGTCACAAAGATCTAGTTTGTTCCCCACCAGGCATATGATCAAATCTTCGTCGCCAACTTTATTCTTTAGCTCATTGACCCAGGTTTGAGCCTTGGACAAGGAGTCCTGCTGTGTAATATCATATACCACTAATGCAGCATTTGCATTACGATAATACATAGGTGCCAATGATTTATAGCGCTCTTGGCCAGCAGTGTCCCAGATTTCAAATTTTATTACCGTATCTTCACTAGAATCGCTCGAAGTGTCTTTAATTTTGATAGTTTGTGATAAAAATGCTGCTCCAATCGTACTCTCACGAAAGTCGTCAAAAGAATCCTTGACAAATCTATGTACTATGGACGATTTGCCCACTGAAGAGTCTCCCAACAAAACTAACTTAAACTGTAACATCTAGAATGGCTATATGTAGTTTTTGATCGTCCCTTCTTCTTATATTGTTTGCGTGTGCAAACAGCTTGACAGGGCTGGAACGATCACCTTTTCATCAGGGGCCTTCTGGAGCGAATTTTGAGATGAGGCATCATAAGATGATCTCAACAAATAAACAGGAAAGATATCGAACACAATGCCTGAGGAGTCACAAAGATGGCTACGAAGGTCAATGACGGTATCTGTGAACACTTTCGAGATGCCTTGCACGTCTTTGCAGACATTTACGAAGACAGGGGCATCCTTTAAAAATAAGAGGGACAATCAACTATGATTGATGGCGATTGAAGATTTTTATCCCGGCGCCGGATGGGACTGGATCAAGGAATGTGGACCATCTTTGGCGTTGCAGTCCTCTTTTGCTAGATTGCTGTTCTCTATACGGTTTGAGCGAAAAGATTACACTGGAGCCCCGCATGGAACATCAAGATGAAGATTTAAATTGTATTATTCGGCATAAATGTAAGTTGAAGCCAGCGATTGGGAGCTTTTTGAGCAGATTCGGTCGCTATTAGTCTTGTACTTCGGGCGTGGAATGTCTTACAATTACGCACAGCAACAAGTGCAAAACTCGAAAAGCAAGCTTACGTAGCCTTAACAACTGCCAAGGAACTGTAGTCCATAAATGATATACATGCAGTTCGTAATATCAGTCTTATTATACCTAATTTCGTTGAATTTACAGTCCATCTCGTGACTTTCGACCAATAGAATTCCCAGTTTGCTTTTTTTCATTTCCATCATTCGAAAATTTCTCCCTTCGAGCTAAGAAGCTATCGAAAAGCATATCAGGATCGCGCATAATTAAACAATATCCGAGTAGAAAGTGCCTTAGAAGGAGGAATTGATACTATTAAGGGACAGTTTTAGTGATCTATATATCGTTTGAGAAGACGCTGGGTTGTAAGAGATGTTCAGGTCTTCAAATTCGTTGCTAAAACTTGCACTTGCAAGAAGGACTCTTGCCTCGGCTAATGGTGCTAACAATAATGCTGTTGGCGTTAAGTCACGTCCAGTGCGCAAATTTTTGTTTCGGGTTTCTCTTACTGTGTCACTGCTCTATGCTGGTGGTATCGCATTATCGGAATATAATGACAGCTTTGGCGATATATTTGTGGAGAACGTACCTTTCGCTGAAACTATGGTTGATCTAGTCGAGTCGTATCGTAACTTTGCATCATCTCCATTAACTTTGGACGAGTTGAGGACTAAGTTCGGCGCCGTATTAGGTGAAAAAGTTGTTGCCATACCACATGAAGGTGTAAAAGCTGGATCAGTGGATGAGAAATCCTTGCAGTACCAAACACCTGAACAGAAACACTTTTTGCCTGGTGTGCTTGTTGAAAAGAAAGATACCAGTTTGTTGAAGCTGAGTCCCATAGCATCAATGGTTGATTCGAATACACCGGAAGCCACAGAATTTAATTCAATAATACTTCATCTAAATGAAACGATCTCTAGAATCAACAATCATAACGTAACGCTTTCTGATGTCCAACTTGCGGATATATTAGAAGCTTATCAAACATTAACTTCTTCTGTTTGCTTATTTGAGAAAGATTTCCAAAATATAATCAATCAGGAAATTGCGTCGAGGACAGAAGGGATTCTAAGAGAAACCAATGAGAAATACAAGTTAAGATTGAAAGAAGAGGAGAGTGCATTGACTGAAAAGTTTTTGAACGAACTATATAAATTCAAAGCCGATCTAGAAGTACGTTTTTCGAAGCAACTTCAGGAAGATTTAAAAGCGAATGAACAGACTTTATTAGCGAAGCACGCCAATGAGGTTGCTCTATTGTCTATCACTCAAGTGAAGGAATTCAATAAAATACTTAAAGAGAAATTAGATACTGAAAGAGAGGGTAGACTATCGCACTTAGCCGAATTGGATTCAAGCGTTGGAAATATAGGCGAATCAGTTGATAAACTCAATCATCTTTTGATGAAAAGAGAGGCCGTGACTCAATTAACTTTAACTTTGGATGAAATTAAATCAAAACTAGCCTCTTCTGATAAACGCAGTTTCAACTTGACAAAAGAACTGCAAAAATTAAAAACTCTTTCTAACGTCATACCTGATAAACCCAAACCGTGTTGCAAATCAAAGGATTTATATCCAGGGTTACTAGACGTTGCAATTTCCGAATTGGATGATTTGGCCAAAGAAAGAGAAATTCTATCAAATGAACAGCTATTCAACAGATGGAATCTCTTAGAAGGTGACTTCAAAACTGCATCATTACTTCCACCAAATGCTGGTATTCTAGGCCATGCATTTGCAAAACTTTTCTCTCTTTTCATCTTCACAAAGCAAGGTTCCTCACCGGTTGATAACGATCTAGATAGCGTTTTCGCTCGAGTCAACGAAAATTTGAGATTAGCAAAACTTGACAAAGCCGTTGAAGAAGTAGTTCGTTTACAAGGCTGGCCACATGTCCTCTGTAAAGACTGGATCAAGGACGCAAGAAGGAAAATTGAGGTTGAATCACTAATTACCGTCCTAGAATGTGAAGTGAGAACATTGTAAAATTCTCATCTCGATGATTACTGTATAAAAAAAACCATTTAATTATCTAAAAAATAAAATATACATTCCTAAACAAATTCATATCTTCTTTATATTTTCTTGCCTTAATCGAATGTGTCGGTTCTCAAGCGCAGTCGGCGGAACGATTCCAAGCTGAAAACATATTGTTACCGAAATATACATATTGTGCAACACATAAGTGCATTGTAAAAGGCAATTTAAGTAATGTCTAACCCTGCATTACAAGTTTATGGTGGTGATGAAATTACAGCTGTTGTCATTGACCCTGGGTCTTTCTCAACAAACATAGGATACTCAGGCACAGATTGCCCTCAGGCAATCCTACCGTCATGCTTTGGCCACTATAAAGGTCAAGACATGACTGAAAGGGTATTTTCTGAGCAATCTGTTGGCATACCAAGGCGTGATTATGAGGTGAAGCCAATAGTCAAGAACGGAATGGTGGTTGATTGGGATGCAGCTCAGGATCAGTGGTCATGGGCTTTAAAGCATCAATTGCATCTGGAATCGAATTCGGGGAAACCTGCATTCCTGACAGAACCAATCTGGAATACTGTAAAAAATAAGAGTAAAGCACTTGAGATACTTTTAGAGGCGTTACAGTTTGAAGCGTGCTACCTATCATCGACACCAACTTGCGTTTCCTTCGCAACAGGAAGACCAAACTGTTTGGTTGTTGACGTGGGGCACGACACTATAAGCGTGAGTCCTGTTGTCGATGGTATGACACTCTCAAAAAGTACGACCCGAAACTATCTATCAGGGAAATATATCAATCATTTGATCAAAAAATCTCTAGGAACCAAAGAGTTGGTACCATTATTTGAAATAGAGCAAAGACGACCCGAATACAAAAAGAAAAAATTCGACTATGAAATAGATAGCTCGTTATATGCATATGCCAATGACAGAGGGTTTTTGCAGGAGTGTAAGGAAACCTTGTGCCAGGTTGCACCAACAGCGCTGGCAAAAATGGAACCTGAACTGAAATCAATGGCTAAGAGATCGATAGAGGCTCCATGGACAGAAGAATTGATTTTTGATAATGATACTAGATATGGTTTTGCAGAACAGTTATTCTCACCCAAAGAAGAGGATATTCCAGAAGATTGGCCCATTTCTAAGGATAGTATCGTTGAAACATGGCACAATGATTACATTCCGTTAAAAAGAAACAAGCCAGTTGGTAAGCCAGAGAAACAGAACGATGATGAAAGTACTCCCGTGGTTGACAATATCTTGGAGACGGCTGATACCACCAATGAAAATGGTAAAAGGCCAATGAACACGGATGAGAAAAAAGTATCTCCTGGTATCGCTGATCTCATACACTCTTCAATTATTGCGAGCGATGTTGATTTAAGGGCATCTTTGGCTCATAATATAGTTTTGACCGGTGGTACTTCTTCAATCCCTGGCTTAAGCGATAGACTGATGACAGAACTAAATAAAATGCTTCCTGCATTGAAGTTCAGAATATTAACGACGGGCCATACAAAAGAAAGACAATATCAAGCTTGGTTAGGTGGTAGTATTTTAACAAGTCTAGGGAGTTTCCATCAGTTGTGGGTGGGAAAGCAAGAATACGAAGAAGTCGGTGCCGATAGACTGCTAAATGACAGATTTAGGTAAACTTTTACTCTTTTTGAAAACTTCTTCTAAAATATACTGTAATATAAAATCATACTTAGATAAGAAAACCACTAATCTCTATGTTTGCATATCCCTTTACGTAAAAGATCTCGACCACACTCCAGTAATGCCTTCGTCCTATTTTCAACGTACCCAGCCTTATTATAAAATTCTGTTTTTCTTTTCATTATGCTCTCAGGGTCTTGAATTTGGCGCAGCTGCGACAGATCTTCTACTGCATTTGAGAGCAAAAGCTGGTTATCAGCAAATATTTTAGTCAAGTTGTGCGAGGGGTCTGAATAAAATGCAACTGCAAAAGACCACTTCAAAGCAGTTCTTCCTTCATTTAGTATCTTTAAACTTTCTGGCAAAAATTGGCCCTCAATCCACGAGACCCCTATACTTTCTTGAAGAGCTCTGACTTTATGGCCAACATTTTGACCTAGTTTCCAATCTAATTTTGCTGACACTTCATGCTCGTTGAAAACTCTATAGTAAAATGTATATCTCTTCAGAGTTTTCTTATAATCTTCTTTTTCAGATTTGTTTTTATCGTCATCGCTTTTATACACTGTGCATTGATAATAACTGGTACCATGAGGAGCCCATTCTCCTCCACAGATCCAACAGAATTCATATTTACAGCTGGAGCAAACCATATGATTACACCCACCGTTTTTTTCGATATTAACAGAACATTTCGGACACTCCTTTGTGTGAGCCAAGACCCAGTTTAAGTTCTCAGACTCCTTTTTAGCTTTCCTGACCCATGAATTTACTACATTACAATCTGCAGGCGCATGCATTTCAAATCCACAACTAAAACAAAAACTATGATTAGATGCGCAAGTGACAAATTTGGAACAATGTAACCGAGTATACTCTTCCAAACTCGAGGCATCAAAAAGGTGAATTATACATTTGCAATCAGCATACGGGCACCATTTGTAGTTTCTACTATGTTTGCTAACAAAGCTTCTAATGGACGAATCCATTAACTTACTACTCGAAGCAGAACCCACTATGAGATCAATGTCTTCATTTTTCAAGGCCAGTGAGCATCCCATACATGTTATAATATTCCCTTGGTTTAAGTGATCCGTTATGTAGTGTTTGTAACAATCCACGCAATACTCGTGCCCACACTCCATGGCAAATGTGTCCGTCTTGTCATCACAGCATATCAAACAAGAAAATTCATTTCGGTGCCTGAATCCCCGTACCGAACCCTTATCAGATACCGTATCATCTGCTCGAGTCGTTTTAAGACCACTACCAATGAGGATTTCGTCCGCCTTCTCCGTCCAATCTTCTAACAATCTCTCCTCATTCCAGTCATATCGCTGCATGAGGAGAAGTATATCCTCTGCTGGAATCGACAGAACAGGCTGCAAATGATTCACACGCTGCAGCATTCTTTGGAAAATATCGCCCGTCGTCAGGCTTTCATATTTTAAATGTAATAAATTGATGTCATTCAGTGAATCGTCATGAACATTTGCATGCTGATCTTTCAATAGTTCATGTCCTGATTCATCTTCCTCGTCATACGGAAGATCCTCTAGATCAAATTCAGAATCATAGCTTTGTAACCTCTCCACCTTTTGACGAGGGATTTCATCGGTTGAGTGTACCACGGTCATCTCCGATTCGTAAAGCTCAAAGGAATCGTTGTCATATACTTCATCTTCATATTCAAAAGACAGATAGGAGTCACTTTGCACCTCACTCATTATTCACTTCAGTTCATTTGCAATACCGCGATAAAACTGACAAAGCAAGAACTTATTTCCATCATTTAGATATCTGAACTTTCGCAGCTTTCATACCAGGCGTGTGCCACGCGGCCCTTAAAAGATAATAAATACATTTTACTTAAGTCACAAACATGCTAATGCCGATTACAAGTACTTATAGAGATACAACAAGAACTCTATATAATGTTTCCAATATTGGTATGCGCGGTTTGAAAAATGTATTCAACTAGAACTGTTGATATTTGTTTTTTTTACATTCCAAGTGAATGTTCGACTCTGTCAATCGCAGCTTTAATCTTCATTCCAACACGAGTGCTTAATTCATAGTCGTCAGCATAACCTTGAGCTCTCAGTAACCATTCTCTACTTTCAAGTAGACCATCCATTCCCTCAAGTTTCCATGAGAACAAAGCACGCTCGTAGAGAGATGCAGGATAAAGCCATGGGTCCTCGGTTTTCTTTATGTAACGATCTCTTCCATCTTCCGAGGCGAAGAATTTGGGCAAGACTTTCTGGTCCATTAATGAGCAACCTTCCTGCAGCCTATCCAATCTTCTCAGTGCTAGTGACATCAGGAAATTTTTGATCAGTTCTTGATCCTCATCTTTGCAATCAATTGCCGGGTTATGATATTCGGTTAGCATTTTAGTGGAGAGCTCAAGGCCTGCAACTGTCATTCTGTTATAGCCATTGTAAAAATACGATATTTCATGAACAGGGGATGTGGCTATAGCGTCCAGAGGGTCGGGTACACCAAGGTCGTTTTGCATAGATTTGAATTGCTGAACTTTTCGAAGCATGAATCTATCAAGTGGCAAATTCTTCGACTTGAATGTTTTTTTGCCTAAAAGATTCGGTGCATCAAATATAAGCTTGGTTGCCCTTTCCTTATAATACTCAGCCTTGTCACTTTCCATGACACCCATTTGACACATTCTCCAATTTTCTAAATAGCAACAGCCAGCAAAGTAAGTGTAAAAGGCATGAGACCAATCGCTTATATTTATCAATGAGAGTAAATCTTCGGCTGCTCTATCGTATCTATGTAAATGAGAAAGTGTAATTGCACGATCAAAAACTAGCAGAGATTTAACCTGTCTCATTTGGATATTTTCAACATCGATAGAGTCCAAAAGATCGACTGCCTCTTCAAGACGGCCTTTACCTGAAAGCATTCTTGCTTCATTTAATAACCACAGTGCACTATTGGGAAATAAGGCCCTAGACTTCAACAGCGCATCCTCGAGAATTTTGCCTGGATGTAGTAAGGTTGGACCGTCTAAATCACCTTCCATCAAAGAGCTATTTGTTGTATTTTTTTGCAATGAAGCTCGACTTTCAGTAGTTTCTTTCTTCTTTAACGAAGTTGTACTGTCGCCAGTAGTCTTTTTCTTAAGTTGCAGCATTGAAGAACTTCTGCGAGAAAGAGTATTTGTAGAAGAAGAGCTAGGTGTATTGGGGACGCTTGGTGAACTTATTGCGGGAATATCAAAATCGTCATCAGTGAATTGGAAGGGACCATCATAATAAAACATCAATGCCAACAGACCGATACAACCATGGACGTTTCTTTGTCTTGTAGCTCTCCATATAAGTCTGAGACCCTCTTCTCTTGAGCCATGGAAACCTACAATCGATAGGACAGCACCAATGGTAGGAGGAATCAATGAAAGAACAACTTGCAGAATGCCAAAACACAAGTTCACACCTGAATGAATAAATTCATCAATAGTGGCCTGTGAAAGATCTGCGTCATCGAAAATGGCAGCATACTCCTTAATTTCCTCCTGCGGCAAATCTTCCATAGCCTCGAGACCCAACTGGTCTCTCAATCTATTGATTGCCGGTGAATTACCAATATGGGCACCACATAATCTTTTCGTCCTCATATGATGAATTTTTTCCGCATACTCTAAAAGATCATGATCTTCTTGCTCCTTAGGACCCAGTTTATATGGGATATCTACAGAAGCAAAAGGAGAGTCAACCGACGAAAAGCTAGTTTGTGATTCATTTGGATCCTCTGCAATGGAAAATGCACTTTTCTTTGTTTTTTCCGCTTTCTTGATGGCCTCAAAGATCTCTTGCAGCATAGAATATGCTTTTCTTAACTTTAACAAGGCCTTTGCAGCTTCCATCATACTTTCGCTAAACAGCATTAATAGTGCGTGCAATAAACATGATTCTGTATATGTCACTGCATATACAGTACCGGGTGGGTACAGCGAACTACTTTGGAGCTCCATCTTTTGTACGTTCGCTCTGCTTTTTAAAGACAGTTGCTCTGCTTTAGCCAGTGTAGCTGATGCCTTTTTCATCTCTTGTGCCTCGAAACCTAATGTTGCTTCCAAAAATTCAATAACGCCTCTTGCCAATACATTTATAGTTTGATCTGTACCATCTGCATTCTCATTCTCTCTTAAGAGTTGCAAGCCTTCCTCAGCTCTATCATCAAGAACATAATCCATGGATTGCAGCGCTATTTCAAAGTCATGTGCCTGCTTGAGGATAAGCTTTGTTTTCTCTGGTTGAGATAACTCAGCAACAGGCTGATTTCTTCCTGTTAGTGCACCTAAAACTCTAAACATACCCACCAATTTACCATAAATCAATGAAACTCCTATAAAATACGTCCCAATACCGTATTCTTGAAGTTTTAAGTCGTAAAGTAGAGTGCCTTCGAAATGTATATTTCTTGTAACTTGATCGTTTCTCGTCGAAGTAAAAACGGATAGAATTAAACAAAACCGAAAAAAACCTCACGAAGCGAAGAGAACTGTTAGAGTAAGGATAATAGCGTCTATTCGACGTTTTCAGTACCTGTGATAGTGGTATAATGTAGATCGAAAGATCGTTATTTGGTATCTATAAATCTATAAATAACTGTGGGTAATAGGGATAAATTCATGCTCGTGATATGCAACCCCGAGAAAAATAACAAGTTCAAAAAAATCTTGGCAGATAACAGACAATGCGATTAAAGTTAGATATAGACCAGTTTATCAAGCTCATGCAAATGTAATCGTTTTCTCTGAAATGTTTAAAAATACATCTATAGTCGACTTATAGATATATTTGGGGCGCTTGCCTGCAATGCCCCGGTTAAGCTAGGATGGCGATATTCTACAAATGCGTATTCTTTATTTCTTTCTTGATATTTTTGATTTCCTGCTTCATCTGTCTCTTCTTAGTCTTGTCTATATGCTTTATTGTAGAAGGATTGATGACATTGACAATGTATTTATCAACACTATCCCAAACCTGTTGACTTAATTCTCGCGGAAGTTTACGCCCGTATAAACTTTGATCAACGAGCCACATACCAACAATAAATGATTTACGATCGAGAGTTCCATCTTTTCTCGTGTCGACTTTATCGTAAATTTGAAGCAGCAAGTCGTTGGGTAAGTTTGATCTCGACCATATATCTTTGACGACGATATTAAGCATTAATCCATCTTCTGGTAAAGGGACGGCTGGCATTTTTTTCCCAGTCATTATGGAATCCCACCATGGCAAAAGTTCGAGATACAAGCACCTATTACTTACCCACATACCTTCGTACCTCTTCCTTTCCTTTGGCGTGACAAACCCAACATCGTTATGAGATTTCCATGGTTTATCTTCATTGAAAGCCTGATCTCTATGATGATAACGATGGTCATGGTTATGTAAATGATGAGTGTAAGGTACTGCGGCAGCGGTACTTTTTAAACGTCTTTTCAAGCGGTAGGTTCTTTTACGCCTCTTTTTCTCATCGATACGTTCAATTGAATAGTTGTCAGAATCCGAAGAGCTGACTTCTGAATCGCCATCTTCGTTAGTGTTGTATCTTTCAGAGATATTTCTGTCTTTCATGTTATTCGATGTCCCATCATCCAAGAGGTTACTTTCTTTTCCCCTCATGGTTGTCTTGAATCTCATATTTTGATTAGTCGTTACAACGGGCCTACCATTTTCATTTGAGGTAGTGCTTGATTTTTGCGGTATCTGATCATTAGCGTTATTCAGCTTGTGTCTGCTTCTCGAGCCAAATATTTTTGTCTTCAGCTTTTCCATTCTTGACTGCCTCGTATGGTTCGGAATCAAATCGGGTAATGTCCCTTGGTAAGTCACATTCGCATGATCAATCTTACTCATCTTTTCGTATGTTGCACTTGCCGATTTTGCAGCAGCTGTGGAGTTATAATTGGCGTTCAGAGGAGCTGTTACAGAGGATGAGCTCAAGTTATTTTGTCGAGCGTAGCTGTAATCAGACTCGTCCTTCACTTCGTCTTCGACCTCATCTTCTTCATCTTCCTCGTAGTCTTTTTCTTCCTCGTCTATCTCATTGTTCTCATCATCTTCTCCTTGTCCTTTGCCTGGTAAATTTGAACCAAATGACGAACGGTCTGTGATCGAAGATAAACAGGAGTTTGATGTCGGTACAGAATTCATCGAGTATAGTTCGACATTTTCCACGGTATTATAATCCCCATTTCCATTATCATTATCATCAATATTGTCATTTTCGTATTCATTTACAGCTTCAGCCTGTACATGTTTGTCGAAATAGATCTTGGGCGGCGGTACCCGCCCCGGCAAGTTTTTATTGTCCTTAATCTTTGTTATGGATCCATTCGATACGATTGTGGAGGATGATGTTGACTTAGATATAGAGGTCTTGACACTACTTCTCAGATTTTTTGACGAATTCGGCTGATCAGTACTGCCAGATATATTAAGTTGAGAGTGAGGCAGTATCTGAAGGTGAGTATGAGTTTTGGGCTCATCTTGATTTCGCTTTTGGCCCGCTAGTGATTGTGATTGTATTTGCGATTGCGAATGTGATTGAGCAGGAGAAAGAGACGGTGGCACAGAACGAATAGGAGATTGCGAATGTGCATGAGCTGGTACCGGAATTATTTGGCGTCCTTGCAATTGAGGTTGCGGTGAGAGTGCTCTCATCGCTTCCAAGCTAGATCTCCCATTCCCGATTTTTCTTGGTTCAGTATTTCTTTCTACGTAGTTTCTCGGAACTGAAGTTCTCAACGGTACAAGGCTTTCACGTTCTTCCAGCTGGTTCCAGTGAGCTGCTGCTAATTGAGCTGCCGCCTGAGCAGATTCTGATCTCTCTGGTGGTGACAGCGCCGTTTTTCTTATCTGGCTCAAGGAATTTTTGCCATTTGAAGACGGTGCCACAAGTGAATTGAAAGTAGCTTTTTTATATCTTGGTTGAGGTGAAACGATTCCTGTTGAAGAATGAGAAGATGATTGAGTCGAGCTGCCATTCATGCTACTCTGGGAAGAAGCATGTTTTTGAAAGATAATTTGGGCAGCTCTCACCGAGTCATTCATTGCTTGCTCTGAAAGATCAGAGCCACTTGAATTCTGAGATCGCTTGGACTTCTTTCTTGTGAAAACCATTTTTTATACTCAATACTTCTCTTCATGTAAGAGTTGGCAAAAAAGTGACCCGATATGTTCTATTACTTAATTCTACTGTTTACTCACCTTGATTATTAACTTTGTAAACGATCGCTACATAATGAACTTGCTGTTGAGCCCAAAAAAAAGTACTTTTCAGAAAGAGCTACAACAAAGATACAATAGCGGCCAATACGAATACAGAATGGCGGAGCAAATCAGCCACAAGAAGTCATTGCGAGTCAACAGACTCAACAGAGATAGAAGGCAGCTCCTGAAAGAATACTATAAGTTAGATGCAACAGAACATGGAAACACGAATGAAAATAAAAATGAAAATAAGAATGAAACCATTTCTGAGCTGCAAGAAATTGACCAAAAAGATAACAAATCTACGTTAGACTCTTCTGTGAAAGAGGTAGAAAGGAGCATAAGCGAGCAAACATTTAAAGAGTTGGTGCAGACGCACAATAGCCTGCTTAAAAGGGAAACTGAGACTAACAACTCCATCAAAAACACAATCTATGAAAACTATTATGACCTTATAAAAGTTGATGACCTCCTAAAGGGAATTACGGAAGCTAACGAATCTCAGTTGAGTAAATTAAGGGAAACTGTCGAGATGTTGCGAAAGTAGAAATGGAAGTTGTTTTTCCATTTCTACCATATGCAAAGCATCAAGCAAGAGATATCCTGCAAATCATAAGGTTTTCGAAAATAACGGAAGATATATTTAGCTCTATTTTGGGATGCAGACTAAAGTGCAGACGACCAACAACAAATTTTAGATTTGTAAATGTTCTGTTCACATGGTAAACCCCGACACTTGACATAAAATTAGACATTCTTCATTGAGTTTAAGGTAACATGAAAATAGTCATGCGGGAGCTCTCGCTTCGGTTATTATACGTGCAGAAATTAGAAGCTTTACTTGGTCCTGAAATTTGCGAGAAAGAAAGTAGGGCAGAGTTCAACTAGAAACTGGAGGGTATGTCTGCATTTGAGTCTGGAGATCATGGTGGAATCATTGAGATTTCTTTACATTTAGGTGCCTCGTTAGGCGGACATTTAGAGGACAGAGGGCGACATGAAAACGGAAACGACAACTATTCGAAATTAATATGAACTTCACAAGCTCTGCATTCAGCTATAGAGCGCACAGCCACGAATACTAGAGACACTTGATGACAGAAAGCGATTTGTGATCAACAGGTCCCAAGCGATAAGTGATGGCAATTTTCAGAGATGGCCCAATTATGGACCATCGGCAGAAATCCTCGGAGTTAGTCTCTAATTGGCTAAAATATTTTTATAATATAAAAATGATAAATATCGATCGCCTGGCTTTGACTGTACGGGTCATGCAGTTTCACATCCGTCAGGCGATAAGGGTGACAACAGCGAAAACTTTGAGTCGAGATCTAAATGTTTCATCTCGATCAGTTATTGTTGCCTACAGACTTGAACTTAAATATTGTAAAACTTTCGGCACATTTTTGAGGCAAAATAGTTTTCCAACTATTTAGCATCATCATCTATAGATCAATCGATTCTGTTTCAGCGCTAGACCACATAAAATTACAATTTCGATAGTATGAGTATGTTGACTTAGCATCTTCAGTCGCAAATCTGATGCAAAGGCAAAAACATCTATCATTAAGTGCAGGCATTACAGCATTGACAAATATAATATGAATGACAGAGGTGACCACCACTAAAGTATATTCTGGAAAAAAAAGACTGTCATTAGGTCTTTCAGTTCTTCATGTGTCGGAAGTTCCAGGAGCTATCTGTTGGACAAGAGCATGCGATAGCGATTGTGCATGTGTGCATGTGTGCGTGTTCCTTATCTCCTTGACTGCCGGGTTATTAAGGACAAGGAGGGCGACTTCGTTGATGAAGCTTATGACAATTGGCTAACAGCTGAATTGTCAAGAAGAATTTTGATACTGAACAGGGGGTAGAGCATGGCATCCTGCAACCATTGTCAACTATTGTTAAAAACAGCATCGTTTTTCGTCCAGCTCAATATTTTTACTGATATATCTTTACCTGACGTAAGCTGTGCTCTCAACCTCGCGAATCGCTTTCCTTTTCCTGCAGGGTTACAGGGTTACAGCGTTACAATCTGGAAATTTTAATCATAATGAACCAGTGCGGATTTTGCAAAAAGCGAATCCTGTTAAGAGCTCAGATAGCTATTCTGAGTTAATATATGGAATAGAGCTTTTGAAACTTGCTCTCCAGTAGCTTTTACTTCTTCCCACGCATAGAAGTTTTCTCTTTCAATTGCTAGAAGGCACAGTCTCCTTTTTCTAAAATAGATAGATGCCAGAACTTCATACAGTCCTGTCGCCTGTTTTTCCTGCAGATAAAGATCTAGATATCACTGATGATACTGAACCGCTAGCCCAAACTTCCTCGATTCGAATTTTTGTTCAGTTAGCTGAGCCGGTAGTTTTTTTACAGGGGTTTGAAATCCCTCAATCGAATGAAACCCAACCTAGCCTGTTGAGAGGTTCTTTGATTGTGAGGGTACTGAAACAGAGCAAATTAAAGAGCATATCCTTGACTTTTAAAGGCTGCTCTAGAACTGAATGGCCTGAAGGTATACCACCGAAGAGATCAGATTTTGTTGAAATCAACGATATCGTAAACCATACTTGGCCATTTTATCAGGCTGATAATAGAATCCATAATAGCTCCCCATCATCGAGAAGAACATCTGTCAGCTCATGTAATGTTGAAAATGATCTGAATTCTCAGCTTCTGAAGGAGAGCGGTGCTTCAATTTATAAACCATTGCACCCTCGCCACAAGATCTCTGGTTCCGCCAACGCACTGTCATCTCTATCACTTAATTCGTCCTCCTTCAATGACAATTTAAATTTAAACGATAGTTCACCGATGAATGGTGGCAGATCTCTATCACCGATATCGATTATTCGCAGAGCAACTTCACCGGGCCCCAAACACGAGGACCACAGAACCCACAGGTCTGGTACGACCACGTCTCTCATTTCAGATATATTAGGCGGCACTTTTTCCTCTTCAGGTGAAAACTTATCCCCACATACAAACGGTAAATCAAACGGTGCTGCGGGTTTCACTCATAGCAATGGCCACAGTAATTATAACCATAACCAAATAGAGACTAACAACGGAATTAGTGCCAATACAATTACCAGCGGGTCTGGTAATGAACATTTTGTCTTCCCACCTGGTGACTATATCTATACATTTGAGCAAGTCATTCCTGCATCTTATCCAGAGACTATCAAGGCGGATTTTGGGTTTGTTGAGTATCAACTAATGGTAAGTATTGAAAGATTTGGTGCTTTTAAATCAAACATTACGGCAAGGTTTCCTGTAACTATAATTCGTACCCAATCGGATAGCTCTATTGAAGAAACTGAACCGATTGCAATTTCTCGTGACTGGGAAAACCAGCTACATTATGACATTGTTATTGCTTCGAAAGATATTATTCTTGATGCTTTTCTACCAATTTCTTTCTCATTCTCACCGTTGGACAAAGTAACCTTACATCGAATCAGGATTTATTTGACAGAGGGTTTAGAGTATTATTGCCGTAACAAAAAAGTACATAGAATGGAGACAACAAGAAAATTTTTATTGGCAGAGCATTGTGGCAAGCGATTACCAGGTACGTCAGAAAACCAACCATTAAAGGCCAAAAATATGTCAAATTTGTTACTTGATGAATCTAGTGGTGATTTGGTTAATAAAGAATACGACTACCAGGTGTTTGTACCAAGTGTTGTAAATAATCATCAGCAGCTACATCCTGATACCGGTTTCGAAAAAATAAAGGCAAATCATTGGATCAAACTTTGCCTGAGACTTTCCAGGGTGGTTGACGGTAAAAGAAAACATTACGAAATAAGTATCGACTCGCCAATTCACGTCCTACATAAATTGTGCTCTCACGCAAACACTCTATTACCAAGCTATGACAGTCATATCACCACAAATGAAGCAGCTATATCCAATGCTCCTGAATTTGGTAACATCAGTAATATAAGCATTTATCATAGTTCCAATTTTTTTTTTCCAAAAGAGATTTTACAATCACCAATGGTTTCTCCCGAAGTTCATCCATTAGATGCGAAACTCAACAGCAGTCACTCTAGAAACTTAAGTCCAAGGCCTATAAGAAATCGTGGACGGCGCGATTCACACACTTCAGAAGATCCAGCTGTGATGGCTTCTCCAAAATTTAGATCTAATATCTACCAACCAGATAATATTCAGAGGGAGTTGACATCTCCTCAGGCAATTCCATTATCACCCATCACCTCGCCATTAATTCGGCCAATTGCTGCTCCAGACGCTCCACCAGATTTTGATTTTGATTCTTGTAGTGGTCCATCGCACAACCTTCTGGGAAAAAACATGCCATCGGACCCTCCGACTTACGGGGAAGTTATGAAAGAAGATGGAGTTGAAAACAATTCTTTTACATCAAAAGGAACGAAAGCAAATGTGCCAAGGCTAATTTTCAGTAAGTCAGATGAGTCTTTAGTGAACCACCATTCGCAATCAATCCACACAATGCTTAGATCAAGCTCTAAAACAGATGCTAAGGATAAGGATGAAGAGGGGGATATAACTTCTGGCTTCAGTTTCCAGGGAGTTTCAAAAGCCTCGCCTAATTTACCCAGTGCTGTTCTTAAATCGCCCGCCATAAACCCATTGAATCTAAGTGCAGATGTAAGACGTGACAGGGCAGGGAGTTTTTCCGATGCTCTTCCATCCACTATCAGGAATGATAGTACATCATATAGTGATATGAGTGCTATCTTAGCCGGCGAGACAAATAATGAAGGGGAAGACAACAAGCTGAAAAAGGTAACTACAGACTGCTCCAATACATCCTCCTTCGCAAGGTCAGCGAGGTCTTCCATTGACAGTAATGGAAGATTCTCAGGCTCATACAACATGCAGCCATTACTGCACCATGAAGACACTAATCTAAATTATAACGCTGATGATAGCATTTTTCAGTCTAAAGAATCGTTTAACAATTATTCTGAAGAACAGCTTGGTGCTTCTGTTGATATCACTGCATTATATGATCGTAATGCGAATGGATGGCATCCTTTGCAAAGCAATGGAATGGATCCATTGTCTCCAGTTGTTAGCCCAGGTTACTCCGCAACTGTGGCTAATTCCAATCATGTTATGGATGATTTCAGAAGAGCTTTGAGCGGCGCAGAAAGAAGTACGAGAGAAAATAGTATTAGCACTCTTAGAGCGAATGGAGACACGTTCACAAGGCGCAATTCAGATACAATCGACAATACAAGTAATGTCGGTCCCCGAGCAATTTCCAGTGAAAAGCATATTTTCAAAGAAGTAGACCGTGAAACCTCCTTACAAGCAATAGACGGAAGTTCCAATTGATAAGCAATGTCAACGTATCAACCAACGGTTCATGATCTTTTTGTTGTGGTTATCGCTCGTAAAACTTAAACGGACAAATATATATATATATTTATATGATACATATCTCAAGCATTGGTTTGCAGCTAATTTTCTTTCCACGTAATATCATTAGTCTATTTTCCTATTTGATTTAGTATTGATGTTAGCTCATCTGGTTGATATTTGATATGTTTTCTAGGATTCTTAAATGAATCCTTATACCTTCTATAAAATCTGTCATACATGGGTATAACCAAAGAAATAATTTCGGATTTCAAAGTTGCTTTCAATTCTGGATCCGATAGTCTGTATTTTTTATACTTAGAGACTAGTTCCTCGAAACCTTCATTGAACCGCTTGAATTTCTCCTTAATTTGATCTTTATCCTTTGAAGATATTTTCCCAGCACTGTCCACAAAAACAGAATCCATCAAGTTACCAGCCAAATCTCTCCAATCTGAGACGAGATAGTTTATATAACGTCTTTTCAGTTTTTGTAGTCTTGTTTGTCCGTTAGAGGCTAGCAATTCACTCAATCGCGATTTTTCGACAATTTGATTAATTAGCGTCATGTTCATTATAATGAAAAATCCAATTCGTGGTTTGTGTGTATTCCTTGTACTATTTGGATTGGCAACATCCGGTTCCTGATTCGGCATAAGCAACGTTTGTGCTCGCGCCTCCAATCCTACCATTAACAAATCAATACAATCGCTGAGAAAGCACGACAACAGTGCCACCGGATCATTCAAATTATAATTATCCTGAAAAGTATATTCCTTTTCTTTATGATTCTTGGGAAGCCAGTTTTCACGTTTTATACTTTCCATAGCACCTAAACAACCAGTTTTATATTCACTAAATTTTCTCAGACGAGACATAGTATCTACAGTGGCTTCTGTTACACCATTGTCTGCAGGAATGGACGACATGGCGTTGACTTTCCCATCAATACGAGCTATAGCATCTTTGAAAAGCGACTGCGTGACATGATGAATGCTTTGAGCACATTTATCTATTACAATGTAATCATTCAAAGGTCCACCCCTTAATAACCTTCTAACGCTGTGTACGCTGTCTGCCAATTCAAAACTTAAAATGCCATTGTTTTCCATATTTTTTCGTACATGACCTAAATTTATTTCAACCAACTTAACATAGGAAACTATCAATGGTTTCACGATCCCAGATATCACACTTAGTTTCAATGCTTCTTCTTGTGCATAGAGGTCTTCTACTAGCGATTTTTCGTTCGCTATAAATCCTTGGAGCGCCTCCGTGTAACTCACCATACCACTGCTACCTTTTTCATAGGGTTTGTTAGCTGACCCAGATATTTCCTTAGCAAATGGCTCTAAAAAGGCCATACATTTTAAGATCATTTCACTTCTTTCCTGTACTAGAACATCTTCAATACGTATATTGTTCTCACCAGAATTATGAAAATAATCTAATATTAGCGACATCTCAACTAATTGCTGATCTTGAAAATATGGGAAGGGAATTTTTTTATTGATATTGATTTGCGGATCAAATGGTTTGTTGATCTTCAATATAGCAACCAAGTAAATTCTCAGATTGGCTTCACTTGTTCTGATTAATTCCGCTAGATGTGTTAGCATACCGGTAAACTCTGCATTGTTGGCTCTTTTCCCCCGATTTCCGTTCTTGATATCCTCCAGCATATCATCCAATTTGTGAATTGCGTTTATATAGGCCTTCAAGCCGACTTGACCAATCTTTTGACTTAAGATTATTTCATGTTTTGAAGCCTCATTCGCCAGATCCTTCACGGAAGCTACCGAATTCAATGTACTTTCAATGTTTCTTTGTAAAATTGACAGCACATTGTTTCTCGAAAGAATTGGGCTGAAAAGGTCGCTGGAATGGCTTGAAGCCTGAGCAATATGCTTCAATGATTGATTAATCTGTGTTGTTAGTTTACTCGCCTTTTCAAGACTTTGAGTGTAAACAAGAACATCAGCTTCATCGATATCAATTGCGGTACCCATAATTTCGCCTAATTAGATACCAATGAAAGTCTCGGCGGATTCTCAAAAGCTCAACAATGGCCTCCATCTCAGAATGATTTATCCCCTCTCAGTATATCAAGGTGGTCTTACAACTGTATGTGCGGGTAATACTAGATCTAGCTGAAATATTTCAGAACTCATCGAGCAAATGAATAGAATACAAAATATAATGATTCACTATATTAGGACAGAACCTTTATTTCAACCGTGGGAGCTCGCAAGACCGTTGAATGAATGAATTTGACTAGCGTTAAAAATGGTGAGGATCAACGTGTTTTTGAGGAGGTGAAAAACCTAGTTGATAAACTTGAAGCTGCGAATAAAACACAATCGAAAGGCAGGTCTTACAAACGAGCATACGAGCTGTATGACAGCGATAAGAAGGTTATAAGTTGGAAATTCAATGAATGGGATTATGGGAGGAATAACGTACAGTTGCCTTGTAACGCGCGTGGACTGTTTATTTCAGATGATGCGGACAAGCCCATGATTATAGCTAGAGGATATGACAAATTCTTTAACATTAACGAGATATTCAAGACCAAGTGGGAATGGATCGAGAGAAATACTATGGGTCCATATGAGGTCACTTTAAAGTCCAACGGTTGTATTATACTCATATCTGGATTAGAAGATGGTACATTGGTTGTGTGTTCCAAACATTCGACAGGTCCGAGGGATGACGTTGATCGAAATCACGCCGAAAATGGCAGGAAATTCCTTCAAGCTCAATTGAGAGCTAAGGGTATAGAAATAGAACTGTTTGCTAAAAAGTTATATGATCTAAATATAACTGCTGTTGCAGAGTACTGCGATGACTCTTTTGAGGAACATATTTTGGAATATAAGGGCCAAAATGCAGGTTTGTATCTACACGGTGTAAATTCTAATACACCAAATTTTAAGACTTGGCCTATGGATTTAGTAACAGAATTTGCTCTCCAATACGGTTTCAAGACAACAGAATTCATTAAACAGCTCGATATACAACTACTACGGACGTTCCTTCAGAAGTGTTCGACCAACGGATCCTATAATGGAACAGAAGTCGAGGGTTTTGTTATCCGCTCTAAATTAAAGGAATCGGGGTCCGATTTTTTCTTCAAATACAAATTCGAGGAGCCTTATCTCATGTATAGACAATGGAGGGAGGTCACAAAAGATTATATCATGACGAGATCCCGTGTGTTCAAATTTAGAAAGCACAAATTTATCACAAATAAGTACCTTGATTTTGTAATTCCTTTACTGGACGGAGATAAGAAATTATGCGAAGGCTATCTCAAAGGCTTCGGGATCATTAAGCTTAGAAATATGTTTCTGGCCAATTATGGCATGTCAGGGATGGAAATATTGAATTATTCTAGACTATGTGAGCTTGAAATTAAAAATTCGATAGACTTCGATAAAGTGGATCAAAATACAAAGTTTGTTATTTTCCCTATTGCAGTAATAGGTTGTGGTAAGACAACAACATCTTTGACGCTAAAGAACCTGTACCCCAACTCTTGGGCTGTTGTTCAAAATGATGATATTACATCGAAGGATAAATCAATGCTCATGAAAAAATCATTGCAATTACTCGGCAAACCAGAAGTAAAGTGTGTCATTGTTGATCGCAACAATCATCAGTATCGAGAAAGGAAACAACTATTTGATTGGCTAGCTGAATTGAAAGAGGAATATCTGCCGTACGATACCAATATTAAGGTTATAGCACTTTCATTCTTCCCCTATGAAGATATAGAAACTGTCAAAGAGCTAACAATCCGCCGTGTATTGGCGAGAGGTGACAATCATCAGAGCATCAAATCCAGTACCTACGGCGAGAAAAAGGTCCTGGGAATAATGAATGGGTTTCTCAATAGATTTCAACCGGTTGATGAGAATAAATCACCGGATAGTATGTTTGATTTGGTAATAAATCTACAGGTTTCGGATACTAATTCTTCCTTTAGTAATGCGTTACAGGCCGTTAAGAAAATTCACGAGATATACCCTGTTTTGATACCGAGATTGCCATCAGAAATAGAGCTAAATTTAGCATTCGAAGAAAGTCTGTCATATAGACCAACAGTTGTTAAAATTGTTAAAGGTCGTGATGAAGTATCAAAAGTAAAAAAATTTAGACCCTCATTTTTCTCTGCCAATATAAGAGACAAAAGTGCCATAATCCGAGCAATTTCTGAATTATTGAGCACTTCAGATGCGAAATCCGGCATTGATCTTTTATTTCAGGAAAAAAAGTTCCGTAACGAGTTCCACATAACGTTAGCACACATTAATCAAGGCAAGAATGGCTCAGCTTCAGAAAAAGATATATGGGGCAAATACGTAAATCAGTATCAACAACTATATTCTAATAGTTTACAAAGTGGAGAAAAAGCAAAGTCGATCAGCACAGACGATATTGTCCACTTCAAGCTTCAAAAGCTATGTTGGGATGACCGAATTGTTTCAGTCATTGTAGAATTCTCAAAAAACAATGAAACTGACAATAGAGTCAGCTCAGAAGTTGTCTGTTGTAACAAGATTCCTCATATTACGATTGGCATACTTGATGAGAGCACACGGCCATACTACTCAAACGAACTTTGCGGTAGGGTTCACAACTGCGATATGGATGATAAGACACATTGCTTAGACTTTAAGATTAAAACGCAGTTTGAAGCCAATATATGCATAAATTTATAAATACTTGAAAATGTCGTATGTATAGTTCTAATTTCCATAATTGGTTTTGTAGTCATTTTATCGATATATCATCTTTGTTCATAAGAATTCGAACAACTATAACAATTCCTATGCTAAGTTCCCATTGAGATGTTCAAACTTTCCCTTTTCATTAACAAAAATGTCTATGGCTGCCATAGCAGCATACAATCTATTTTCGGCCTCATCAAAAACTATAGAATGTTCCCCGTAAAACACCTCGTTACTAACTTCTTCTTTGTGTCTTGGCAAACAATGCATGAACTTATAGTTTGGATCAGCATGTTTTGCAAGTGCTTCGTCAATTTGGAATCCTTTAAATTGTTTTAGCTTTGCTTCCTTTGCATATTCTTCACCCATAGACACGAAAGTATCTGTAACAAGAATATTTGCGCCTTTGCAAGCTTCTACAGAATTATGAGTTAATGTCAGTGTTGAACCATTACGGGCACAAATTTCATTTGCAGCTTTAACTATTTGCTCATCCATTTCAATACCTGGCGGCGTAGCAATTGCTGTGTCAATGCCTAGCTTTAAACATGCAATAGCCATATCATTAATGACATTATTAGAGTCACCTACCCAGGCCAATTTCAGTTTATTCTTGGTATAATCTAAATGCTCCTTTATTGTTAACAAATCACAGATAGCCTGTAAAGGATGGTACATATCACACAGGGAATTTATGATGGGAACATTGGAATATTTGCACAGCTGCAAAATATCATCATGTGTATTTACACGTGCAAAAATACATGAAACCATTGACGAGATAACTTTTGAAGTATCGTAAAGAGATTCATTAACACCCAATTGGATATCTTCCTTACCCAAAAACATAGGTTGTGCTCCAAAAAAGGTTGCAGCGCCTTCCGTGGAAATTCTGGTTCTAGTAGATCTCTTGGTAAACAAAAGTGCCAGAGTTCTACCTAATAGTTTCACATGATTTTTTTGAAACTCTTCAGAGTCATTCCTCTTGAAAACCTTCTTGAAATGTTCCGCCCTTTCGACCAGAATTTCAAACTCCTCGTCGGTTAAATCCTTAATTGACACTAAATGACGAATCGAACTCATAGTCTTAAATCTGTAACTTTCTCTAATAAAAACAATTTGTATCCGTATTCGATACTATAGCACGAAATAAAACGAATCGAATTAATTGAGTGTTCTCGTTGTGAACTGTACTTAAAGGACATGTTACGCAATTGAACCTGGATGAATGCCGACTGCTTTATACCAATCTTTGCCGTTCGCCATGCAGTACGTTTTTTTTTCACATTTCTTTTGAAGTACTCGTTTCAAATGATATTCAGCCGAATGAGTCAGTCACATTTTAGATCTATATCAGCTATGAGTAACACATTGTAAAGTTATGTCAAATGAGTAATAATCGTTTTCTTCCTATCTTCCAGAGAGCCTTTTTCCTGAACAAGAATTTTCAATTGTAGTAGAAGTTGCCTCTTACGCCTTTGAGAGGCAGCTAATTTTGACTCAATCTTGTTCTTGTCACTGTCATCCTCCTGGTCAAAAGAATAAAGTTTTGGCAGCAAGGGCTGATCTAGGACCTTGCTCTTAGTATTACCGGAAACTCTGCTTAGCAGTTGGGATTCCCATTCTTTTCTAGAATCAGTCTGCTGTTCGCTCAGTGCATCTTCTATGATCTGCTTTTTCTGTTTGCGATGAGCCAGTTTAGCACTTTCACCAAGCAACAGTTCTTCCTCTTCCAACTCATTGGGCATCTCTCTTTCCATCCATAGGTCATCTTCTACCATTCCTCCCTGTTTCTTTATGGTATCAATAATGTCGATCTTATCATCCTCGTCAAGTAAGGATACGTAATCCTTTTCTCTTATCGTATCTTCAAGGTTGGCGTTTCTTTTACGCTTGAACTTTTGGTGTATCATATGTTCTATCTCTGCCTTTGTGGGGATATCGGTAGATGCCTCGTTGTCATCAATCTCGTCATCTACCATGTCGTCCAAATTTAATATCTGCACTTCTGCTTTGCTTTTGAAAAGTCCAGTGTAATTGGCTGTACCTCCAATAGATGTTTCGGTTACTCGGGGCTTATTCGTGGGTTGCTTCTTTACAAGCGTGATCGGCATGGCATCTTCCTCATCCATATCCTCATCATCAGGCAAAAGACTAATTTTAACCTTGCTCAGCCCATTCAACTTACTTCCATTCTCATTATCAGCACTGGATGAAGATAGATGAATTTTATTGCGCTTATTAGTGACCATCGTTAAATCGCTTCCCTTGCTCTTTTGATATACTATGTTCCCTTTTAATTCAATTTTCTTCACCATGGATTGCGAAAGTAGCCGCTGACCGAGAAAAAATAATTAGTGGAAATATAGAAGTAAAAAAAGGTTTTTGTGGGAATATAAATAAGCGGGAATATATAACTATTGTAATTCAAAGAAATCGTTGGAGTTCGTAAGTTGTGGTTTGCTTGATTGTCGTTTCAGTATTGACCTTTGCTGACTTGGTGATCTCAGTAGCATCATATCAACAAATGCTCTTGGAGTTTCGACTATCTGCGATGTATTTTTCGAAGTTTCTCCATTGAAACTGTTGACCGAATCCTTGTTAAGCATTAATGGGTCATTGTTTGGTGGCGGCGGTGGCGGTAATAATACACCATCAGCATTAATTGCTGAGGAACTGCTACCGCTGGTCGTCACGGATTTTTTCGTGGCTGGGATCAAAGAATAGCTATTGTCAAATGCATTAAAGGGCTTTCTCCTATTGTTATCATTCTGTCGCATTCTTTTTGAAGGTTGAACATCGTGAGAAACGAAACTCTTGCTATCCAGAATTATATGATCCAAGGTCCTGCGTTTGCCCTGAGGGGTTGCAGCAGGGCCGCTATTCTGATCTAAAATTTGTGATTTTCGACCATGATGATACGAGGGTGGTAAGTTGTGCTTATTTTGGAATAAGGAGGCTGTTCTTTTTGCCCGAAATGGTATTTCCAACGGTTTTACGATTCCATTATCATCGCAAATATCATCATCATCATCATCATCATCATCATCGTCTTCGTCGTCGTCGTCGTCGTCATCTTCTGCATAACCGTCGTCGTCAACCTCTTCATGGGGAATAATAATTTGTGATTTGAAAGCAGAAATATCAATAATATTGTTTTCTGTTGGTAAATCCCCGTTGAAGATATGCTTCATCGAATTAGAATGTGAAAACATGTCAAATTGATTTATATCCATTACAGCATTTGAGTTTGAACGAAGTAAGTTTGATCTTTTATTCAAATCATCTAAGCTGTTGAATTCTTCAACTTTATTCAAATATTGAATGTTGTTCCGGTTATTGAATTTTGGAGAACCATGTTTTTGCTTTAAACTAATATTATAATGGTCAATGCATTGTTGCCAAATTAGATTACTAGAATCATCGTAATAAAAAAATGCACCCCATTGGGTCAAAAACATTTGGTATTTCTTGAATTTCCAATTCATTTGATTATCCGATTGATTGAGACCCTGTGATGGTACTATCCAGTTGTTCAATTTTTTAATACATGCCAAAATAATATCCTCGTTATTACAGGGCAATATGTGCAAGATACCAAGCTGCGAAGGCTGCCCTAAATGGGACTCATCGATCATCAATAGATAATAGAGGGATAATATTTCGTACGCCACATCTTCCATATCAATGTTTGCATCGATATTAGCATCTCCATCTCGATGAGGTGCATTTGAAGTAATGAAAGAGATTATTAAATAAAACAAGGTCAATTGAATCTCTACAACATCGGGTTTGGTTAAGCAAATCGAATTTGATAGAAATTTATCATCAATTTCATTTTCATGATCTTGCAAATGATGATATAGCTTCAACTTTTTCAAAATTTTTCTAAAACTTTCAGTTGCATAAATCAATTGCGATCTACCGTGATTATTATTGGATAAACTATGCAATAAATTACAACCATCAAGTGAATTGACAATTAAATCTGATAGCAATGTGAATGGTTTCAGAAAAGAATTATCCGCCGAATTATTAAGCGAGTTTATCGATTGAGGATGGAATTCATCGATAAGAAAATTTAGTTTTGGTGTACCTTGAAATAAGGACCATAACGAATCCAAAAATTGGAATGACCAAAACGAAATTAATCTTGATTCCTGATCGGGTTGGCTCTCGTTTCCATCTCCGCGCACGTGCCTGTCTGTGGAGACTAGACGATTCGAATTTATATAAAGACCCAAATCAAGGACTTTAGCAAAAGATTGATGTAAAAGTTCAGTTGACCAGACTATGTTTGTGCTCTGCTTCGTGCTGATTAAACCACCCATGAAATAAAACGAGCCTACCAAAAGCAGCTGCAATTGCTTCAAATTCGTTTTCTTGGACGAACAGATTATTTTCGTTAGTTGAAAAATCTTGAATTCATCAAAACATGACCAATATAATTGTACGATGTAAATCAGCGCGAGCAAATCAACAGAGTTTGGTACCTGGCTAAAGCTCGAATTCACAATTTCATTGAAGGCTTCCTTCCAACTGTCGAATGGTTGCAGTAATGGAATTAGAGAGTTCTGAAATTTATTAAAGTGACTGATAGATCTAGAAACCAATTTCCGGGTCTTTTTAATATCATTTTTATACTTCACTATCAAAAATTTTGGCAAAAACGAGTTTTTGTGGTCCAATTGAAAACTGTTGACCATCATAGCGACGTGGGTCTCATTGAGCCAGTTTTCGTCCTTGTCTTGACCCAAGTCAAGATCTCTATTGAGAAGTGTGCTCCACGTACAATGGCCTAAAAAACTCTCGCGGTGGCGGTAATTGCTGTGATAGTGGAAAGTGTCGTTGATAAATGGAAACTGAGGGCCAGCCTCTGTATTTCCACCTGTTTGGCCAACAAGGCGATCATCGGGTGCTGCGGCAGCAGCGCCCACGCCTGCGGATGTTTTCCCGCTCGCAAGCCTTTGCAAACGAATGACCTCCTTCTCCAGCATTTCAGTGTACCCGCGAGGAAACCCGCGTCTCGTAAGTCTGTCGCTGGTGCTGCATCTGTAGCTCACTTTCGAGCACTGCGAACAGGTTGGTTTCAGCCCGTCACACTTTATCTTTTTGAGTCTACACCTATCACAAGCCTGTGAATGTCGCACTTTGTTGTCTTTCGTAACAACCAGCGGCTTGGCATCGTCGACACCTTTCTTGGAGCCATATCTTCTTTTCGCAGCATTGGCTGCCGAACTTGTGCCATTGCTACTAGCACTAGCGGTGTCGTCCTGCGACTCATCCAAAATCTTCACTTCCTCTGTCATGGCATGCTTTCTCGTCCTTTCCGTCTGCAGGACTCCCTTTTTGTGTCTTATAAACCTTCTTGATATCTCGTCGGCGCTTAATCGATGATTTGAATGACGATGATCTAATTTAGCAACCTCCTAATACGACACAGGCCGGGCAAACGGAGTCTCTGCTTTATGTTTGAAATGATGCGGGGTTCCACCCATACCTCCTCCCATTCATCCGTCTGTCCCCACACCCCTAAAAATACCTCGGCGGCTCCATGGAATGATCATTGCAGTGCACGTGAAAGGCACGTGCACTGCGATGTCTCTTGCAATTCATTTGTCAATTTGGCATCAAAGTCTAGCTGCTGATCGTGGAAGGTTTTATTGCCAAGAGCTTGATTCCCAAAGTGTCTTGACCTTTGGATCGTAAATGCGAGGGAAGCGCCAAACCTTGTTCCACAAAAACAAAGCTCGATATGTAGCTTGTGTAGCTCGTGCAATTCACGGTGCAATTGTCATCGCTTGATGCTTCAGCAGTTCTGCTCGAGTGCTGTTTCTGTACTTTGCCGTCTGAAGAACTGAATGCAGTTCAACGCTTTGCTCGATTTGTGATCACACTGGACTATCTGTGCAAATATCGACGCTGTATTTACTTCGCCGATTCCCACTGACTATGCGGTGAGAAACTTGAAGAAGATGTCTTGTTTCCGGAGGAAAATCTCATCGCTGGCTGTACTCTAGCTGGTAGCCCGAGCTCTCTTGTACCAATGCTCCTTCGATGAACATTCTGACAGAAATGGCGAGCGCCCTATGTTCATAGACAGAGCAGTTGAGATTAAGTGTTTGGAAAATGAGGTTATTTGGCTGCTAGATTGTTTCGATTTCCACGATTTTCCAGAATATATGGCAAACAATGCCACAAGCATTGCCCTTAGAGGGCAATTAGCAGCTCCCACGCGCTCTACGAAGTTTCAGCCGCATTTTGTAGCGTCTTGACGAAAGAGCTGTTCGGCCCAATCGGTATAAGTTATGTATCGTGCTCTCTGCTGGCGGCGGTCTCCTTTTGTCTGGGGCGCATTTTCTGCACCGTGGAACACACTCGATGTTGCTCGGTAGCGTCATGAATCACGTAGAACAAACAAAGCAGAAGTGGCTAAGTGCACCTATGCCTACTGCAACGGCAGTTGTTTTTTCGCCTTAGATGGTGGAATGAAAACAGAGTCGCTCTCCAAAGGTGTCAATCTGAGCAATAGTGGACCATACGCCGCTCCACAGACTAATGCAACACTCTCTTGATTTCCAGCCGCTTGTAGAGTCCAGTCGATACATGCCATATATTGGCTTTTTTCTGCTTGTACGACACATGTTTCTCGGCATATGGATGCGCAGAATAACACAGTCGTGCCTCGCTTTGCTTCTATATTCTTACTTCCAGAAGCATTTGAAGTGAGCTTAATGGAAGCCCACAATAATAGGGAGTACAATTATGCGGAATACAGTCCCACAGCGAGAGCAATTGTCAGCAGTAGTGGATTGAATTGCCCGTTTTGTGAAACGGCCACTTAGCTGCGGAACGTGATCAGAGCCTCAATTATGCGTACTGTTGGTTCGTTCAATGATTGGAGAACACTAATAGTTTCGCAGGTGATGTCAAAAATCATCCTGAAAATTCGCTTGAATGTGGCACACTCACTGAAGTGACGCTGACACTTCCTGCAAAGGGTCCTTCAGTACACTTTGCACCAAATATCCTCGGCGACTAATATCTACATCATAGCTTTCATTGTTCGGCTTCAGTAACTTGCTAGTCTCATCCTTGTACTCTCACCATAGGTTCTGGGCCAACTGATACGCAGATATTTCGATTGGGCCTGCTGCCAGTGCTCCGATATATGCTTGTTTGGTGCTTTCGTTTTGACGCGTGGAACGCGACAACGTAATATCTCACGATGTGTTTGTTATATTCAATACCAAAATTATTCACTTCACTAGCAGGATTGCGTGAGGAGGAACAGATGTAATCTGGCGAGGCCATGAAACCATTTCATGATATAACGTTTTGCCCCACTGGAATCAATGATGAGGCTCTTTCGAGGGCGCTTTCAAAAAAAATCATCAAGCTTGGCGGAAATTACTCAAAGGATCTTACTCGGCAAGTGAACGTACTGATATGTGGATCAAAGGATACAAACAAGTACAAATTCGCAGTACGAAACAGACATGATATCATTTTCATTGACCCTGGCGCAGTGGAAGTTTTTTATGAGAGGTGGTTGACGGGAGAGGATATCAAGGACTCCTTGAACCTGTTGAAAGACAGATATTGCAATAGGCCACTGTCAAATGTTTTGGTCTTTATAGGCAGAATACAAAATTATCCGATTCAGGAATTGCACGACCTTTGTCAACTTTCTGGCTGTTACAAGTGTTACACAACCCGTTTTGTCAAAGATGCAAGAAAACCGGATCGTGGTGATGTAGTTTTCATATCCGATTCGCTCAATGGCAGTAGAGTGCAAGCTGCCGTAGAACTGAATTTGCCTGTTATTCACTACAAATGGCTGTTAGATTGTCACAGAAGGAACGCCACTTTGGAATACGATCCTTTTTACTTGGTAACAAAAATTCCTGAAGATATGCCCTTTGATAAAATTGGTTTAGAGGCTTGCAATTGCTGGGATGAACTGATCCCTGCCATATCCGAACAGCAAAAGGCAATTGCTGGCAACCCGCTGACTCGATTTAAATCAAAAGGTGATAAAATATGGGAAAAGGTAATGTCAATTGATCAATCAAGAAAAAAGGATCCCTTCATTTTCGAAACATTGCCTCAGAATGATAAATCCGAAGCAACTAAAAATCTCGTTTTTCAAAACTGCTCCTTTAAGATTTCCGAAAAGTTTGCAAGCGCCCATTACAGCATTTTACTTCGAGTCATTGAGCAAAACGGTGGAATTATTTCAGAATCTGCAGAATATGTCATAGTCCCCAGTAATGTCCCTTTGAATGAATGCGACGAAAAATTCTCAGGGATGATTGTAACGGAATTTTTCATCGAAAGATGCTTGCATTATAAAAAACTTATTTCTCCTCCAGATACATGGTCAAGGCCGTTTTTCATTACTAGAGACATTCTATTAAAGCCATCAAAACATCTATTGCATGATACGAAAGATTTAAAAATAGCAATCACTGGTTTCCATGGTGTTGAATTGTTGCATCTGACCAAGATTCTGCAAATAATGGAACCCATAGGTATCAAATTAACGAATTATCTTAACAAATCGACTGATCTATTGCTTATAAATTTATCGGCCTTACCAAGTATTCCGAGGACTCACGCACTTTGGCAAAACCATTATGGAGACCTCTTCGCTTTACAGAATACAAACGACTCAAATTCCAAAAGTCAAATACTTAGAAATTCCTTGAAGCGTAAGATTGAATTTATTAAACAATCCCATTCAATTCCTGGTGTAACTCCATCATTTTTATTTGAAATATTCAAAAAGTCAACTACTCTATCAAATACCAAAAAAGATTCTGTATATCTGAATAACATTAATTGGTGCATTATTTGTCCAAGAGGCATTAAGGAAAACTTTATGATTGAACTTTCTCCAAAGTTTACACTAGGTCACAAAAAAGAGGTTCCGTTTCAAACAGTATCGACGTCTTTGAAGCCGGCTATAAAAGAGACCAGGGTTGAGTTTCTGCAAAAAATAAAAGAATCTGAGATAGTCCGTCTTGACACAAGGAAAAGAACTAAATCAGAATTAGATCTACCTCCACAATCGATTTCAGGTTCCCAGTCAAAGAAAATACATCCCAACACTGGTACGGAAACTGAAAAGATAGTAAGGCCCCCCAGCTGGGGAAACTTGATGTCTAACGAAATGCATGATGATCCAAACAAAAGCATAGAATTTACCAATGATCAACCCAATATAGATACCGCAAATTATACTCAAGTCACTTATGGTACTGCTGCTAGTGTGGATCACAAACCCGTGCGAAAATTAACTAGAAAACACATTAAAGACATTGGAATTTAGCATATTTTCTAGACCCATCTCTGTACGTAGCATTATATATTATTGAGATTTTCAGTTGCATTGCATAACGCACGCGTCATTCAAGAAAACCTCAGACAAGATCAGCAGAAAACTGTAAAATCAACCATCTAAGCAATAGGCGGCTGAGCTCATGTCATCCCTAAAACAGCGCAAGGAGGACTTTGTAACTGGTTTGGGTGGTGGTACAATTTCTGAGATAAATCTGGTTACGTCGGTGGCGCTAGTTTCATATTTCTGCTGGCATCTATTGTCTGTCAATGGTGATGTTCATTCAATCATTGATTTTGCTTTGAATTGGGTATGTCTATTACTATCGATAACTATCTATTCTAACGATATCCCTTTATTGTATATCTTGATGATTGCTCCAACAGTGATCCTATTTTTAATGACAAGATCAAAATCAAGCTCAAAAAGAGCTGCTGAAAAACCAAGGAAGTCTCATCAGGTTGAGATATTTCAACTTTTGAAAAAACCATTCATAACAGGGTATCGTGGTGGGATGTTAGTCCTTACGGCTTTAGCAATTTTGGCAGTTGATTTTCAGATTTTTCCTCGACGATTTGCAAAGGTGGAGACCTGGGGCACCTCCATGATGGACTTGGGAGTGGGATCATTTGTATTTAGCAATGGACTGGTATCTTCAAGAGTTTTACTGAAGTATAAACTTCATCCCCAATCCAAACCAAAGCTGTTGAAAAGATCATTTGATGCTTTGAAATCGGGTGGTACATTACTTTTTATTGGCTTGCTAAGACTGTATTTTGTTAAAAATTTGGATTATCAAGAGCATGTAACGGAATATGGGGTACATTGGAATTTTTTTATTACTTTGGCATTTTTGCCGCCAATTTTAGCATTTTTAGATCCTATCACTGAACGCATTCCCGGATTTTTTATTGCATTTATCATTTCTTTCATTTATGAGGCCATCCTAGTGTCTAGCGAAAGTGCTCTCAAGTTTTTGATATTGGCACCTCGTACTACCATTTTCAGCTCAAATAGGGAAGGCATTGTGTCTTTTTTGGGATATTGCTCTATCTTCTTGATAGGCCAAAGTACTGGTTATTACTGCCTGGGAAACGTGCCTACAAAGAATAATTTGTACAAAGCTTCAATTGAACATGTCTCCGTGAAGAGGAATGCATCTATTCGTCCATGGGATAGAATAACCACAGTTTCACCGCAATCTGGGCTATTTATGTGGAGCCTTTTTTTCATCACACTATGTCAAATAGTATTCTCAATGCATCCATATGACGTTTCAAGAAGATTTGCAAATCTACCCTATGTATTATGGGTTTCAGCGTACAACATAGGTTTCCTCTTCATCTATTCTCTCGTTGACGTGATTTTTGGTGAAGATAAGACAGCATACAAAGCTCCGTTTATTTTAGAGGCGTTTAATAGCAATGGCTTGGTCATGTTCTTGCTTGCTAATATCTTAACCGGTCTTATCAACATGTCTATTTCTACAATAGATGCATCCGAAAGGCAATCCATTGCCATCTTACTTGCATATGCTGCATTTCTTGCAGTGATCTCCACATTGTTTTATCACAAACAAATATTTATCAAGTTGTAGATGAAGCTCAAAGTTTATATATAATCTATATATATAATTTTACCAGAGCTAGTTATAGCATTATTTATTTATGCAATGTCTATGCTTTCGTGGGTACTTGAGTACTACAAACAAATACACAGAATGTGTGAACATCTTTGACGTAATCTTTTTATCAATCGATTATAATGATTTCTGCATCGCTCATTTTAACTTTTTTCTTCGCCCTTGAAAGTCGAGAAAAAATGTCAATATCACCAGTTGTTGGCTCGCTTTTAATTCTGCTGTTATTTAGGCTTCTGTATGCTTTGGAGTTTGGTTGACTTAATGAAGTAGATGGAATACTACGTTTTTTTGCTCTCTGAGCAGCGTCAGCCAATGTTTTGGCGTTTGAGATGATAGGTCGATCATCAATTACCAAGTCATCGGGATTATGTAAGATCTCTCCTGCTGTGGCATCTAGATCGTCACTTTCAGCGGATCTGAGTGTATAAAGTTTGTTACTTTCTGTCTTCACCGCATGTGTATTCTCAGGAGCAATTTCTATTGGAGTAGCAACCAATGTTCTATTGTTTCTTTGACCGCACCCTCCTTTTGGGATGTTTTGCAATGCCATTGGTTTTTCTTCTTCCTTTATCCTTTCTTTTGGAATTTTATTTTGAGTAGATTCCTTCAGTGCATCTTCGGTGTCTGCTAAAGATCTTAGATTACGTATAAGCCCGCCCTTCCCATGATTCAAAGCAGATTCTCCTTCAAGTGATGCAAGATGTTTTTCTTGATGTGGAAGTATTGATGCATTATTTACGCCCGGTTTATAATCTGGCGCAAAAGAGCTTTTCCTATCTGAGAGGCCTGGAGCATCAGATAAACATGTTCTGTCATATTTTGTTATACCCTTACGGCAACTTGGCGATGAACGAATACTGGTTGATGTACTTTGCTTCTCTGGTGAGTTTGTAGTTAGTTGTTTCTTGAGCTGGAATGCAGCTGTTGTAAACTCATTTATGCATGGTGTTGTTATATTTTGACTAATATCAAATTGGAACAAATTGTGGATAACAGAACTATTCCATATGAGTCTCTCTCGCCTTTTTTCTATAAATTCGGCATAATCTTTGACTAATTGTTCCATTGAGAAAGAATCGATGTGTTTTGGAATTGCTTTTTTGAGCAGTTTGTATAGATTCGCAATGTTGCTAACATTATCAAACACTCGTTGTTCATCTGCCATAGTATGTAAAACATCATTGGTTAAAAATCGACTGGGTGAGCTTGGCCTGGCTCCTCCACTACTATCAACAGCAGAAAGGTATAAGAGATGTTTTGCTCTTGTTTGAGCGACAAAAAACATCCTCCTTTCTTCATTTAGAGAATCTCCGGGGGACGACATCCATGGTTTCTTTTTTGGACTTCCAAAAGTTAGCCTTTTGGTATCGGCCCCATTTTCACTGTCATCACTACTATAAGTGTCTGTGTTATCGGCTTCGTCAGATTCCTCTCCTTTTTCTTCACCAAATACAGACGGTATGATGCCTTCCTCGCAGCCAGGGATGAATACTACGGGCCATTCGAGGCCTTTAGCGCCATGAATTGTTGATATTGTTACAAATCCTCTCTTTTCTTTCTGAAGGTGTTTTTGTGCTACGTCCTCCGACACAGCCGTATCAGACGTATACATGGTCAGTGACAAGAAAAAGTTGCGAATATGCGTTTTGAATATCCTTGAATTTTCTCGTCTTGTCTTGTCTGTAATAATTTCTGGATTATTTGTCTCTTTTGAAGAATCACCAGCGGTTATTTTATTCCCGAGAAAATAGTTCTTTAAAATCAAAATGTTCTTGTGCCTCTGATTCGAGAAATCAGGCTCTGCACTTTTACTGACTTCTGATTTCTTCTTGCCATCAATAAAAAGATATTCATATCTCATTCCAGACATTGCATACAACTTTTCAAATATTTCATCCAGCGCAGTATTTAATGGTCCTTCACAAAGCTTGTTGCAAGAATCAATCATGCTTATGAATTCTTTGATGACTGCCCGCGCTTTTTCTGGGATGCTCATCTTGAGTTTCTTGTTGGAAATTTCTCTTAAAGCGTCGAATGCATCAGCAGAATGGCTTTCAAGAGAATTTTTGATCCTTTCAGCCGACGTTTGACCCAAGCCTCTTGAAGGATACTGAAGTGCAGCAACGATAGCATTCGTTTCGTTTTTTGAATTGATACATTTCAAAAGATTGATCATTGCGACAGCCTCCTTCGACTCCCAAAATCCATGCCCCCTTATTATTTTATAGGGCAATTGATGTTCAATTAGCGCATTCTCAATATTTTTAATTTGTCGTCTTTGCCTTACCAAAATCGCAAAATCATCGTAGTTGAATAATTTTGGTAATGACTTTAGATAAATCAATTCTCTTATTATGGAAGGGGCCTCCAAAAAGGATGCAGGAAAAATTGTGTATACTGGTGGAAAATCGCAGTCAAACTGCGCTTTTAGAGGTGAGCGATTTGGACGGCCTTTTAGCTGTTGTCTTATTAGCGTTTCACTTGTATTCAAAATCTTTTGAGAAGACCGATAGTTTTCAATCAAGACAACTCTTGACGTCGGAAGAGAGCACTTGCTGACCATTGCCTCAAAATTATTCGACAACGCATGCCTGAATGCATATATACTTTGATCTGGATCACCCACAACAGTCATACCTCTTGAAAGATGATGATTTCCTCTTGCAAAAAGAAACATGAGATCCATTTGAATGCCATTAGTATCTTGAAATTCATCAACAAACACGTGTTTGATATAAGGTAAGCATCGTTCTTTCGTTAAGAGTCTGAAAGTGTACATTAATAAATCATCAAAATCCAAGGCGTTAACTTTATTGAGTTCTCCTTGGAACCTCTCGTAGAAATACGCCAAAGCAGGATCGTGCTGAGAATCCTCGGAATATTCTTCCGGTATTATAGCAAATGCCTTTAACTTTGAGATCTCCCTTTTTACCAATTTAGGATTGACAGTCCACTGGTCTGTTCCAGCCTTCGTGGTACAAAAGTTAACCTTTCTTGACATAGAGTGTGCACTGTCTCGTATTTGATCAGGCATCTTTTCGACCATCTCCTCAACAATCTTGCTGGCTTCAGCTTCATCTATAATTCTCCAATCCTTTCGCAGTCCAATCTTGTGGCCAAACCTCGACAGAACCTTTAAACATATGCTATGAAAAGTGCCTATCATAATATCAGATACTCTAATTTTAGCTGGTTCCAATAGAGTGACCAGTCTATCTATCATTTCCTTAGCTGCTTTATTAGTGAATGTGGTCACAATTATATCCTGCGGATTTATTTGTTTTCGCAAGAGCAGATGGGCGACACGGGATGTTAACACCTTGGTTTTGCCAGTCCCAGGCCCTGCAATTACTTGCAATGCCTTCGTATGATCGAATTCAACTGCCGTCCTCTGCTGCTCATTCAGCGATTTTTGCATTTCATGTAACAAAGCATCCCTCGTCAGTGCCATCGTGTACCAGATAAACAATACTTATTACTTCAGAGAGGGCCGAGGGGCTGATTAAATACAGTTAGCCAGCCCTGCCAGTTTACCCGTATCTTATATGTGTTACCACTAGACCACAAGCGCCTTAAATTGGTCAGCATCTAGTTGATCATCATCGATTATTTGTTTTGATTTTGCGATTCGCTCTTACGCGAGACTTAGAAGGCATCAACAAAATAGCTAGACTGGTCCCACTAAAGATACTGAAGGCCTGATACATCAAATGCAGCTTCCAAGTATGGCATCTAGCTTACTCGAATGTGTCATAAATGTTACAATTGAATTGAAAATTACCGGGTGTGCCTGCTAGCACTTCTCATATGATCATATGACAGTTGCGCGGTGAAAAAGATACCGTCTACCAGTAGTGATCCAACACAGGATTTCATTTCCTCCCCTCATATATTTCACCATTGACTGTAAAAGTGCTAGCATGCTAAAACAGATTAATGGCTTTGATCGATGAGTATATGCGGTGTGTTCTGTCGTTTATTGTCACGTGGGGCGCTTGCCATAATTTTGCAGCTCCAGCCCAACATGATGAATTTCTTTAAGGATGGTGATTTTAATAGAACTAAAGCAAGTCGGCAGTCTTTGAACAATCCGCCCTTGGTAGTGATTACTTGATTGAGTTTCGGTTGCTCAAGTTATTTACTCTAAATTATATTCAGGATACTGGGGCAAACGTTGAGCATTCCAGCTAAAGAGACTGTCTCTTGGCGAAGTCAGCACAGTACCAAGTTTAAAACAGCAGCCTTGCAGAAAATCATGGTACGATGAACCATAAGGCTGCTTCTGTGCGAAAAGGCCAACCTTTCAAAGACTTGGCCTTGCAAGAGTCCCTTTCCTTTAACACTACACGAGTTGGTATTATCAACTCAGATCCGACTTCAAAGTTGTTCGTAACATGGTTTCACATATCGTGCTATTTCCCAGTTCTCACAGCATGCCTTGGTCCAATATCCAATACAATTTCGATTGCATGTGTGGTGGAAAAATGGAGGGAGACAAAGGATTACAAAGATGGGGTTGTAATCGGGACATCTCCCGTGGAAGACCCTGTAGGTATTTTCACGTTTAATGTTATATCTTTGGTGCTTGGTTTTGCCTCCAATATTGTTTTGCTGTTACATTTCAGCGAAAAGCTAAGTTATCTGAAAGCACAATGTATCTGTATAGTCGGTTGGACCGCGGCAAGTATCATGCTGCTTATTGATGTGATAGTGTGTGCAACGAAATACATTGAAGAGGGACAAGAAAAAACCATTGGATTTTGGTATGCTGTTATCACATCAGGGCTTTACTTTGGTTGTACCATAACTTTAACAACGCATTTTGTAGGATACTTTTGCGGCAGGTATCCTGCCAGATTCAATCTGATAAAGAATGAACGGAGTTTAATGGTTTTTACGGTTTTCTTATCCGTTATTTTGATATGGGGTGGTGGAATGTTTTCAGGATTACTGCATGTCACATTTGGAACTGGTTTGTATTTTTGCGTCGTTACTATTCTTACCATCGGTCTTGGAGATGTTTTGCCCTACTCCGTTGGAGCAAAAATCATGGTATTGATATACTCGACTACCGGAGTTGTGACCTTAGCACTTATTATTGCAATGACAAGAGGTATATTTCAAGAGTCGGCAGGTTCAGTCGTTTTCTTCCATCGGGTTGAAGTACTGAGAGTTTTGGAGCTGCAGCGCATCAAAAATGGCGAAGTTACCTACACACAAGAAGAATCCTTCAAGAAAATCCAGAAAATACGAAAGATGGCAAATACAAAACAAAGGCTGTATTCCTTGTTAAGTACTCTCTGCATGTTTGTTGTATTCTGGAACTTCGGCAGCTTGGCTTTAATGTTTGCAGAGAATTGGTCATACTTCAATGGAATTTATTTTTCTTTCATGTGCCTTATGACCATTGGGTATGGTGACTATGCGCCTGCCTCTGGTGCTGGCCGTGCATTTTTTGTTTTGTGGGCCCTTGGTGCTATTCCACTTATGAGTGCCATTCTTTCGACTGTCGGGGACTTGCTACTTGATCTTGCAGAGACAATTGATCTTTCAATTGCGAGAAAATTCAAAATGAGGCTTCAAAGTATTGTCGTATATGGCAATAAATCATGGGATAAATTTTTATTGAATAACAACGAAATATTGCCTGAAGAAGACCCCGGTAATGTCGGTGATGACGAAAATGATCAGGATGAAGATCCCGAATCTGAGCAGCATACAAGCGCAATGCAACAGGAGGGCTCAAAAGTAGATACGAGTAACTCTAGCTTGGTCACGGATGTAATAGCGCCCTCCAACATTGACGAATTTCTTTCTGAAAATACACAAAATCTTCCCATGGCCATAATGGGGAATATTCAAGCTAAAATCGCTTCCAAATATCACAAACCCATGGGTGAAATAACCTTTAAGAACACTAAACTAGATGAAATGCAGCGTCTTCTTGATGCTTTCAAAAAATTCAGATCCATAGCGAAGAAAAACAAAAAATACTGCTTAACCTTCGAACAATGGAATGATCTCAGCAGCTTGTACATTTTTTCTCACGAGAGTAAAATCCTCGAAGATCCTGCATTTTGGCTTTCTGAGTTCAGTCCTTTGAGATTCCCTCTGGATCAGCCAAGATTCGTCGTTATGCGACTACTGGTAAGGATTGAAGAGCTCATAACAAACTTGCTAGAGGATGAAGAGATATATGATCTTTTGGCAGCTAAGAAAGGAATGCCCAGTTCTTCATCCGTAGCAACCAATCTTCGAACAAACTTCGAGAGGCCACAAAGTTCTTCTGTGCCGACACGCATGGCTAGGTCGATGTCGATATAGCTTGGTTGTTACACTTGGAGAAAATTTTAAGGTGCGTCCACTTCTTGAATCTTTTCTGGTGTTAAAAGCTGCAGAAGCATTATTTTAAATGCTCTCATTAGCAAGACTTCACGGCTAGGGAGCAGTTTTCAATTCTTCGTTACGGGCGTTTTGCGAGCGAAAGTGAGATTTAATATAAGTTTTGTTTAGCGGCTGGCGCGGACGCCGATATTCTACACAAATTGTCTGTAAGAGAAAGATTGCTTATGCATTTCATCATTCTTGCAAAGCCTTCCCTTCTCTTGACTTTCTGTGGCACTTTTAAGATGAATACCCACTGAATCGTTTAAAGAATCACTTTGAAAAGAAACGGCGCAACCAAACGTGCGTTAAAATTGAATACGGTGATGTTGGAGAATATAATCTGCATTCATAGCTGTCCAATTTACTGCAACAGACTGTATTATTCCAAGGAAAGGAATAACATGTTTATGAACTTTATGACGACTCATTTACGGTTTGGGAGTAGCTTTCAAGTAATTTATCAAGAGATCTTTCCCATTGATTAAATTTATGTGACAGCTTTTTGGCAAAACTTTTTCACTTTGTGAGAAAGCTAAATTGAATACTAAACTCTTTTGATCTATAATCGATAAAAGCATTTTTCTTGTTGGGATTTTGCTTAAGAGAAATAAAGCGTCAGATAGCTAGTGTAGAGTTATCCTGTCACTAAAATAAGTTAGTTATCATGAGAGCGCGCCATGAATACTGGATTTGCAAGGGCTTTACATGCCTGTGAATGTAGCAACTTAGAGCAAACGACGTATTAGGCACGCTGATATAGTTATCTTAAGATAATCTGTAATATAAATAGGGTATGCGATTCGTTGACAGGTTTTAGACTCTGTTGCTCTCTTTAGCCGTCAATTATCGACTAGACTGGATTGTACAATCTTCTGGCTTCCCTCGACGAAAAATTGGCTGATTACCAAATAACATTGCAATTGGAATTCCAAAATTAAGATTGAATGACTCCCCTCGCATCGTCTCGAATATTTCCTCAACGATTTCTAAATCTGTGACCTCCATTAAAGGAGTCTTTTTTTTAGATGTAGAGTGCAATTGCTACTTAATGCTAGCTATCTTGTGATTCATAATAATGTTCTCCAGTTCTGCCTAGAGAACAGATAAGGTTCAGCTCAATAACAAGCACCGAGAAATATTCTTTTTATAATCTGAATTAAATGAACTTCAAAAGATATCGACCGCTCTTATATCTCGGGCGCGCGAGCTTAGTTGCTGAAAGAAAATGTGGGGGAGTCTTTTGTTTGAAGCAATTAGTTATAAAGAGGAGCATCGATAAGTCCAGTGTCCTATTATATTGTCTACAAGCTAAGTTTTCGAAGGTTCATTATTACTCAGGCGAATTTTTGACCGCAGAAATATCTGAAACGAAATGGCGGCCACTGCTGGAGGTGTAATTTCAGGGCAAAACCCTTTCGTATACAGCTCAAGTAATCCGATAACCTTATTTCTTTTCCAAGCATGTTTGATACTAGCGCTGTGCAATCTGATTCATATTCCGTTTTCTAAGATTCGACAGCCCAAAGTAATTTCTGAAGTTATTGCTGGAGTCATATTAGGGCCAACTGTGTTCGGTCAAATTCCAAATTTTACAGATACTGTATTTCCAGCTTCTTCAATACCTGGCCTAAATTTGACAGCCAATTTAGGCATTATTCTCTTTATGTTCTTTTTAGGATTAGAGGTAGATACTGGTTTCATCAAAAGACATCTGAAGAAGGCCTTGTCGATTGGATTGGTTTCGCTAGCTGTACCCTTCGGCTGCGGATGTCTGTTTGCGATACCATTATATCACGAGTATGCCAACAAAGATCCAAATGCAGGTCATATCAAGTTTACGGTTTTCATGGTATTTATTGCAGTTTCCATGGCTGTGACGGCATTTCCCGTTTTATGTCGGATATTGAATGAGCTACGTCTGATCAAGGATCGGGCCGGTATTATTGTCTTAGCTGCGGGCATTGTCAATGATATTATTGGTTGGATTCTTTTGGCATTGAGTGTTATCCTTTCCAGTGCATCCTCAAATCCAATAAATACGGTGTACATCCTACTATGTACACTTGGGTGGTTCTTATTGTACTCATATCCTTTGAAGTATTTACTAAGATGGATCCTAATACGCACACATGAACTTGACAGAACAAAGCCATCGCCATTAGCCACCATGTGCATCTTGTTTATCATGTTTATTTCCGCTTATTTCACTGATATCATCGGGGTCCATCCAATTTTTGGAGCTTTTATTGCTGGACTTGTTGTTCCTAGAGAAAATAACTATGTTATCAAATTGGCTGAAAGAATGGAGGATATTCCTAATATCGTATTGATTCCAATATATTTCGCAGTAGCTGGTCTAAATGTGGATTTGACACTTTTAAATGAAGGGAAAGATTGGGGATACGTATTTGCCAGTATTGGAATAGCAATTTCCAGCAAAATTTTGTCTGGGTCAATACCGGCACATTTACTTGGATTATTCTGGAGAGAATCTGCTGCTGTTGGTGTGCTTATGTCTTGTAAGGGTATTGTTGAGATTGTGGTCTTAACAGTTGGTTTGAACGCAGGGATTATTGATCGTAAGATCTTTGGTATGTTCATTTTAATGGCATTGGTATCCACCTTTGTAACTACACCATTAACCTTTATTATATATCCAGATTCTTACAGAGAAGAGTTACAAGTATATCTGACTAAGGAGGAAAATGGAATCGAGGAAATGGCGCTCGAAAGTATACACGAGGATAATGAATTAGAAACTGGCTCTAAATATAATCTAGATTCCTTTCAAGATGTTAAAAATTATCATATAACACAGTTAGTCAATATCACAAATACAATGGAAACGATATCCTCCTCTTTAGAGTTTTTGAATCATTTGATCTACGGGAAATGGAAACCTTCGTCTGAGCCAACTAACTTAGCAGGAAAAGTTACCAGCAGATCTTCAAGTGTTTCAACATCCACTATAAAGCCAAACTTTAATAAAATGAAAAAACTGACACGTATATGGTCTCGGAGAGATGAAGACGATACAGTACTGTCAGTAATAGAAGAATCGCCTCACGGTTTTGAGCTTGAAGTTCCATTGAGAGCCATCCATCTGAGACTTCTTACTGAAAGAACTGCGGACCTTTTACAATCATCTTCTTTATCCAATGATGATCCTCATTATACAGCTAACAGTGATTCTATATTGCAAATATTTAACATATTTGCCCGTCTGAGTCGCACCGAGTTCTCTAGCGAGGTTATCTTTTCGACAATGAGAGAGAAAGCTACAAGCATTGTATCTTTAGGTATGAAAAAGTCAGATTTGATTTTGCTTCCTCTAAAAGGTGCCTCCATGGAATTCAATGGCAGTCCACTTGCGACACACGAACCTTATTCTAACTTTGAGCATTTTTACTCCCATCTTTTGGGATTGAATGAACTACCATTCAACTTTTTTGAGATCATATCTTCTTCTTTGAAGGCAAACTTCGCTATGCTTATATCAAATACTGGCGATAGGCTGAATGTGGATAGGTTTAAGAAGAAAAGGTTCCACCTTCTCCTCCCCAATCCAAATTTGAGTTCGTCGGACTTCTTAGCCTTACACATATTTCTTTTGATTTGTTACCGTGATGTAAAGGACTGTAGTGTCGCTCCAGGAATGATATTTATCAACAGCGAGAATTTTCATTTTGTTGATAGGTTTTACGATGTTTTTTCAGACCAAGATTGGTTCGATGAGTCCGTTGTGATTGTCGTTCCAATTCAATATTCCAATTCTCCGAATGAAAAAGACACGCAAACCTTTATAGATCTCGTCCTGGATACCGGTTTAAGGACGAAAGATTTAGAGGATCTGGAAGAAAGTACTTTCATAATTTCTGAAAGCTATTTTTCCGAAGAGATTCCCTTTGAAAAGGAAACAAGAAATGTAATTTTGACAGGCGCTAACCGAAAGTTCGACGTCCTCGTCACACATCATTTTGCATCGTAGCAAAATTGATTTTTTATTTTATTCCGTATTTGATATTCATTATATAGAATGCATCAATATTATTGTGCCATATTTTCATGCGAACTGACTCTCAGCTTTGAAGAATTCAATTTATCGTTCGATTTAATAAAACCCGCAAGCTTCGTTGCTTTGAAATCAAACGAAGAGTCGGATTGAATAAAGGGATGAGAAAGAAGTTTATCTGCAGTTGGCCTCTTCTCAGGGTCAATTTTAAAACAGTCGTCTAAAAATTCTCTTCCTGTTTTTGAAATCAAAGGTAAAGTATCTTCAGGTATTGGTGGTGCTGATTTAGATTTGCCTATTTTGAACATGGCTGCCACCACCTCAAAGTTTGACCACGGTCTTTTCCCAGCAAACATTTCTAAGACAACACAGCCTAGGGACCATATGTCAACTTTGGCACTGTAACCTTGGGTAGTATCAACCATTTCTGGTGCCATCCAAAAAACCGTGCCTCTCATCGTCATATCGTAATTAGAATAGATGTCTTTAGATTTTCTCGAGATTCCAAAATCACTTATTTTGCAAACACCATCTTGATCAAGCAATAAATTGTCCGCTTTCATGTCGCGATGAAGAATACCTCTGGAGTGCAGATAAGACAGGCCTCTGAGGACCTGAGTCGTTAAGTGCTTTATCATTGATTCGTCGAACCGTCCATACATTCTAATTAATGATCCGACTGAACCGCCAGCAACATATTCGAGAAATAAACTGTAGATATTGTCTTCAACTTCAAAACCAAGATATTGCACGATATTCAAATGATCCAAATTCTTCAAAGTTGACACTTCCGATCTTAAAGCCTCGACGGTTTGCACGATTGCCTCGCTCTGGGATCCAAATTTCGGCACTTCGACTTGTTTCACTGCCATCATTTCACCTGTAGTAACATTTAAACATAGATACACCGCACCAAATGAACCTTTTCCGATCATTTCACCCTTCATCCAAGCAAACTCTCTGTATTCTCCCTTTGAGTTCTTGGATTTGTTAATGGAAACAAGTCGTTTATCAGTGACTTCTACAGTTTTAGTGCCCCACATTTTTGTGTTTTGTCTTCTCAACTTCATTGACTGTTTCCGTGCCTCACTTGCCTCGTGAGCGATCGTTCTTATTGTTTTGGCTCTTTTTGGTAATCTTTCTTTGAGAACATTCGATGTTTTCTTATTCCCGTTGTTTGCTGTGACAATATTATTATCTATAGTTGGATTATTGAGCTTGTTGGCTGGTTTGGTCATTTCATTGTCAACCACTCTCGACATTTTCATGCTTTCTGATGATTTTGGGGAAGTAGGAGGTGTTGTTCCCTCTAAGACAGGCTTATCCAAGTTGGCACGAGGGAAAAACTTTTCTAAATTCTGATACACAACCTCTGGTGATGGCCTTAGAGTCATTTTTCTTTCTAATATATGTCCATCTGACGTGCTTGAATCGCCCAGAATGAGGTTGTCTGTGCTGTTGCAATCTGTTGACTCGTCCTTTTCTTCCAGATTTTCATTGTCAGGCTTAGGCCATATTATGTCATCAGATGAGGAGCTCTTGTCCGATTCTGACTCAGAGCTTGATAACTCTGGAGCATCAGCAAATGTAATCTCGTTTTCTTCAAAGACATCAGCCGCAGAAGCAGAAGATACGATCCGTTTGGAACTTCCCCTTTTTAGTAAGGTGGGCGGCATATGAAAATTCGAGCTGCCCGAGGTGATGGAGTCGGATCGGTTTGTCCTTTTTTTGTTGATAAAAGCAGACAAGGGATTATTTTGTAGTTCTTCGTCCGACTTAAGCTTCCGTGCATTCTCATTGGCACCCTTATACGGCTGTGGGACAAGCACATGGCTTGAACCTGGAGTATAAGAGTTAATGACAGTTTCAGATGAAGGACTTAATGCTTCATCAGGGGAGCTGGTCATAATTGGTGGAATAGGCTTCGAATTGTTTCTACGTCGGTACAGCTTGGAATTGTTAGCACGAAAGTACGGGGCAGAAACCTGGCTCGATATTGACAAAGACCTTTGTGGTGACACTGTAGTTGGAGGCTTCGGAGCTTCTCTTTTTGGGGCCAATTCCTTCTGGCCATACGGTGATTCACGTCGTTTATTGAAATCAATTTCATTTCCGTCATCTTTTCTCAGTATTTGAAAGGTACCATGGCGACTCAAATCTGAAAAAGGCTCTGAGGAATCCAGCGCAGATTGGCTCAATTGTTTAAGTACTTTAGGCGATATGCGGGAATCAATTAAATGGTCTTTGATATTCCAATAGTTTTGCTCCTCGCCGCTGTTAGTAGTTGTCTCATAGTAATGGCTAGGCGTTTGGGGATACCTTCTGGTTTGACCTGACGTAAGGTCATCGAACGATGTTAAATCGGAAGAGGATGTTACAATTGAAGTTTGATCATTTGAATTCGCACCGCTATTTGCAATCGATCTGGTCGAGTTTCTACTTTTAATTGGTCTAAGATGATAGTCGTCATTTAGAGTGGCAGCTCGTGACCTCGAGTTAACCTTTGATTGATCCTTAATGAATAATTTACCAGCTGTATTCAGAAATAGGCTCGATCTTAAAGTCTCTAAAATATTGTCGGAGAGGGCAGAACCAATTTCACAGCCAAAGTCCGTCAAGTGAATTGTGATGTTCTTATGGCTTATTCCAAGCATAAGAGTAACGGAATCTTTAAACTCCTCTAGACCCGTTATCATGGCAATGTTCAGCGGAATAAAAGACCTGTTATCTTTTGTAATCAAGACGTAAGTGTCGTTTCCAGTGTCTTTAGATCTTAAGGGGTAAAACTTATCATCCAGTAAGAAATTTCTAACATTAAAATCCTCACCACCATTTGTAGATTTCTCATGACTAACTTCTTTTGACGTGGTCCCTGAAACGCTTATCGATCGTGATGGGGTTGGGACAGCCGTTGATGGATCAGTCGCAACTGGCGTTAGCGTGCCTGCACTGATATCTGAAGTTCTCGATGGAGGTTCTGAAGTTACTGCGGGTGAGGATGTTGATGTCAAAAGAGCTGGTGGCGCGGGAAAGGGGGAGGCCAGAGGTGATGGGTGAGCAATGGGTACGGAACCCGGCATTTGGCTTTTTCTCTTTATCTTGCCCCACAGAGAGTTTTTCTCTTCAGGTACAATAGGATACTGCTTCAAGGGAGAGGAAGATGTTTCAATTGCGTGAGTCTTCGATTTTGTCGAATTGTCGTTCGAGAGATTAGAGGTATTCGAAGCTGAACGAGCAAGTTGATCCTCATGATTTGTAGCAGTGTTACTAGAGCCAAAGATTGCATTGAGCAATGAAGATTCTGATGAGCTACTCTTTTGATGTCTCCGGAAGATACCTGGATATGAAGGAGAAGCTGGTGATGATGCAGATTTGGAGTGGTCTCCGGTATCCTCTGTAATAGATGGAGGTCTAGCGGGGATATTTAGTTTGATATTTGAAGGATGCTTCCCCGCCAAAGTGCTTGCAGAAGATGTGCCTCTTAATGAAATGAAACTCCGCCTATAAAGCGCGCCTGCACTTTTGGTTTTCTGAGTTCTTAGAGCAGCATCTTCAGGCTTCATTGCATTAGATTTGTTATTTGTCACTAAGGCAGACTCAGAAGCTGATCTCAAGGAGTGCATATCATCCTGAGATAAATTCTTCCCATGCTTCGATTTGATAGAGTCACTGGAGCTCCTTGAATCTTTAGTTTTGTCCAAGCTTCGTTGACGGATATGGTTATTCGTAACATTTTTTTTCATTGTTTGTTTCAATAGATATTGAAATCGTATATATGAAGCAGTTTTCGATTGAGGTAAATATTTCTCATATAATGCAAAGTTGTCATACGCTAACAGCTTTATAAAGTTATGGCCGGATACTTGATGTTTGCGAAAAAAGCTAACCCAAGAGTCAGGAAACTCGTGAAATTTAAGCCATGATATTACCCTTTGCATACTCCATTCTTCAGGATCTGTTGGATCCCAGGATAGAATCAACTTATCAAAAGACAAACTGTTGACACTTCCTCCGGATGATTTCCTCGTTTCTGCGGAATCGACAAAGGTCAAAGTTTCACTTCCCGGATGATGAATCAAGGCCTGCGCTGTAGATGAAGAATGGCCACTATGTTCGAATCCAAATATTGAATCTTCGTTATTGAGACATCTGTCCTTATATGATGCGCTTTCGCCGCTTGAACTATGGAAAGATCCACTGCTCGTTGCTGAATCTCTGTGATCTAATGGTACAGCTTTTCTAGAGCTTGAACTTTTGGACGGGAGCCGTGCTGTCTGCTTGTGAGGAATCGATGAGCCGGATTCTTGAGACCATGTTTTGATTGAGGAAGCAGAACCCGATCTTGAATGTGAATGGCCATTCCCAGTGATCTTTCTTATGAACGTCATTGAATCAGCATCAAGATTTTGATATAACACAACTTTAAAAGCCTTGGCTGCCTTTCTTTTGCCTTCCTTCTCTATTTCCTTTTTCAAATAGCGGCATATATTTAGAAGGATCTAATCTGGCATACAGAATTAAGGCCACTAAAAAATGAAACCGGTAGAAAATCAGAAAAGCTCTGTCTATAATTGCCTATTTACAGGAATTAGAATGTCTAAATAAAGTTTGATAGATATTTACTCGTATACATTAATTAACTTTGAGTTCTGATATTCTTAATATGGTTAAATCACCTTTACTTTTAGCATGGCGGACTTTCCTGTTTCTTCTTTTCGTGACTTCCCTTACTTGAAATGCCCTCTTCGTCTTTTCTAATACAGTCGCTTTTAGAGTGAAAAGTGACGGATCGATTGGATCGTCAACTAGCCTGTAGTTTCGAGATCCAATAGTGGTGACATCGTTGAAGTTTAGCACATCACCCACCTCGGCATCTTTGAGTTTAAAAGGCAAAACGAGTCTGTCACCCAACGTGAGCAGATAAGGACGATTGTGTACTCTTAGAACTGCATATAACTCATTTGACAACTTTAAAGGGGTGGTATCGAAGTTAGCCTTTTTTACACCGACAGCATTTTGCAAAATATGGGCTGTGCCACAAAACGTCCTTACGTTTAAGGCCTTGTTTGTGGTGGCTTTAAAAGAGGGTAATATGCGTACCGTAGGGAACATTCTTGATTTAAACATCACAGAGATCGCCTTAAAATACTAAAAGGATTGGAGATTCGCTCGAATCCATACAATCGTCCTTCACTATTTCTTTCTTCCAGGCCTTCCGATTTTTCATTATTCAAATTTATTGCGATATAAGTCACTATATACGATTGAATATTGAAAATATAGAACAATACATAGGCACATTGATGGAATTGCGAGCAGTGCTGGTCGCAGCTCATACGATCGATTCATCTCTTACGGCTTGGGCTATTGAAATCCATGTCAGGATATTGATTTAGGCTAGATAAATTTTCGCTCGCTATCATAAAAAGTAAAGGAGAAAACTGACCTATAACCTTGTTAGATCAATCTTTTTTAGCGAATGCTTCAGCTTTCAGATTTTTCATTATTTTGGCTCTCTGAACTATCATATGCTGAAATAAAATTGGAAATCCCGGAATATATAACAACATGCATACGATCAGAAACCAACGATATTGCTCGGAGTACTGGGAAGCTGCAATAGGCAATGCGCTGCAAATTATATAGAGCTCACTCCCAACACCAATTGGATATAACAGCCAGAACAAATTGTATCTCAAAAATACTAGAAGCAAGGAGGGCCCCTCTTTAGCAGATAAGGAATAAAAATAAAATAGGTACCTCACCACTTCAGTGATGGACCACGCAAGTAAAAGCGTAATGTATGCATAGGATTTTGCAGCCGGTGTGTCAGGTAACAAGTAGAAAATACCCAATACCACTACTAATCTTGACGCCACTTGCGCCAGAGTGGTTGATAGTGGAGACCGTACAATTCCAACCGCGGAATGCAAGATTTCAGCAACTGCAAAGGACTGAATCACGGTGACCGTTTGATTGCTTTGCTTGAAAAACTCCGGCTGTCCAACTTTCGGATAAATCGAAATTACGGCATATAATATATAGGCCCAACCAAATGCAGAGACCAGGTTATAGAGAGGCAAATATGACAATGGAGAGACAGTTCGCTTGGCCATTATCCTTGAGACGTATAAGCTGACAACCGTCGGGTTTTCTTCATATATTTTAACTTAACACAAGCTTGTTTAAAACGAAAGAGCAGGTGAAATGTATATATATATCCTTACCCGGACAATGGTGACGGCGACAACAGATTTGTATTCTCCGCATATATATTTCGAGTATAACCAAACCGCACTTAGCCTTCACACTTATTACAATTAGTGTGGTATGGTAAGATTGAAGATTGTCAGAGTATAACAATCTTCGAGCTTTATATTACACAACATTATATATAAACTGTATTAAGTAACTTCAATTATGGAGAAGAGTTTTGAGATGCTATTTTATTTGTTTGTATTCTGCTGTCTGTTATAATTAACCATTTCCATTAATCTATCCTGCTCATTTTCATCCCAGACAAGATTGTCTTTGCTCGTAGACCTGCAGAGAGAATAACCATTATCATTATCTTCTTCTGATCCGGGAGAATCATGCTGTTTTTCAACTAGTTCCATTTCGTCCTCTAATTCAGCGTCACTATCATCGCTTATGTCATCTTCATTATCATTAGCATCAGCTTTATTGTAAAAGAGATCGTTGGGCCGGTGAGACGTTGTAGGCGTAATCATGTTATTATAGAGGGGGTAATTTGGTTTGGCATATGACTGACCATCATCATTTGGATCCATATAATCATCGTCCTCACTGGCACCTACAAGTTCGAATTGGTGCTGGAAAACGTTCTTGTCATATATCTCTGGATTTGATGGTTGGGATCTCCCTGGTGTTCCGGTAATTGGAAAGGCGCCAGAACCCATCATCCAAGGCTCTTCGTTCCCTGCATCAGTAGCTTCTGGATCCTCTTGATCATCGTCTTGATTTGCATCAAATTCGTCACTTCCGTAATGAGAGCCGCTCGCGTAACTCCTTCCTAACTGATGCGACATGTAATTACTAAACCTATTATCATCTTCTGTACCACTGCCATCATTAATGGATCCTTCATGGTTTTCTTTTGGTAAGTCATAATCCATGGAAGGATCTAAATGAAGTCGCGTTTTAGTCCCATCCCCGTTGGTATATTCATAATATCTAGATTTATCTGATATTTCTCCCTTGGCACTATCTTCATCATCTCCATCGTCATGAGTTGATTCTAGGAAATCGCGATAGGAATTTGGTCCGTTTAGATTTCCTTCATGAGTTGCATAATCCTGATTAACGTCGTTTTCATCACAATCATTCTCATTGATCATATCATCTGGATTGGCATCATTATCCTCGTCACCAAAATCCCCTAAAACAGTGTTGTACTTTTCCCTTGTCTCAGCTAGAGCTGTCTCGGTGTACTTCTTCCATGAAGGTTCGTTCAGGCTATCCCATATTCCGGGATCACTGAAAGTGATTTTCATTTCGTCGACGTACGCCGAAAACTTTGCTACCTCCTCAGCTATCAGAGTCAAATGTCCCATATAGCCCAATCTCAAGCCTGTCTCATTTTCGTAATCAGCGCACTTGGTATCCCCATCCATAATCATCTTAGTAATATTGGCCAGTATTAGCAAGTCTGCCAAGAGAAATCTATTATATCCGGTTTTTAAGGGGCCATTGAATATCTGTTGAACAATGTCAAACACAACATTGTGTAAAAAATTGTTCCATGCAAAACGGAAAAACATGTTTAAAATGGTTGAAATAATCTGGGTATCATGCAATGCTATCTTTAATTGATCGCCGACCACCGAATTTTCACGCAGTGATCTCTCTGTCGGCTCCGAATCAGACGATTCCTCCGAGTGAATAGCATCATTTTCATCATTACTCTTAGATTCGTCATTAGCATTATCATTTTCGGCATCCTCAGCAGACAAATTCAGGTTACCCAACTTTTCAGTGAACGATTTTTCTTCTACTTCCGCGTTCTCTGTATCTTCCTTTTGTGAGTGCTCGATTTTTTCACTTTCCTCTCTATCAGTATCAAAATCATCAGTGTGACCCCTTCGAACTTCTTTTTGCATACTTATGATTTTTCCTCTCATTACATCTCGCTCATGGACAATCTCCTCGCCTATTTTTTCGTTGATCAAAGTCATATTTGAGCAATGTAGAAGTTCAGCAACAAGCTCGCAGATCTTGAATCTTTCAAACCCTAATGGTTCAATACTACCGAATGGCGTTTCCAAAGGAGGTAACTGTGTGTTAACCAAAATCTCATTGAAAACAGGCATGTATTTAGCAAATAGCTTCACCAAATGCCCCAGATAAATAGGATCTCTTTCGTTAGGAGGATGAGTCTCTAACGTAGTGTACATCACGTGCACAAAATCGTAGTCGGAGTTGTTTTTCCTAATTAATTCTATAATTATTCCAACACCATTGCTCAAAGAGGTTCCACCTTTAAGCATGATTTTAATCAATTTCTCCATCATTTCAGGGGAAACAAGTTGCCTTGTAAGTTCATTTGGTCCAATTCCCGAGGCTAACTCATTATTTGAATTGGCACTTATCGTAACGAACGCCTTTAAAAAATCACCGGCAGCTGATTGGGTAGCAGTATCGTATTCTGGATTTAGGTGATCTAACAGTTTTGGAATCAAATCCTGAGATTTCAAAACTTCTATGATGCCCGTCGGGGTGTCCGGCTTATCTGTGGATATAACCTTGAGTAAAAAATCCATTAAAGGTGGATTATCGATATGACTCAAAAATCTATCTACGATATTCGTTTGTTGCAAAATAAATTCCATCATGCCCGAAATATCCATGTCCAGCAGACGTTCATTAATCTTCATAAAATACGTTGACGCGACTATGGATAAAGGTGATCCATGATCCATGATGCACCATAGTTTTGAAACTAGTTGTTCATTATCCATAATGGCAGAAGATATAGGCCAAACATCAGCTGAAAGAATCTCAGCTGCCATGCAAGCTCTCCGTGATTCGACCTGTTCTTCTGACTCAGGTGGAAGGGTAATGCTAGTTTCTTCAGATATCTCTGAAATGGCATCTTCATTGATATCTTCCTGTGTCTCCTCAGTCTTCATATCTTCCTGCTGTTTTTCATAGCGTGGATTGATATCAATCTCTACTTCGGCATCATCATTTATATCTTCTGGAAGAACGGGACCCTCAATGCTCTCCTCAAGTACATTTTCATTCGTCACATAATCTATCAACTTCGATAAAACTTCTGGGTATTTTAAGAATATCAGTAATTTAAAATTAGAACACATGAGCTCTGTGTAGAGTTCTTCATCATCCAACAAATCATCCAGAACATCCATGTTTGCTCTATAGTGCACGAAATCTGCTTCTGTGATTGGCAAATTATCTTCGTCTGTAGTCTTATCATCCATCTTACTATTATCGCTCGCATCATCAAGATCATCGTTCTGTTCATCATTAGCATCTCCGCTGTTGTCCTCATCACTGTCTTTACTGGACACGCTTGCATCAGCAAGATCTTGATCTTTAACCTCGCTCTTTTCGGGGCTTGATGTCTCAGGAGTATCCATCACATTTTCATCCTTTTCTAGATCTTCCTGGCAACTACTATCGATGTCTTCATTGTCCTCGATTCTGATGAATGCTCTATTCAGAATTTTTGTGATGGGAGACTCAGTAGTATAATCTTGTCCGAATTTCCAAAAGGAACCTGACATTGAATGTATTTCCTCAATATCAATGTGTACTCCAATAACAAGTTATCCTCGCAAACTATGTACAAGATCCCAAATTTTTATTCCAAACAATATACCAGGATTAGACTTTGTTGTGGCTTATTTTTTCAAAAACCTAATCTTGCTACGCCTCCGAACACCAACTGTTTTTCTCTTGCCGCTTAGATTCCACAGGGAAAAGCTTATATTAATAGATGACCTTGTTTTTAAATTGCTAAGTCGCGGAATCAGTCCCGCAGCTCAAATGCTTTTAATGGTTGTTTGACCGCACTTTGTTTTATTTTGGTCGATGCTTCTACGGTTCCCTTGCTTACCCTGCGCAGGGAGTTCGCTCGGGGAAAAAAAATTTTCCAACGCGTCGGGTAACGGTAATTATGGTGAGCCCCAGCATAGTTTGACTACTAGTTACATATTACGTATTAACCTGATATGGGATTGGAATTATCTGTAGAAGACTTTCTAATCGTCATTTCTTTAATCCATTCTAGGAAGGTTTCAACCAGAGACAAGATACCTCTTTCTGCGAAAGGAAGGGCGGTGATGCGGTTTCGGATCACTTCAATTCCTAAAGACTGACTCATTTTGTAAAGCACTTGCAAGTTCAGCACTTGAAACCCATCATAAAATCGGGATTCGTAGGATATCTTTTGAATAAGCAGCTCAAGTACAACGTCCGTATCCAAAACATTAGTGCGATGCGAGTCTTCGCTCATGTATAGTTGCAATAGTTTACTACAGCTTACCGTATCAAACCTAGCCATAATGCTTGTTCTGAGGCATGCGACCGCATTTTGCCAATTCCAGGTTCTCAGAAGAATAAGACCCAGTAGTTCCCATTCAAGGCCATTGTACTTTACGCCTCTGTGCTCTTGCGAAGAGGAACTAATACGCAAATCTTCATACAAGTCCAAAAATAATTGATCGAGCCACCTCTCGCAAAGCCGTTTTTCTTTGAGACCTCTGGGTATTCTTGGCGCTACTTCAAAATCAGCTTGCGAATCATTTATATACTCTTTCTCCATAATGAAAATTTTTGATCTCAGTTGTAATAGTCCATTCCAACCGAGATGTGAGATTATCTCTACCAATAGCTCATAAACTTGCTCGTGGAACCAATTTATTTGTTTTGATATTGTATTTCTAGCCAAAAGCTTCAGGTCGGCTATGGATTTGACCTCTTGAGCCGAGACGAAGTTTATTAAATTCTTGGAGTGTGGTCCATAGATTGGTCCCAACGACATGCACGCATTATCCCAGATGTCTTTGATGCATCCTCTTTTTGATTCATTAGGCATAACAATTCTGCCATATATCAGTTGCCTGAGTTCATGATCTTTCGAATTTTTCATTGCACTACTTAAATTGTTCAGCTCAACGGACGTGAGACCGCATTTTCCAGGAACATCCCCCAGTGGCCTTTTGTAATAATCAAACAGTGATGTACAATAACACATTGCTTGTTTCGGTTTATCCCAATCTGGTAAATGAGGCATGCAGTTAACAGATATTAGTGCCTTGTCAAATTGACCCAACTGAATGTAGCACTTGGCTAGATTATACCAAGAGTCAAATGAGTCTGATGCTAACTCGGTCGACATTTTGGCAACTGAGAGCGCCAATTCATAATCTCGATTTCTGATGAGAAATTTTGCCTGCAAGTTTAAGAGCTCGGTTATGCAATTCATAAGCTGTAAGGAGTGTGCATCTCTGGGTTGGGCTTCATCTAATCTCGGCATTAGTGGTAACAGAAGTTTATTTATTAATGCAATCATCTCGACTTCTCTTTCGTCTTCCTGTTCCATTATCACTATCATGACAATACTATAATATAGCTCATGGTTCGGATCGTGTTTGGCCATAGATTTCAATGTGTCAATAGCATAATCTACCAATCCAGGCACAACGGAAAGGAAAATTAAAAGTGCTTCCGTCAAGTAATTATGAACAAGTGTTGGCTGTATGCTCTTGGAAGAGTCCCAGCCACATTCTAGTATCCGTGGAACAAATTTACAGAGGGCATATATCACCCGTTCGCAGTTGCTAACACCGCCATTGGAAATAGCCAGTGGGTATTCAACAAGACCCGGCAATTTTCTTACTGGATCAACATTGAATATCAAGCTTCTTAAGCAACAACTGACAAACGTTTCTTCCCAGATCTCGTCACTTAATTGCACAGTCCCCCTGCCAGTTCGACACTCCAAGGCACTGACTTGATAATTTTTATCCGATTCAAAGCGAATTCGCATATCCAACTGTCGGAAAATATTCAGACAGCAATACGTAGCTACCTTTCCATCTTCCGATCTCTGTGACGGTTCCAGGTTCAGCTTAAGCATATTCAGAAGGGCAATGGGCATTGATTCGCTCGAAAGATCAATCCCTGTGATATAAAAATACTCGCCGATCTCTTCTCTGTGAAACTTATCGAACAGAGTGAAATGAACTAGATCAGGAGGTCCAAGACCCAACTTCTCGTTTGAAGCCCATGTACTTAGCGTGTTTGTTCTGTGACCCAGGCTTTCGCCGAAGCTCTTCTCCAGGATCCGCGGAAACTCTTTCAGACCATAGGACGAGCCAGATGATTTGGGGGGCTGTTGTGATTTCAATATATCAACCTCTGAGAAGAAGCCAGAGGCGCTATTTTTGTTGCTTAACGAACTGCTTGATGCATGCTTAGATGTTCCAGATTTAGACTTCCATAGAAAATTCATAATTCGCCGCGATCCCACTGCGGCAAAACTGGACCCTGTCAATTGGAGTTTCAATCTTCGAGCTTTTTAAGGTCAAATCATTTGAGCCGCTTCTTAAATGATGAAAACTAAAAATGGGCTAAAAGCTGTGTTTATCGCGGCTCGGGCCTGTTGAGTGCGCGTGGAGGAGACATTGGCTGCGCATTGAAATGTGAGAATGTTTTGAGTCAGGCGACTGCGACAATTCAAAGTGAATGCCTCCACTATCAGCAATATACTGTCAAGCCAGGCTCTACCTTTAAACGCTAGTTCATATGTGTCTCACAGCCTTGTCCAACGGGCCAGGAAACTAACCATGGGAGAATACTCGCTGTCTTGTGCTAGAGCGTAATGGTTACCCGGCCTAGTCGATTGCAAGGACCGACTCGCGACTAGCCGACATGTTATGCAACTGGCTTCCTGTCAATTGTTCAGGTCCAGTTTTAACTGTCTAAATTATACCACCTGGTGATGAGCCATCAATTGTTCGACTGGCTATCAGACATGGTTCTTGCGGCTGTTCTACCAGGGCTATTGTTGAAGAGCGTTTCAGGAATTTCGAGTAGGAATCCGCAGAAGTGCGCTGATCCCTAGACTTATCGCTATACCGACAACTTGTGGCTGCAATGCTTTCTGACATGATCAAGTAGACGAGACACAGCTATCTCTCTGTTAGCCAACAAGCACACCAACAGACACCTGGAGTCTTGGCGGCTAAACAGCCCAATGGCACGAAAAGCGCGCCACCTTGCGCTGAAAGTCGAATTTTTATTGGACTTGGCTCGATACCGGTGTCGCATTCATCCCGGTTTCCTAAATGAAGAGGCATGTCAGTAGTAACAAGTCCAATGGCTACGATACGTTCTAATTATGATTAGCTTACTGAGCAAGCAAACTTTTCAAATGCATGCACTATTAGGTGTTGGACAGCTTTGAAACCGAGGCGGCCTGCTTGTGCAAGAACTTGAAAGTAGTGAAACCCCTTTTAGTCAGGCAGTCCTGCGAGCATTCGATATCAAGTGGTGCTGGTTTCTTGGCATTTGCACGTAGTAGTAGAGCCTAGGCAAATCGCCTGAACAAAGAGCAGTATCAGAAACTTGACGGTGGCATTAGAATTGTAGATAATCAATTGGCAGGCGTGTCGCGATCTAAAGTGGGTAAAAACAATGACAGCCAAAGACAACCCTGTCTTTTGGACATCTATTATCTTGAGATTGCTTTATTTCTCATTAGCACTTGTATCTTGATGCGAGTATCGGCCCAATCACAATATTAATCTAGTGTATCCATCACTATTCCGATTATTGCTTTGGCCGTTCCCTTAGTTCATTTTGCTGTTTTACTCAAATTAAATTGTTTGCATCGCGTAAAGTGAAAAAGTGCAACACGAGAATTCAAAGTCACCCTAAAAGAATACCAACTTTACCGACTTATTCAGAAAAGTTTACGCCATCTCAAGCAATACAAATACAGAGCTTTCATGTCTATAGTTTCGTTGTTAGGAATTAAAGTTTTGAATAATCCAGCTACTTTCGCGGATCCATATGAGTTTGAAATCACTTTTGAATGTCTGGAACCTTTGAAGAATGATTTAGAGTGGAAATTGACCTATGTCGGATCCTCACGCTCCTTGGAACATGACCAAGAACTCGACTCTATCTTGGTTGGTCCTGTCCCGGTTGGGGTTAATAAGTTTGTCTTTACGGCGGACCCACCTTCACCTGAATTAATTCCTGCTTCCGAATTGGTTAGTGTGACAGTAATTTTATTGAGTTGTTCATATGACGGTAGAGAGTTTGTTAGGGTAGGGTACTATGTGAATAACGAATATGACAGTGAAGAACTGAGAGAAAACCCGCCCGCTAAAGTTCAAGTTGAACACGTTGTAAGGAATATTCTTGCTGAGAAGCCCAGAGTGACCAGGTTTAACATTGTTTGGGATAATGAAAATGAAAGTGAAATATATCCACCTGAGCAACCAGGCATAGATGAAGAAGAAGACGAAGAAGAAGAAGAAGAAGAGGAGGAGGAGGAGGAGGAAGAAGAGGAAGAAGATGATGAAGCTGAAGAAGGTGATGAAGAGAAAAATGAAGCAGCAGAAGAAGATATAGAAGGTGAAGATGATGGTGAGGACATACTAGAAGAAGATGAGAAAGAAGCAATGTTGAAGCAAGAGGAAGAAGAGGCAGACGAGGAGCGGGCAGAGGAAGCCATCGATGCAGACGATCAGCATGCAGGTGAAGACGATGATAACGATGATATAGATGGTAATTCTGATGAGCCTGAAGATTCGCCAGCTTCTAAAAGGCCCAAACTTGACTCCTAATGCTATATCAAAAGATAGCTAACACTGTTAATTATGTATTTATAAAGACTCCCACAATTCATTTACTATTTGGAATATTTTCGTAATTTTATCTGTTTGGGCTTTATCGGCTGTATTTAATCTTGGAATTACCTTATCAGGGTGCCAAAAGATTCGTTCTTTTTTCAAGATGATGGCCATCTGCACATCTAAGAGCGAGCAACTGCGAAGATAAAACCGCTCCAAGGTTTCTTTGCTAATATCACCGATATCAACTTCTTGTAAGCTGCAATGCTTCAATATTGGCATCAAAAGTGATTGACCTTGATTTCTTTTCCAGTAATTCAAAACATGGAAGTCCTTGCTCTTCGTGTGGTTATGTTCAGTCTTGCGATTCTTGTCGAAGGCCGAACTATCGATAGGTTCATCTTCGCAATCATCTTGGGTGCCAACGGATGAAACCTTTTTGAGATTCTGGTCCATCCATTTTTCGTACTGATCTCTAGTTCCAACAAACCTATAGCCATCTACTGAATCTCCGTACTCGAAATGATGTGTACTTTGCATCTTCTTATCGATATCACTGGCCTCTTTATCAGCGGTTAACTTTCGCGTGGCATCATGAATCGAAGGTAGAGCTTGCTGAACAAATAAAATAGATGTGGGCTTGATATTTGGAACTTCCTTTAAGTTCTTTTCACGGTTTCTCTGCTGTTTCGTTATTTTGCGATTGGTCTCTGGTGCAGGACGAGTTTCGTTCTTCTTTCGCAGGAGTATAGGCCTTACCAATTCTGTCGGACCGGAATCTTCACTAGCGCTACTTTCATCGTCGGTGTAATCCTCTGATAAGCGCATATAGCTCTAGGCATGGCTGACAGCTAGATTCAGTAGCGGCAAGAATATTAATGACTATAGCTGTTTGAACAGGAACGGACAAAAGCTTTTATACAAAGGTATGAAAAACAAAAAATTGGACAAGTTCGGAGTCGAACCGAAGACCTCTCCCATGCTAAGGGAGCGCGCTACCAACTACGCCACATGCCCATATGGATTTAGTTGACATAAAATGTTTTGTCTCTGTGATATGATGGTCTATGTAAAGGTGATGAGCTTTAATCTTGTATTCTTTGTTGAGCTCTAATTCAGTTAAGTGAATATACTTTGATAAGGATTAGCCTTAGCCAGTTCTTATTCAGTAGTACTGATCCGTTGCCGACGTTCCCATTGCCGTAATAAACTAAAGCAATTATTGGAAGAGGTTTTTCTTGACGGCTTCGTTGACACTTGGGTTATTAGACATTGGTAATTAGCCAGTGGAGTATATAGGTCTATAAATCTTTAGATTAATCCTCCATTTTCTACAATATAAAATATACAAAACTATTGGAAGAGGTTTTTATTGATGGCTTCGTTGATACTTGGGTTAGTAGACATTGGTAATTAGCTGGTGGAGTATATAGGTCTATAAATCTTTAGATTAATCCTTGATTTTCTACAATATAAAACATACAAAAGATGTGAATTGAACAGAACAAATACCAGGTAAAGGTGCCGGTATTTATACGTCACAAATTGTACCTATTGAATCGTCCAACACTGTCATTAGTGCAAATTTTTCACTGATGATCATGCCATTTGTTCACTCATGATCATGCCATTTATTCGATCCCATAGAATCAATTGCACAGATTATATTGGTGGCTGATGACCATAGAATGTATTGCAGTGATGATCCTGATCGTTATCGTCTCGCAGTAAACATCATTCGATTCTCTTCCACCTCGAACGATAATTTGTTAGGGCTCATCTCACATAACTTTCTTGGTTACTCAGCATATTATTTGTAGATGTTACGTTGTAAATATTGTCGTTATATCTTACTGATTCTCAGTTCTAACAGCAATGAAGTTACTAGATGTATTCACGTAAATCTCATATATAATTCTCTTCCTTTTTCCTCTGAAGGAACTATATTGATCATAGATTAGCAATTAGCCGCCATCATGTATTCAAGTCGTTTCATCATCGTTTCATCGTCATTCCCGACGAAATTATCGAACAATACAATCTTTTTCGTGGATCTTTGTCCACATAAAACATGCTGGAACCTCTACAAAAATACCGGTACCTGACTGGGCTCGATCCTGCCAGCCGTTTCTATTTAGATCATCTCCAACGATCTATTCGAACCATACGATTGAAGGAACTGGTGATGGCCTTAGGGTATGTTGTCCGGGCGAGCAAGGAAATCCTTGCAATCGTTTAGGAAGAAACTATGACACATTAATGCATTGATGCTGCAACTTCATTTAATAATATACCCTTTTTCTTAATTTTTTTTTCTAATTAATTAACTAAATAAAGCCAGTAAACTACAGTTCGGTGGATTTTATTGAAGAGTGAATGCATGTTAATAAATATTTTGATTTCTTTTAATTAAACACCCTTCTACTCAACACCAGAATTTCCAGGATCTGTACCACAGTGGTCTGGCGGCAAGTGCAGCCTTCTCCTCAGCGATTTCTTGTCTCAATAAGTCCAAGTCAATCTCTCTTCTACCGGTGTCGATATCCATATCAGCAGCTTTGATGTAAAGCTTCCAGTTTCTCTTCCAAATTTTGTGACCAGCGTAGAAGGCAAGAACAATTGGGAAAGACAAGTAAGCCTCGAAGAAATTGGTAGCGCTTGCTGGAGAACCAAGTGGAAATATAGCAATGTAGAATTGAGCAATCAACATTAAGACGCACATGAACATACCCCAGTATGCACCGGCAATACCAGCTGGAGAAACGAATGGCAATTCATCAGTGGATCTACCCTGGGCAGCCAAAGCCTTTCTGAAACGGATGTGACACAGACAGATAGCAAACCAAGTGAACAAAGATGATAGACCAGACAAAGCTAGCAACCAGTTGAAGACGTCACCTTCATGGCTCGATTCGGCAACAAAGGCAATCAAACCAAATGCGGAAGTAATGGCGATACCGATCATTGGTCTACCAGCACGGTCAATGTAACCGATTTTCCTTGGCAAGAAACCCTGTTCGGCTAAAGCGACAAGGGTTCTCGAACAAGAGTAAATGGCACAGTTACCAACAGACAAAACCGCAATTAGGATAACAACGTTAACGACACTTGGTAAACCCTTGATACCGTGAGTGACAATAGCGATAACGAAAGGTGAGGCTGCAGCATCAACAGATGAGGCACCAATTAGTCTTGTGTCGTTGTATGGAACCAGCATACCGATCAAAAGCAAACAGATAACGTAAAACAAGGTAATTCTCCAGAAGACTTGCTTTGCGGCACCTGGAACCGATTTTCTTGGATTCTCGGCTTCTGAACTGGCTAGACCGATCAATTCACTTCCGGCAAAGGAGAAAGCGGCGGTGACGAAAACGGTACATAAACCCTTGAATTGAACACCATGGTTGGGACCAACAAAGGCGCCCGGGTTGTACCAATACTTAGCACCCAAGTAACCCTCGTCGCCTGGACCACCACCGCAAATAAGAATAATAGCTAGAATAATGAACCCGCAGATCATGGTGACCTTGATGATCGAGAAGACGAACTCGGCTTCACCATAACCCCTGACACCGAAAAGATTGATAACCACGATAACCACCCAGAATAACGCAACAAACCCGTCACGATACTTCGGATCCGTGCCCCAGTAGTTGACAGTAATCGACGCAGACACAATCTCCAACGGCAACACAACCAGCCACTGCAACATGTAGTTGAAGTTATTGGCAAAACCAAACGATTCGTCGATAAATCTCGTGGCGTACGTGGTGAAACCACCGGAAACAGGGAAAACAATAGCCAACTCACCGACCGACATAACCATACAGTAAATCATGGTACCCGTCAAGGCCCACCCGATCAAGATACCGGCCGGCCCGGCCGTTCTCAGCGCCGTACCACTACCCACGAAAAGACCCGTACCGATCGCACCACCGATGGAAATCATCTGCAAATGTCTGTTTTTCAGGTGGTGTTGCAATGGCGATCTAGCCGTGGCGATGGCGATTCTCTCCGCCTCCGTCAAATTGGGGTCCAACTCCGGAAGCTCCACTTCCTTGAAAGAGTCCCTTATCTTGGTCCATCTGGATCTGCCGTCCTGCGTGCTTTCCTGCTGGTGCGACCCCGAGGAGGACGTCACTGGCTCCTGTGCCAGGTACTCGACCTCGACGTTGTTCTCGCCCTTCATGTACGTGGGCGTCTGGCCCTTTTCGTCGCCGATAGAACTGTTCATCGCTCGCTGTGGTGTAGTGTTGTGTGAGTAGAGTGAACTGAACTGAACTGAACTGAACTGATTGCTGCTGTCGACTTCTAACCTACAAACGAGACCTGCCATCTAACAGCCTCCACCCAGGGGCCAAAACGTGCCTGCTTATATACCCATCCGAGTCCCTCGTTGGCGTCCCGCACTTTTTGCAACACATCTAACGTATCGACGTTCTGAAAATCCTGCGATTACCACTGATCTTGCTTTTTCTTCTTTAGAGATAACGCTGAGAGATAAACTTCCAGCTTCCACGCCACCGCACCGCACCGATAGAGATAGATGATATGCAGTTTGGTCGAGTTGAATAACGTCTCCAATCTGTTCTGTAACCAGAAGGACCAGCATGTGCCAAGAACTGTCTCAGGAACTGTCTCAGGAGGGCCATCACAGCCGTCCAATACGGTCAGAATACGAGATCGAAATCCTAAGAATCCCTCGTAGAGCCCAACGCTGACTACCACGGCGGCATAGGATGTCTCACATGGTCTAGATAACATGTCTAAGATGTCCAAGATGTCACATTCTTGCTGATAAGGCAGAATCTTACGCCCTGAAATGATGCATTGTGCGCTAGAAGTGTGCACGGTGCCCCTAGCAGCAAACGAACGGCACCGCCCAGGAATCACAGAAAGCGCCGTGGGAGGGCGAAATGATGCCTTAGTGACACAATCCGTCCGGGGTGCTCTGCGTGGGCGTGCGGGTGTTTCTGTGTGAGCGTGTGAGTGTGTGCCAGCGTGAGCTAGCGTGAGCTAGGCTGGGGCGCGTTCTTGCCACGCGGCGCTTTTTGTGTTTGGGCGGCGGTGGCGGCGATAAGGGTGCGGGGTGTGGGTGGTTCGATAGTGTAACGAAGCCTGTGGCAACGGTGTGGCACACCATATCTGATCCACGGCGTCGCGGCGTCACGGCCCGGGACGAGGATAGGCGGTGGGTACGTAATAGATAGTGGGGGTACGTAGTGATACGTGGCGGTGGCAGCCGGGTGCGAGGGTCGATACGCTGGCGGCTACCGGACGCGACACAGCGCACGACGGCTGGTGGAGTCGTGTGTTTGGCTTGGCGGCGCCGTCTGAGACGATGCGAGGAGCGGGCTTGGCGACGGTCTGGCGCGTGTCCGGGACGGAGCAGGGGCAAACTTGTTCACCGGGTAAACGATATTCTGAACCCCGTAATCACATGCAAGTACTGTCTGGCAGAGGCTCGCACTATGTACGAGCGGGGTTGCTTACAAGCAGCTCTGGTAGAAGCTCACACTATGTACGAAAGAGTTACTTGTAAGTAACTCTGCATGCGAATGAGTAGCTCACAGATGTTACGTTTATAATGATGGTTTCCAAGAGCGTCGATCAAAAGAATGTGGGAATGTGGGGGGTTAATCCATGGTGATGTACATAGCCGAGTCAGGTGGAGCCGTCTCCTTCAGGTGTGGATGTGGATGCAAGTCTCTTGAGAAGTGGCCGCGAGATCTGCAGCACTGGGTCAGGTGACGACTGGTCAGGTGACGACTGGTCAGGTGACAACTGGTCAGGTGACGCGACAATACTGCGTAATCAGTGGTGATCATTACATACGTACCAGGGTAACTCATCACAAGAAAAGCAGGTACTCGATCGCATATCGTACGTAGTGTCACGTGGCCTCGACCTCGGGGCGCCCGTCTGTCGGTGTGAGGCGCCAAAAAGGGCACCCTCCATCCACTTTTCCATCCGTGATAGTTTAATGGTCAGAATGGGCGCTTGTCGCGTGCCAGATCGGGGTTCAATTCCCCGTCGCGGAGTGTTTTTTTTTTTCGGAGCCCATCTGTAGGTGATCGGAAGCTCGACACAGCAGCATTGGCATGTTTTAGCGAACACTTTGAAGCTGCTGCGAGGCCAGGCCACAGGGACACCCAGCGGCCCCAACCATGGTGAATCTCAACTCTATTCCTCCCAAGAACGGCAGGGACTACTATCTGGCGCTCGGCCTGGAAGGTTCGGCGAACAAGCTTGCGGTTGGTATCGTCAAACACCCGCTGGTCAAGAAACATGAGAGCGGCGATTTTTCGTACGACTGCCACTCCCAGATACTGGCCAATGTGAGAGATACCTACGTGACCCCGCCTGGCGAGGGATTCTTGCCTCGTGATACGGCAAGACACCATAAAAACTGGTGCGTCAGGCTGATCAAACAGGCGTTGACGGATGCAGACGTAAAGGACCCGACGAACGACCTCGACGTCATATGTTTCACCAAGGGCCCTGGAATGGGGTCGCCCCTGCACTCAGTGGTGGTAGCGGCAAGAACCTGCTCTCTGTTATGGGATGTGCCTCTGATAGGAGTCAACCACTGCGTGGGCCACATCGAGATGGGCAGAGAAATCACAAAAGCTGTCAACCCGGTTGTGCTGTACGTCAGCGGTGGCAACACACAGGTTATTGCATACTCTGAAAAAAGATATCGGATATTCGGCGAGACACTGGACATTGCCATCGGCAATTGTCTTGACAGGTTCGCGAGAACACTGAGAATCCCAAATCACCCATCACCGGGATACAACATCGAGCAGTTAGCGTCCAAATGTAAGAATAAGCAGGATCTAGTCGACCTACCGTACACAGTCAAGGGCATGGATCTGTCGATGAGCGGCATCCTTGCGTACATCGACACTCTGGCAAAAGACCTGTTCCGAAAAAACAAGAAAAATAGGCTTTTGTATGATCGGGACAGCGACGAACCCAAAGTTACAGTCGAGGATCTGTGTTTCGCATTGCAGGAAGATCTCTTTGCCATGCTTGTTGAGATAACTGAGCGGGCGATGGCCCATGTAAATTCGAACCAGGTTCTGATCGTGGGCGGTGTGGGCTGCAATTTAAGACTCCAGGAAATGATGCAACAGATGTGTCAAGACAGAGCGAATGGCCAGGTGCACGCAACGGACGAGAGATTCTGTATCGATAATGGCGTGATGATAGCTCATGCTGGCTTGCTACAATACAGGATGGGAGACATTGTAACTGACTTTGCAGAGACAGTAGTCACTCAAAAATTTAGGACCGACGAAGTTTACGTAGCTTGGCGAGAATAGCCTCTGTGTAGCGCTTTTACATATCTTTTGTAATATCTGTCTGTATTCACGCTATGAGCATCGCGCACCGCTCTTTATGAATGTGACAACATAAACAACCGTGAACAAAAACATCTATAGAGAGAGGCGGCGCTGCACACAATGTCTGAGACCTTGGATTTGTGCCTCGAAGAGATCAACCGCTCTATCGAATCCATCTCAACGCTGTATTTCAAACCGCCGGGCATTTTCCACAATGCGGTTGTGCGCAATAAGGATGGTCAAGGATATAGCACTATCATAACGCAACTGATAAGAGATTGCAATCCTAAAGAGGAGTTATCACTATTCGAAATAAACAAAGAAAATGGAATTCCCACAAGAAAGGATGGTAAGGAAAGCGTTGTTGACTATCTTGCCGAAAGGGACATAAATTCGAGACGAAACAGGCGTGTAGGATTACCTGATCCTAAGCCAATAGTCAACGTACCAAAGGAATTTTATTTGAAAAGACATAATGAAGCATTGAAAAACAAGCGCCGAAAACCGAACGCTCTGTATTTTGATGTTGATAGTACAAAAACTCCCAATGACTCAAATGTTTTCCGACTACTGCTATCCAAATTTCAAGGAACTCACATAGTTAGCCTCTTACATGCCTTGCAAAATGGTAGCGTTATCATGGAAACTCCAATTAACAAGAACGAGAGTGGTCTAATCTCTTCGACAAGGCGCAAGACTATCTTTTTGGATGATTTTCCTATAGAGGCGATCTTGCAAGTTCTCGAAGAAGTTGCAAAGCAGTGGCCATTGACGGAATATAGGCAGGCTTATTCAAAATATGTGCAGGAATTCAGCAATCTTAATTCGGAGATAGAGGCACTTAAGGACGAATTGCAACTACAAGAAGACCAAATGCAAGCGCAGCTTCATATGAACCAATCCTCTTCACATGTGGTAACAAAACTTATAGAGAAAGAACGGAAGGATATACGGAATCTAGAACAAGAAATCTACCAACTTGAACAAAGATTGGAGAGCAACCAGGATAATTAGCACTTGAATAGCAAGGAAATTGCAGTGTATTTAGAAATATTTTTTTTTATAAATTTGATCTGATAGGATCGCCGTTTACTACCTTACATTGCGAAAAAAAAAAAAACAATATTGAAAAAAAAGGTACGCTCTGGCATCTATCGGATCAAAGAGGTTACGCCATCAAGTGTCATTAGATCTGGAATTATTCGATAGGATGTCCAATGATGATCAAATATCACGATTAACCAGAGCTCTTTCTACAACCACGGCGAGCCTCTTCCGTTCGCAAAATGCTGAAGATACAATTTTATCATATAGCAGTCCATATAAAAGAGCTCTCCATGAAGCTATAACCAGTCTAGGTTCAGAGGGAGCTATGATTTTCTCACGTCGAAAGAAAAAGGATCGGCCGGCATCTTTCCAAAGTCTTTATTCCTCTTTTAACGGTAAAAACTTCTTTAGCAACAAATTTGCTGATCCCAATACAAGTTTCAAGGTGTTGAGCTATATAAGTGATGATCTTCTCAATGATATTGTCGCTGGTGACAATTCCCTTTCAGAAAGAAAGATGTTGAAGGAAAATGGTGAGAATAAAAGCAAATCTAAAAATACCGAGCAAGAGCCATCTCTTTTCCAGGGCTTTGAAGCAACTTTGCCGGTAATTAATGAGGCTTTGGACGGTCGAAACAAAATTGAGTATGCACAGAATAAACTATCCGGCACCTCACAGTTGCAGCACGAATCCGGCAAAGATGATAGTTTGGGCATCAATGGCCTAATTCTGCTTCCACATAATTTGGAACCAGAAAAAATAAACGATTCCTATTCTTTAAAGTTTCTGAAGACGCTAACAAATAAGGTGACGGATAACTTAGATCTCCTTGAAATTCAAAAAAAAGTTGCTGCAAGTGAAATAAGGGATATAGATGATCAATTAAATAGATTGAAATCCAAGAGAGACTCAGTCTTCAAAAAAATCGCCAAAATTGAACAAAATGAATTACTTCTGGAGAATAATCTACATATGATAAGTGAAAGGATGTCATTTCTACAAGAGTACGGGTTGGAAATGGACAGCGGAGCAGGTGCTGATTCCTCTTCAGCGCCACTTGAACATCCGGAGTTCGCTAATGAAATGAATGGCGAGGTACCAACTGATGATAATAATGATGATTCAGAAGATTTGGAAGGCTCACCCACCGTTTCTTCTTTGAATGATAGCGAAATCACATCGCCTATGATGAGTCGTTCCATTTATAAGAAGCTGAAAGAAAAACACCAGAGCCCAGCAAAAAAACTGCAAAGCTTTTACCATGAGAACAATAGAAAAAGCAGAAAAACTTTTCCAACTTTGCAGCAATACTACAATCCAGGCTCAAAGATCACCGCTTTTGAAAAGGCTCATGAAGATGGCATAATCTGCCTGGATTTTGATGTGCCATTCGGTACATTAAGCACTGCAGGACATATGGATCATTGCGTTAAAATCTGGGACTTATCACAACACAAAAAAGTGGCAGAGATGTCTGGCCATTTAGCAAGTATTAGCTGTATGCAAATGGATAGAAGGTATAACATGCTCATAACGGGTGGAAGGGATGCTGTCCTGAAAATGTGGAACCTAAATTTAGCGATTCAATTATTTCAAGAGCAGACCGATTTGAAATCAAGCAGTGAATCTTCATGTGTCTTTACGTTTGACTCTCATGTTGATGAAATCACGGCGCTCTCATTTGACTCAGGACACTTAGTAAGTGGATCCCAGGACAGAACAGTACGTCAATGGGATTTGACGAGCGGTAAGTGTCTGCAGACAATAGACGTAAGCTTCGCAGGCCGTATTAGTCAAAGTTCTTCCCTTAATAACACAACGATGCTAACTCCGACCGATACGTCTCCTATAATTGGAGCCCTCCAGTGTTTTGATGCCGCGTTAGCAACTGGTACAAAAGATGGTATCGTCAGATTGTGGGATATGAGATCCGGCCAGATCATCCGGATTCTAGAAGGGCATACGGATGCCATAACATCTCTTAAGTTTGATTCCAAAAACTTGGTGACAAGCGCATTGGATAGAAGCGTAAGGATATGGGATCTCAGAACCGGTACGTTGGCCGATGCATTTGCTTACGAATCGCCAGTTCTTTCACTCGATTTCGATTCTCACAACATCGTGGTCGCAAATGGAGAAAAATCCGTTAAAGTATTTGACAGAGCTAGTGGTAACCAATGGGACTGTCTTGAAAAGGAAGAGCAAGATAGTACCTCTAGCTCTAAGCTAGAACCTCAACACCCTGAAGAATCCGCCTTACTTCCTGCAGCTAACCATTCAACTGCGCAATTTGTCAAGTACAAAGATGGCTACATGCTTGAAGGACGTACTAATGGAGACGTGAATGCGTGGGCAATTTGAATTGGATTTCTTGCATTTATTATGGGCCATGAGTTAGCAAATACCAGACATTACGCCATTCTAGATTTAGTTGCACTGCTAATCAGAAAATTAAATATCAAAAGCAGATATTGCATAAAATACAGTTCCTTTCAGAATCATATTCCTCATGTATATAGACATTTATTGATAGGACTGCAATACATTTATTAAGAACTAAGTCACTCTACCCTAATGTAGTATATGTATCGTATCTTGCGACCTTGGAGTTTTCTTCCAGAGTGGCGAACTTTGAAAATTTAAGAGGGCATCAGATGCGATGAAGTAATGAAAACAAGAGAGAGGACTGCCAAAGCGAATTGACTATCGATAGGAGCTTTTTTCTGATATTTGAACCATGAATTTCGGTAATCAAACGCCAACTATTGTGGTTCTTAAAGAAGGTACTGATTCTTCCCAGGGTAGAGGCCAGATTATTTCAAATATAAATGCGTGTATTGCGATTCAAGAGGCCTTGAAGCCAACTTTAGGTCCGCTAGGATCTGATATTTTGATCGTCAACTCTAGCAAAAAGACAACAATTTCTAATGATGGTGCCACTATCTTGAAGCTTTTGGACGTCGTGCATCCAGCAGCCAAAACTTTGGTGGATATTTCAAGGGCCCAAGATGCTGAAGTTGGGGACGGTACCACTAGTGTCACAATCCTAGCCGGTGAGTTGATGAAAGAAGTAAAGCCTTTCTTGGAAGAGGGTATATCACCTCATATTATAATAAAAGGGTACAAGAAGGCGGTTTCCTTAGCCACCGAAAAGATTCAAGAAATTTGCGTGGATATTTCCAATCAAGATTGTGCAGGCAGAGAACTGCTGGAGCGTTGTGCCAAGACAGCAATGACTTCTAAGCTAATCTACAAGAATGCAGACTTCTTCGTTAAAATGTGCGTTGATGCAGTGTTATCCTTAGATAGAAATGACCTAGACGATAAATTGATTGGTATTAAAAAGATTCCAGGTGGATCCATGGAGGAATCGATGTTCATTAATGGTGTTGCATTCAAGAAAACGTTTTCATATGCGGGCTTTGAACAACAGCCAAAAAAGTTTGAACATCCAAAGATTTTGTGTTTGAATTTAGAATTAGAGCTTAAAGCTGAAAAGGATAATGCGGAAGTCCGTGTTGAACATGTGGATGATTATCAGGCCATCGTTGATGCTGAATGGCAACTAATTTTAAACAAATTAAAACAAATTGAAGAGACAGGATCTAATATTGTCTTATCGAAATTACCAATCGGTGATCTGGCCACGCAATATTTTGCTGATAGAAATATCTTCTGTGCTGGTAGAGTAGGTGCAGCGGACCTGGATCGTGTGATCTTAGCTGTTGGTGGTTCTATACAGTCAACTACATCTGATATCAGACCTGAACATGTGGGTACCTGTGATGTTTTTGAAGAGATCCAAATTGGTTCAGAACGTTATAATATATTTCATGGTTGTCCAAAGGCTAAAACTTGTACCTTGCTACTAAGGGGTGGTGCCGATCAAGTGATCGCGGAAGTGGAAAGATCATTGCATGACGCAATTATGATTGTTAAAAGAGCTTTACAAAATAAGCTTATTGTTGCCGGTGGTGGGGCCGTAGAAATGGAATTATCAAGATACTTGAGAGATTATTCGAAAACGATTGCAGGAAAACAACAATTAGTGATCAATGCATTTGCCAAAGCTCTTGAAGTCATTCCAAGACAATTATGTGAAAATGCAGGTTTTGACGCAGTAGAAATTTTAAATAGGCTAAGAATGGCGCATAGTAAGGGTGAAAAGTGGTATGGTGTTGACTTCGAGACGGAAAATATCGGCGACAATTTTGTGAAATTTGTATGGGAACCGGCGCTAGTCAAGATTAATGCTTTAAATAGTGCTACGGAAGCTGTGAACTTGATTCTTTCTGTAGATGAAACCATAACAAACCAAGAAAGTCAGCCCGCCAATGCCGGCATGGCTCCACCTCCTGGTAGAGGAAGAGGTCTACCTATGCAATAAGATATCTAGTAACATTTTTCTGTAATTTATGTATATAAATGTGTACATAGAAGTATATTAATGCACAACTAAGAAAGATAGCTACCCAAAAGTATTACAAGTTCATCTACCCTCGTAATGCACGTAACCTTTGTGCCAATTTATCCTCTTTCTCTTCATTGACTTCTGTCTGTTTGATTTCCGGTAAACTATCTACCTTAGCACTTTGCCTCAACTCCAATCCGTTCTCGTCTGCCACTTTACTCATCAGCTCATCGACTTTATCACCGTCGACTATCACAGCGTCAGAACTAGTACCCATGTCTTCATATACGTTGACACTAGCATCAAGATCTTCAAACTGCTGTTCAAATTTATCCATGATCATCGTGATCTGCTGCAAATTCATGCTTTGTAACGCCTTATCCATACCACGACACACGGACGCCATAGAGCCAGATACCTGTCTCATCGTGACAGCCGTTTGGACCCTCGAAGCGACCGAATCGACTCTTGAGGCCAGTTTTAATAGCTGCAATCTCTCATTCTTTTTCCTTATAGCATTAGATGCGTATATTCTTGCGATTTCCTCGCTTTCATTTAGGGCTTTTTTTAGCTTATTTGATTCTTGCTTCTCTTCCTTTGATGCCCTTTGAGCCTGCTTCTGAAGTTGTCTGGACGTAAATTTCAGTTGAAATAGCGTATTTTCTAGACCAGCAGCAGGATTACGAGACATTTGGAGCTGAATTTAGAATCAACTTGGTCTGCACTTTTCCCGAAATATCTTCCTTCTTAAACTAAAGGAGACTCATATCGATATTTTTCGTTTTTCGAGTCGCCCTCCTAATCAGCCCTTTTGCTCAGGTAAGAATTTAAATAAATGTCAGGCATTAATTAAGCTACGGAAAAAAAAAAAATTAAAAAAAAGCTATACAAATAGGATAGGACTATTACATTGCGCTTATTGGTGAATGTTAGTGGTCGATGTTCTTTTCTGTGTTTTCGTTAAATGACGTTAATGTTTTAGAGTATGAATTTCAGATTGTAGAGATTTGCATCTTTCGTCTAATTCGAAGATGTGCCTTTTGTAAAGGTCGGTAACCAACTCTAATTCGCTAATTCTTGTCTTCAATTTGATTACTTCTTCCTCGTTTCGTAATGTCACATTTAATGGCGTTTCTGTCTCGTTTTTACCTGAAACTCTGTTATGGTGGTCATTACTTGGTTGTTGCTGCTGTGCTTGCTGCCGTGAAGACTGGAGCGGTATGGGCAAAGCTGCAATATGCGAAGGAATGGCAGGAGGTGGAGAAGCATAACTCTGCGAATTATCTCGTACCAAAGAAGGTGTATCACTATGCGCACCAAGTGGCACATTGTTGAAACTATTGGGAGACGTTGCAGAAGATATCTTTCTGTGGTTAAGTGCAGCATTATTACTGTTATGTTCGTTGAGAACATCATTTATTGAAGTGACATGATAAGACGGTTGTTTACCCATCGGAACGTTCTGCGGAATCATTTTTGGAGAGCCAAATCTGTCTGCCATCAAGTTGGGATTCGAATTCCGAGTACTATTTGAGTTGCTCTTTATGTTTGGAGTTTGATTTGAATTTATATTTACAGCTGGATTGGTTTGGTTTGAGTTCACGTCCCCTAAAAGACTTGAAAGGTGAGGCAGGTGGGTTGCTGGCTGCGTCTGCGACAACGACGGCGACATGGCTGCGGAAGATGGATAATCTTGCTTCACACTCGAGGTTGAATCACCGACTTTTGGCTTCAATTTGGGCTTGGAGGAATCGCTTGACATGAGTATTTCTAGAGTAGTAGCGGCGGATCTGATATCTTTGGACTCCGATGACGATAGCTGGTTCGTGTCGTTGATTTTTGCTCTCTTGATTCGTAATACGTTCGCTTCGGCGTTTCCGTTTCCATTGCCATTCGCATTCCCATTGCCATTCCCATTGTTGACCCCGTTGGCCGTTGAATTTCCATTGTTGTTGCCACTTCCATATACCGCGCCGTTGCTTTTCTCCATACTATTGACTCTTTTACGTTTCCTTTCATCGCTGGGAGATCTCTTGTGACCTTCTACGATCCTCGGACTCGTGGGCGTGTTCGTGGGCTGCTGAGCAGAGTCGACGTTGTGGTGGTTATGAGTGCCCTTCCGGTTTCTGGACTTTATAACATCTGTCTTCAAACTGATTGGTCTTGGTCTGCCATGCAGTTTTAGAAAGAGGCCACAGGCATTGCACAGCACCGCGCCGTTTTCGTCTCTTCTCCACAGCGGTGTGGTTACCGTCAGACAGTTTTTGCAAACCGGGCCATTGTTGCTGTTTTGCTTCATGTTCAGCAGCGCAGAATTCGGCGACGACGTCGAGGATGTCGACGACGAATTGTCAGCACCACTGCCGTCACTCGCAGACGTCGCACCGCCAACCGACGGCTGCTGCGTCGACGAAGAGAGCGTAACGTTCTGCTTCCCGTTATATGGATAAAATATTTCCCCCTGGCCGGGGCCATTGCCCGCGCCACTTCTCATCAAGTCTTTATCGAGGCCGTTGCGAGACTCCTTGTTCTCCAGCTTCTCAGTCAATGAAGAGATCATAGACGTGGTAGATTCACTCATATTGGTCGCTAATCCGATCTGATCTCCACTGCTGCCCCAAAATCTGCCCCAGGGATATCGTTCTCCTTCCGTTTATCTTTATATCTACCTCGGCAACCAATGCGATCAAACCACGATAAGAAAAAATTTTTCAATACGAAATTACCTGCAAGAAAAATTTTCTGTCAAGACCAAGAGATACCAAAAAAACGCTCCCGAAGAGAATTCCCCCACCACTAATCGCAAACCATCCGACGACTACTCACTACCTACACGTTATATATACCCTAATGTTATCAGAGTAAAGAACAACATCGCAAGCAATCCCACGCATTTCTAGGCGTCCGCGAGCTCTCGCATCTTGTTGCAATCTGCTTCTCTCCTTCTGCATCCTTGCCCCTATCGCAGCCACAGCTGCCGCAGAGCACGACGAGCGGATCGTCTGTCCCAAGACCACCTTCGTATCCACAATCTTATCAACTTATTTCCTTGTTGTTCTGTCATCTGCCGTTATCTTATCTTTGATAAGCTCTCTTTCTAATTGGGCGACATCTGTTTTCCCGTTCTAGAAAATCGCAGGTTCTATTTACAAAATTACACGTGGTAAAGTAGCAGACGCGCTACGATAGGCCGTCACGCTGGCATTGTTGGTTACAATGGGAGCATCCTGGTGGTCGCCATTGTCTTCTGGGATTCGCGGATACGCATGCAGTCTTGCAGCTGTCATACGCTGGTGTTGCGCCGGCAGAAGGCCAACAGAGGCTAGATTGGCACAATTTTGGTGCGGCGGGAGGAGAATGGTTACCCGACTATGACGAGCTTTATAAGCACGGCGGTAAAATTCTTGCTTGAGAAGTGCAACAGAACTGGACAAGAAGTGCACAGGTCTGGAGCGATTGAGTAGACTGGTGGTTTGCAGAGGTAGCAGGTTACAATGGGCAGACGTTCTAGTGCTGGTGCGGTGATTCCAGGAATATCGGATGCCGGCGAGCTAGGAGAGGCCGCCGGGGGCGAGTCGTCCCCGGAGGTGCGGGAACACGACGGGGACGAGGAGTCGGTTCAACGCCAGGCAGGAGGGCACCCAGGTGGCCCTGGTGGCCCTGGTGAGGACACCGACAAGGAGGCCACGTTCAAGAACCTTGTCTTTCACGGGGTGCCCAACGGCGCCATGGACGACCCGGAACAGGACCGGGCACAGGACCAGGCACAGGACCAGAAACAGGGAGAGCTCGAGGAACCACAAGTCGGGGACCAGCCGAGTCAGGAGCATGGCGGGACCGCGGTGCGGTCCCGTACCAAGTCGTTCATACAGGACCAGCAGTTTGAGATATGGCGCAAGGAGTTCAAACAAGCGTTCAGGAAAGTTGCCACGTTTTCGAAATTCAAATCGCCTTGGAGACAGCAGCAGCCGCAGCAGCAGCAGCAACAGCAATATCGCCAGGGGCCTATCGACGAACGGGACCTGTATACTCAGAAACTGGCGTCCGACTTGATCGATTCGCTTTTGGCGGGATGTCCTGCAGCGTTATTTCCCAGCTGTCAGTTCCTGCGGGATGAACATGGGCAGAAGAGGGCGCCGCTGCTGCTGGCGATGCTCGGAGTTCGGGTTGAGCCCTGCTACTCGCATGGGGCTGCTCGAGATGTCAGCCATAAGAATGGAGCCGAGCGTCGTTTCAGCGGGGTCAATGGTGCCGAAAACGAGAACGATTCAATGTTCAGCGGCATGTTGGATACAGCCCCAAATGATGATGAAAGTAAAAGGGATTACAAGTTACACCTTGAGTATGGGATCGGTGAGAATAGACTGAAATGGAGCGTCACAAAAAGCTACAAGGATCTGCACAATCTGCACAATAGACTAAAACTTGTCTCATTTCAACAAAATACCCTTAACAAGATTTACATCGACCACTACCGGTACAACAAGATGCACATACCGCATTTCCCACGCAGAGACGATAACGAAAGGAATTTACTGAATCCATCTTTTAAAAATGGCAGAGAGGCACCGCAGAGTACAGGACCGGCGCGGCAAATTCCCATGTCTCCAGCATCATCGTCCTCGTCCTCGTCTTCTTTGAGCTCTATGAGATCTTCTTTGAATTTTGCAATAGACCAAATCAAGATCAAACATCTGCAGGATTTAATTGAGGAACAGGATGATTATAACCAACCGATGCATGCCCGATTAGAAAGGTATTTGCGATTGCTGAATGTGGCACTCTCGGTTAGGCCCCAAGCAAACAGACTGTTTCAGTTTTATGAGCTTTCTCCAATCGGGAATTTGCTCAGTTATGAAGTTGGTCTTCAAGGGAAACAAGGCCAATTGATAATTAGATCGACCGCAAAAAGCCAAGGCTGGAGAGTTTCTCACTTTAGATTCAACGATTTCAGAGAAATGATTGAAAGACATACCACTAAATGGTTCTTAGTTAGACATTCGTATATTCTTTACGTGTCAGATCTTTGCTCAACCACCCCACTGGACGTTTTCTTAGTTGATTCACAGTTTCATATAAAATGGTCTGGTAACAGGAAACAGGCTAAAGATGTTAATATCAATGATACAGATTTGAGTCAAGAAAATAAAAGAAAGATCTCTACGAAACTATTAATCACATTGAGCAACAGCGAAAGAAAATTGCAAGTCATTTGTAAATCAGAAGCTTCCTTAAAGCAATGGGTTGCATCTCTCTCATATATGGTTAAAAACACAATCTGGTCTCAACCTCATAGATTCAATAGTTTTGCCCCGGTACGAGAAAATGCTTTTTGCAAGTTTTTAGTTGACGGGAGAGATTATTTTTGGGCATTAAGTGAAGCATTACTAATGGCAGAAGATGTTATCTATATTCACGATTGGTGGCTATCCCCAGAATTATATATGCGACGTCCCGTTGATGGAAATCAAGAGTTTAGGATCGATAGAATTTTGAAGAAGAAGGCAGAGAAGGGTGTTAAAATTTTTATCGTGGTTTATAGAAACGTCGGTACAACTGTTGGTACAGACAGTTCTTGGACAAAACACTCAATGTTAAATTTGCATCCAAATATACATTTAATCCGGTCGCCAAATCAATGGTTACAAAATACCTATTTTTGGGCACATCATGAAAAGATGACAGTTATAGACAATACAATAGCTTTTATGGGAGGTATAGATTTATGCTATGGGCGGTACGACACTCCTGAACACGTTTTGCGTGATGATCATGAAAATTTGAAGAATCAAATTTTCCCCGGTAAAGATTATTCCAACGCTCGTGTATGTGATTTTTATGATTTAGATAAACCATTCGAATCCATGTATGACAGAAGCAAAATTCCAAGAATGCCATGGCACGATGTTCATACAATGACAATCGGTGAGGCAGCAAGAGATATGGCAAGACATTTTGTTCAGCGGTGGAATTATCTTTTGAGACAAAAAAGGCCCAGTAGACCAACCCCATTATTGACTCCACCTAGTGATTTTACAAAAGACCAGTTGAAAAACTCACCATTTTTTAAAATGTTAAAGCCAAGATCAACATGCGAAGTTCAAGTTTTAAGAAGTGCAGGCTATTGGTCATTAGGTCTTAAGGAGACAGAAAAATCAATACAAAGTGCATATTTGAAATTGATCGAAACAAGTAAGCACTATATTTACATTGAAAATCAATTTTTCATAACGACATCTCAGTGGGATGGTGTGGTTATTGAAAATAAAGTTGGCGATGCGATTGTTGACAGAATCATCAAAGCAAATAGTGAAGGTAAAGCTTGGAAGGCGTTTGTTGTGATACCTTTGATGCCAGGCTTCGATTCTCCAGTCGATCAACCAGAGGCCTCAAGTGTCCGTGTTATCATGCAATGTCAATACCAATGTATCTCTCGTGGTGAAACTTCCATATTTTCAAAGCTAAAGAAGCTCAATATAGATCCTATGCAATATATCCAGTTCTTTTCCTTAAGAAAATGGTCGACGATTGGTAGTCACGACAAACTAGTGACAGAACAACTTTATGTACATGGAAAAGTTTTAATCGTGGATGATAGAAGCTGTATTGTCGGTAGTGCCAATATAAATGAAAGATCACAATTAGGTTCTAGGGACAGTGAAGTTGCAATGCTGATTAGAGACACGGATCTTGTCAAATCAAAAATGGATGAAGACACTTATTACGCGGGAAGATTTGCTTTGGAGTTAAGAAAAAGGCTAATGAGAGAACATTTAGGTTGTGATGTTGATTTAGTTGAAATTGTGGAGAGAAAATTTGGCCGTTTAGAAACAATAGCTAAAAAAAACTACAAAGAATTACACTTACTTGACGATGATGCTACAGAAGATGATAAAATGAATTCCTCGATGCTTGAATTGGCATATCGTGAAGTATTCGACGTGGATTACAGCGATTCATGGAAATCAAAGTATTCTACTTTTCCTGACATTAAGACTAGTGGCATTTTCAATTTCTTCTCTAAATCATCGAGTGAGGAATATCTAGATGGCGATTTTGATGATTTGAACAGAATGGGTGACGACATTAAGAAAACGGCTTTACCAGATAGAGAAACGAAACTAAGAGGAAATGAGGATATGTGTGACGATAATATAACAAATTATCATTCATTCAATTATAGAGCCGGTGAAGAAAATATAGGTATCAGGGATAATAAACCAATAAGTACAGATCCTCGATTAACAAATAATAAAAAGCATGAAGAAGATGTTGAAGGGTTAGGCTTAGATGGTTGGAAGCATGTAACAAAAAAATTCAAGGAAAATGTCACAGAGCAGCTAAGGGCATGGGCAACTGCAGCCTTAGGATTCAAGAATGAGCAGGGTGATTCATCTGGTTTCTTACCCGACAAGAATGAAATTAAGCAATATCTGGAAGAGGAAACCATAACCTATGAAAAGAAGTGGGATATGCTAAAAAGAATTTGTTATCTGCAGCATTTGTCATATAAAAATACTAGGAATGCTGCGAAAGAAAAGGATGAAAAATCAAAATCCACCGATAAAGATTACAATGACGAGAAATACGACACCCATAAAGGACATGCAGAAATCTTGAAAGAACAAGAATTAGACGATCGTGCTATTGACGAGTTGTTAGGACAAATGGCACCTAATTTCATCGATCAGGAAGAACCTCAACAGCAACTGTTGAATTCAAAGTTCATTGACCCTTATTCATTTGACGACCCCTTATCGGTGTACTTTTATGATGATCTATGGTTTTCCATTGCGCTTCGCAACACACTGCTATTCAGATTGGTATTTCATTGCCAACCTGATAATTCTGTGCAATCATGGAGGGATTATAAGGCATACAACAAATTGGCGGAGGAGTTCTCTGAAAGTCAGGATCAGTTGATCGACATCGAGATGAGCTCTCATAACACGGGCTCAAGCAACGGGACTCAGAGTGCCGGGACTCAGAGTCCCGGAGACGAAGTGGGGAAAGGTGAATTACCATTGAAAGAGGATACAAAGGCCAACTTTCAGAAGGGAACCAAAATTGGCGAAATACCCCAAAATGAGATTCATGATACTATCCTTGACCAAGAAATACCGAAGAGGAACATGGACAAAGAGAGACGCTCCAAAGCAACTGCCCTGAAAATGCGACTTTCTGGGACTTTGTTATACGGTACTAATCAGAGGATTTTTGATAAATACACTGCTAGAAGGATACTTGAAAGAATTCATGGGCACTTGGTCATTTTCCCAACTGAATGGCTTGCCAAAGAAGTGGAATCGAAAAACTGGTTCTACAATGTCGACAGGCTTCCTCCTATCGAGATTTACGATTAACAGAAGCAAGCCATTTGTACCCGTACACCCGCTCTTGTAAGAAGTCGCATGATAAGCTAAAAAAGTTTGTGTATATTTGTCATTGATAAGAAAGTTTTTAGCGCAGTTCGGGATTGGCTAAAAACACGCTACCATCGTTGATTTTGCAGAAATCAACATGCGTCGCCGCGTCATTACGTATCTTCTACGAGAGATACAATTGCACCAATAAAAAGAGGGTTTATCTTTTGTTACGATAGGAGACACATATTTTCCATGTTTGCAGTACAACAATTCCAGCTCTTATCTCTCAGATCACTTAGGGGAAGTTCTGGATAAGAAGCTACCACGGATCTTATCAAATGAAGACAGAAAGATACGAAGCAACTAAGTATGCACTTTAAGATCGTTCCCCATGAAACTTTAACTTTTTAGAACTGAGTTTCGATATATTGAGTAAATTTACTCTTCTTTAAATATGAACAGCCTGAAATCTCAATAAAGTTACATACACATTCGCTGTTGAAACACTCTAATCAATTGATAGACGTGGTCAAGTTTACGGCAATTATCCACTGCGCTCGTGTTATGAACAGATGAGCATAGTGGGGACAAATAACATGCTGCGAAGGACAGAACTAGCCAATGACCCAAAAGATGGACTCCACCGTTCCTTCAAGCGTACTTCGAGTGGTTTGAATGTTGGTCAGAATACCCTGTGTCCTGTCACGGAGATCGAGAATGAAACACCCGCCTTCACGAGCAATAAACCAAACAATACGTCGAAGCTTGCAGCCGTCAAGAAACGTAGCTATGCTGTCAATGCTTTATATAAAAATGTTATGAATAAGAGAAACTCGACAGCAATATGTACTATAGAGCATAATAATACCTCAAAGGATTTGGGGAGTCGCACAACAAGTAATGGAAGACCGCCTTCGATGGCTAATCTTACATCTTCTATATGTGTAACAGTCAATAATAGCGATCGACAAAATCAGAAGTTTAGAAATCCGATAGATCATTATGAACAAAATATGAATTTTGCTCTTAGACCGAAACGTTCCAGTACGGCAGATTTTGTAGATACTGAACAACCTCACGTACAAGAACGATCAGAATCGAGCACAAATTTAAACACTGTGGGAAACAGAGACTTGCATAGGGCACTGACGGAAACTCACATTCTTCATCACGACGGAGGTGATCGGGACAGTGATAGGAATCAGAGCTTACCGAATAGAGATCTGATTTCTGGGGAAATAGCGAACGCTCTTAGAGACGACATTTTGCATAGAGAGATAACTTTCGATAACAAATGGGTGGATAATACAACATTTGATAATTTTGCTGCGGACCACGTCAGTCAAATAAGCTCGAATCAATCACCTTTAACAAAAATACCTGGATGTCATCAAAATTTAAGTAATATATCTCGTCGAGATTCGTTGATCTTGGAAGATTTCGAGAAAGATCTCAGAGCATCGATAAGTACCCATCGATCTTCTTCAAATGAAAAACCATTAGAGAACTCATCACGATTGCAGTTGAAACTGAATACTTTGAAAATGAAATATGAGAGTCTTCACGAAAACTGCTGCTACTCAGACACGCCCAATTCGGAAAACCTTGCGGATGATACAACAGGAAGGAACCCTGCGAAGCTCCAGGAGAGATACTGGAATATGAATATTGATGTTAAGACCAAGATTGAATCCGAAAAAGTATCCAGAGAGCTACAATTGGTGAGGAGAACGGCGGCTGATGATAAAAGCTTTAATGGTAGATTTGTCTTGTCGAGATTGAAGCAAATTATGAAAGACAGGTGTCTTACAGAAAAAAACGAGACAACCAGAACTGCGAATACTGATTTTGCTCCAGTGTTGACAACGGTAAACAGCTCCCATAGTGATGTAGCATTTACGAAGTTCTTCGAAAGTACAAAGAAAGATCGAAGTGAAAACGATCAATTCCAGGAAAAAATTTCTCAAACTCTTATCGATGAGAACTTAAAAGAATCACTTTTTCATGGACGTGATTATACCAGTAAGATGTGGTTAGAAATCGAGAAGTTCGAGTTCAGTTGAAGCCTGGAGTTTCAAAAAACATAAACCTCTACCTTATATATTAATGATAAATTAAACTTATTACGTATGCATGTTGTAGCTTTTTTTCATAGAATCAATGCTATATATAATATTTCATTTTTAATGAATCTATTTTATCGTTAAGTTGCACTGAAAATTGAAAATACATGGCTAAAAGTAAAAAGTAAATAAAAATTTACAAATAGATAAACTTTAGGATTGAAATTGTTTTAAATCAGTATTTATAAAAACTGAGCTTGGTAGATAAATCTATCCCTACTAAGCTGACTAAATATAATACTGCAAATGCTAGGGCGGGGAAAAGAATGAAATTGATGCTTTTCAAAAATGTCAATTGGCTGTAGCCGTAAAATGTCAAAATGAAATAATGACCAAATGCAAAGCAATACAATGTATTGCCTACGAATAACCCAATCCATCTATGTAGATGAATAATTGGCAATAGGATGAATTGGAAAAAATAAAGCATTACCCATATTATTAGGAAGGCATTGCAATGCACATCAAAACAATATGCCCATTCAACCTGCGAGTCTTGTGCAGATCGGAATTTGAATGTTGATCTATTTAATATTACCCAGAATAGTGTTGCAACTGCAAACCCAAAGAGAAAGAAATCAACAAATATCATATTAATCATCATCTTCAGAAAGCCCAATATTGAATGTCCATAAACTATTGACCACACAACAGAGCTCAACGAAAGTAAACCAATCTGCAAAATAAAAAAAGACGGATCATCTCTGGCCCATTGATTTTTCGTCTGACGTTGATAGTAGAATGATCTGAATGCCTTTCTCGGTTTGAATATTAAATGAATCATTTCCCAAATTGCAGTTTCGAAATCGAGGTTCTTTGGTGACTTCAACAGTCTACGTAGTACTATTGGTATTGGGGATCTCCCTTGATTCGTCTTTACCTCCCGATTACTAATGGGCAACGAAGACATCCTGACCTTACTTAAAGCTCACCAACTGGGGATGCAAGTTGTATCGTTCAACCAGGAGCATTTGAATGTAACATTTTAATTCTAAAGAGGCAAAATTGTCAATTTTCAAAACTTCCACTTGAAATGTACTTTCTCACCCCGTTCGAGCCGTGAAACAGGCGTTGAATAAAAACCTAGATAAAATAAATACAGAAACCGGCAAGGAAACGGAAGGTGCCATCGATTTTAGTGCCTTAAGCTCTCCATTCTTTACCGTTTAAAATACGCTTCCATCTCACCTGCGTAAAGTGTTAGTTTTATGCATGTTTGGTGCACGATCAAGATGAGAGTGGTTTACATTATCAAAGATGATCATGAAAAACAACTAAAGAGGCCATTCGCGTATGATCCTATCGGCAGACACATCAACTCTTTCCATGAATGCTTATAGTACCTAAAATAGTGGTGAGACTTTTATTGAATTGATATTTGAGGAAGCACAAAGAAATGAGAATGGCATTTTGAAAGTCCTGAATTAAGCAATTTCATAACCAATATATTGTAATGGGTGTCGTTCTCTGAGCTGGTAGCGACGTAATTATGCAGGTAGCTTTACTACTTTGCATATGCTAAGCTACACAGATCTAGCTATAGCAAGAAATATTATTCTTTAAAAGAGAAGAGCATACAGTAGGCTATTAAACGTGATTCTAAGACTTTGGACATCCGGGGAGCTATTAATTGGTTGACATTATTAATCGTGAGTTCTCAAATTAGGAAAAAATAGGCGTCAAGGCATTTACGGCACCTCGTTATTCGATAAACCAGGCAGGAAGCTCACTATATCGTCCGCTTAGGCTCTCGGTAATTTAGTAGTTAGTATAATCATTAATAAGATGATTTGAACTTCTGCAATTTTGCGTGGAATATCCACAGTAGGTGAATTTGCTTGGAATAGTGTTCTGTTCAGCCTGCATTTGTTCAGTCGAAGGAGAGGTTTTTTCACAAACTTTGGACCTAATCATGGTCTGAAATCAAGGCCTAAAAGTCTATAACAACTATCATTTGACACCGCACGAATCATCGCTTTTCAAGTTTCCTTATAGTAAAGAAATTTTCATATTATCTACATTTAAAAAAGAGCATTATTTTTTTCTCTCAATCTAAATATCTATCAAACGGTTCACCGAGAACGTTCTCCACCACTTTAACTAGTCCTAGTCTTACTTCATGTTCCACCTCTTCATCGTCATCCTCCAATAGCTCAGCGATGTTTGGAACCAATTGAGGAAGTAGAACCAACCAACTCTCCCCAACTTTAGAATAAATAAGTTTGAAAGTTTTGATGGTCCAGAGTTTTTCACTTGATTTACATGATGCACCCATATGTTTGACTAATAGTTTATGCATTAGTTTGTTGTGCTCATCAACGCGGCAGTTATTGGAAGCTAATGATGCGATGGATTTAACTAGATATTTACCGACAACACCTTCAATATTAGACAGTTGATTCACAAGCGAGTCACATATTAATTCGAATCGAGATGTTGATTTCCAGTACTCGTCTTTATCATACTTGAAAGATGAAGTCAGAGAATTCAACGTTAGACGACGCAGGTTGATGTCGACGATATCTTCTGAAATGAATCTTTCCAATAACTTATTTGTTGGTTCAATCAAATAAGTAAAGTATGCTGTGATTATACCTTTCAAGTTTTCTTGCAACTTATTGAAGAATTTGAAGAAGCTGGTTAGTCTTTCAACTTCAGTGATTTTCTCATTTTTCACACCTTCGCCATCAAATGCCCACCTTACTAAAATCACAAACAGTGGTCTAAATACCTTGTCATTGAGTTTCAAGACATATACGTTCGAAATCTGATACACTGATCCTTCAATTCTGCTGAGCGCATTGTTATCGAAGTTGCTGATGGATCTATATTCGAACAGCTGTAATAAAAGTTTGAAGAATATCGGTGATTGCGAAGTAGCGGACTTCTTATCGATGGATTCGACGGTTGATTCCAAAGCACTTAGAAACAAGGAAACGGCGATCGAATTTTGTTTCACCTCATCAGAAACATTCCAAATCTTAAATAATACCTTCAGGACCTCTTTCAAATCGACATTTTCAATTATTAATGAGATAACAGATAATCTGGTAGCTGGTTCAGTTTCGTTGGCTAAGAAAATGAGCTCGAAAACACTCATCAAGTCAGACATTAAAAAACTTGGAATACGTTTGATCATTGCAGCGAATAACAGTAAGATGGATAATTGTATTTGTTCTTTCAAATCCATTTCGTCTTTTTGAGAAGATGCAAAGATACTGATAGCAGGCGGAACCATCTTTGGATAGAATGCAATACATTTAGGACCCATTGCTTCCACGCACCCTGTGATGACTGTGAATGAAGACACTAGCAGTTCTGGTTCGGTTGATTCTAGTTTCTTAGTAGCAAGTCTCAAAGTTTCTGTTACCAAGTTATTCCCAAGATGTGAACCAAACTTTACAATCAAAACACCAACGGTATTCAACGAAATTTGAACAACATTGGTGTAACTTTCTTCAATAGGAATTCTTTCTAGTAACACTTCAATAACTTTTTCAGCCGTTGGAGCAACTTCAATGCCTTCACCATCAAACTTCGTACCAATAACTAGTGTTAAATGATATCTGATATCTACATCCACATCATTGTCCAGTAATGGTAGAACACAGTTGACGAAATCTTCCACGGGTAAAACATTCAAAACATGACCCAATAGATTGTACAAGACATCCTTGGTATCAGAATTTTCATCCAAATTATCACTTTCAGCGTTTGACTCGTTCTCGTCAGATACTGGAATATAGAAGGAATCATTAACAGCATTCACAAAATTCAAAATGGCTTGCAAGAGATTGCCGAACTTAGATCTAACTTGATCAATATATGATGGGTCATTTGTTGTGTCTAATAGTGCGGAATAAAGCTTAATCTTGAAACCTCCATTGACATCATAATAACCAACTTCTGCTTCTTCTAAGCATTTGTCGATGAAATTAAAACCGTTATGTATGAGTGTCAATAACTCATTTCTCGATATATTCAGAATACCATTCGTGAATAAGGCGCGAGGCTTCTCCGAACTCTTCAACTCTTGGTTCCTGTTTATGTCAATCAACAGATTCAATAAAGATAGGTATTCATTCCAAGCGTTCAATTGCTCTACAATATCAAAATTTGTAAGGAATGACATAGTAAATTCCACTAAACTCCTTGCCTCGCTTATTTTGAAACTGTCGACACTAGCAGAATACTGTTGCAAAATAAGAAACAAAAAAGGAGCTATAGCCTTCGAGGCACCTAAGGATTTTACTAGCGTAGCATAAAGTTTAACTCTCCTATGCTTTGGGACATGTTGCAGAGCAGTGGTGAAGCTCATCAACAAAAACTCAATTTCATTCGTGACATCCTCAGCATCACCTTGCAATAAGGCAGGAACTATAGTCTTGATAGTGTTCTCTACAACATGGGTTGTGAATTCATCATCCTGACGTATGCTATGGGCACCCATGAAAGTAAAGATAGGCATGACAGAGTGTAGGACTGTCTCCAAATCGAGACTGGCTAATGCGCCAACCACCAATAGTAATTTATTCTGAACCTGAGGGGATGAAGAGTTTCTTATGGCGGAAACAACCACGTCGGCTCTAACATTATTGAGCTTAACAGCTTTATTTTCCTGCAAGGATTTTATAGTGTTCAGCATACAAGAGCTTAAAGTTTCCTGAGCGTATGATACGGGCAATCCACCATCTTGTTCCAAGGTCTCAAGATCAGAAAGGAGTGAGAGTAGAGTTGACAGCAAAGCGCTGCTACCCGCAACCTGTGAGTTATCTAAAGTCTCCAAAATAATGGCAAGCTTTCTCAGATGTATTTCGGCCAGTTGAGAAACTTCTTCTTTCTGCAACGCAGCCTTATTTGTGGACGAGCGCCTTCTTCTTCTTTTAGAAAGTTCGGCGATTTCGCTATCAGTATGGATTCTGTTTTTTGAGAGGATGGAAACGAAAGTATCTGTGTTTAAAGGCAGTGCTTGCAGCGTACCCACAGCATCATAGCATTGATTTCCTTCTGCTGCAGATTCGAGAATGCTTTGGGCAATTTGGATTTGCTGAGCGGACTTGAAGGAGGAAAACATTTTCACCAATTTTTCGGAAATAATAGTCGCTAATGATTCAAAATCAGAATTAAGAGCACTAATAATAAAGTCTATGATAGAGTCAGGAGCAGCCTTAGAAGAAATAAGGTCGACCAAACTCATTTCAAACTCCGTAAAGTTCGTTTTGTTATTTTTACAACGTTCCTCCCATTCAGATCTACAATTTAAGTAGTTGGAATAAAATTCACCGAAGATAGAACTGTAGGATTCGGAGTACGTCGAGTGTTTTTTCAGCATGCGCCACATGATAATTTTTGGTAAAGGCAGCGGCACTACTAAAGCTTGTTGCGCCCAGAATAACAGATAAACTTTTTCGTTCTTTTTCGGGATAATAATAGTCGAGATATCATAATTGTCAACCACATATTCTTCCAAAAACCTTGTTAACCAATCCTCAACGTCTTTTGGACTCAACATGGAGATATCTTTGCCTTCCCCATATAATCTATTCAACATAAAATAATGTTTTGTAAATGGTCTCTTTGCTATTTGAAGCAGCACTTTTTTTACACCTATCCTGACATTCTTAGAAACATCGCTTAATGCACACACGAGGCATGGCACCAGAGTGAACAAATTGGACTCCTTGTCAATTTGATTGATGCATTTGGAAAGGTTATTTAGGGAAAGCAATCGCAAAGTGACGGGAGCTGCAGGGGAAACCGTTATTCTCAATAAAAATGTAACCTTTGCCTCTAGAGTAGTTAGAAAAGATGAAAGGAATAGTCCCGCTGCAAAATTCTTGCTCACCGATTCAACGAATAAGGGCAAGAGTTTGGTGAATGAGTGATCTGATTCGGATAACAAGGATTTATCACTCGTATATATTTCAGCGGAGTTTTTCTCCAGAAATTCTTTAAAGGACAAAGGTTGTGAATTCCTGTTAGCAAATGTTTCTGTGGATAGCTCCTTAATGACATCATTTTCCGAAGACTCTTCCTTCTTGGAGAAAATAGAGGTTGTTAGCTTTATTTCGAACAATTCGCGACTTATTTTAAGAGCTTTGAGACATTTCAGGACCAAGTCTTCATTTCTTGACACAAAATACTCAAATAATGCGATTAGCTGAGATTTATCATCCAAAACTTCCGATAAATGTATTAAGTCAGTAATTATGAACCTGACTTCATATTTTTCTAATCTTGTATTTTCCAATAATTTAACAACTGCACTTAATTTTGACTGGTCATATCTCACAATTGAACGGATGTAAGAAGTGGTAAACTTATCACATGGCGGGCAATCGGACTTAGCAAGAAATTCAGCGAAATGATGCATGCTAAACCTGGAGTCGAATAGTCTATAAAGGTTCACAGGTAATTGATCGACATTTCCATGACCTTTCAAAGTTTGTATAAGTTTGCATATCGTTAGCAAAGCTGATTTTTTCGATTTTTCGGATTCCAAACTTGCTAAGATTGTCTCAATAGCTGCCAAGATTATTTCCTTCTTCAGTGGTAGTGCCGTTGCAAAGACCGCTAACACACAATGCGCAGCAATTTGACAATCTGTAGAAGTCGAACCGAGTAATTTAGCGGATATTTCCAGGATTATAGGTACCAAATCATTCAACTTAGTCTCATTATTACTATTGAAGGCCGTCAAGTTTATGAAGCAGCATGAAACAAACAGTAATTGATTTGTGTAAGTAACTTTTTGCCTAATACACTTGCTGAGGTAACTGCAATACAATTTCAAAAAGTCCATATCATTAAATAGCTTAACCATTGTCATATTAGAAGGATTGGCCTCACTCCTAACAAAGCCGGATAGCGAATTGAATAGCGCTGGCAATTTTATCAGGTTCAAAATCCTTTTAAAAATTGGCATTTGATAGTAGTTGATAGTGGAAAGTAGGAACGTTTCTGCATTACAGATATGGATTTGAAAACGACGAACCAACCACTCTGTAGCATGTAAAGTGGGAGCTAAATGCCATTTGGATGATGCAAGCATCAAATACGCATTTATAGCGCCATCCAAACTGGAAACCTCTTCTTTAGATTGCAAGTTTCTATCTATCGACATAGACGTCTCTGAAAATAACGTCTTCGAGAAGATTTCAAACTTGGGATCAATCTCAACTAATTCTCGGAATGCATCTATGGCATTTTCAAAAATAAAGTCATAGTCTTGAGTGCTAGCAGTTTTAGGATTATAAATCAGCGATGCGGAATGGAGCTTCTGTCTCTTCTTTCTATCCAGAGCTACAGTAGCATTGTTTGCGGATATTTGCACTAGTTGTTCTTTCAATGAAGACATGATGCTTAGAAAGAGCTGGTTGTGATATCTGACAGCCTCCAACGAATCAGCTTCACTATCGATATATGACTAGTCCAGAAGATTCTAGCTCTGTAGGCTCAAGTACTTTTTTTTTCAAGCTCATCGCATAATGAAAAAAAAATTTTCCTATAAACTAAATCTAGAAAAAAAAGATTCAAGAGCCCAACAACCACGTGAAATGATAATGCTCATCGATGTAACTAAGATTGCGCGTGTTACGTAGAGATTTTGCAGAATTGTTCAATTAGATTTGATGAATGCACAGCTATAGTTGCGAATATTGTTACGACGTACTTGATTTATTTATCTAACTTTATACAAAACTACGTTAATGAAGCTTATAACTTGAATATCAAAAAGATGCCATACAAGAAGTACGGCAGTTGACGAGTTTCAATTCTTATAAGCTGAAAAGACCTGTTTTCTTTTTACCTAAGGGGTAGACGAACAAGGACGATGCAAATAGGCCAACAGTGATACCGATGGAGACTTGAACCATGGTTACACCGAATGCCATTGAATTAGATGTTTCTGCTGTAGAAGCTGTGGCGTTGTGTTGCGTCAATTCGTTCGCACTCTGTATACCTGCTAACAGAGAACTTTGCGAAGCAACACCAGAAGGAACTTGTACAAATATTGCTGGCAGCATTGCTGAGACAGCCAGACCTTGCCAAATCCTCGAATAGAGATTACCCATTAATCCAATAACGAAGGCTGCCAAAGCAGCCGTGAATTCTGTTGAATTTTGAAAATGCTCACCCGCATAATAGGTAACAACGTATCCGGTGCATGATATTATGATCATTACAGGCAATTGTCTCCAGTTTGCCTGATTGATTAATGAAATACCTATAGTGAAGGCGGGCACAAATAGTATTCTAAAGAGCGGAGATATTAATTTAGTGTCACAACTTGCATCATTAGAAGCTTCTGCGCACATCCAACCAAACAATGCTGCACCAAGAGTAATACCAAAACCTAAGAATAATGAATAAATGATAGCATAGAACATTCTGACTGAACCTGCAACCAAATTTCTACTCTGCAATTCCAACGAGCCACATAAAATAATATAACCGGGTAGGATGAGCGCTAAGGAACCTTGTGTAACTGCACCGAAGCATATTTTTGATTTTGGGATTGTACCAAAGGCTCTACCACAGAAGCTAACAACGATTGACGCGCTAACTTCAAAGACATTTGAGTACATATTAGATCGTTGAGAAACGATAAACTGCAAACAGCCAACACAGGTACCCATAAAAAATGAAATAGCCAAATTAATCCAATCACCTCCGAATGCAAAAGGTGTAACCATCGCCGAACAAAATCCATAAAGCAAGACACACATCCAAGGGGGATATAAATTTTTATCTTGCAAAATCTTGTCAATTAATACATTACCTTCGGCGGCACTCATTGTATCATGAATGACTTGCTTATAAATGGTATGAACCTGATGTAACTTCCACAAATTCAGACCTTGTGCAACTCTGACTAGCTGAACTTCAGAGGTTCTTGTTGTGGCGTCACCAAAGGAGACAATCATGCAACCTGGTAAATACAGAAATTGGCCGTCTATCTCCAATACACGGGAAGTCATAATCATATATTCTTCCAATCTATGAGTTGGGGCACCAAAAAGCATCAAGGATTTGCACATGCGAAGAACAAATCTATGTCTTTGAAGCAAATCAGCGATATGAACGGTAATTTTTGCCTCAGCGGCCATTCTCTTTTTAAATTTTGGAATTCTAGCCTTCTTTCCTTTTGGCCTTGTATTCTTAAAGCTTGGTAGCGAGGGGTCACCATCAGCGTTAGCAGCTTCCCCATTTAATTTGCTCGAAGATTTGCTACGATAATGTAAGCTTTTAGGAATATGTTTTGGAATGTTTTTCAATTTTTTCAAATTGGCTGCTCCTTGTGGCAGTTTCAGTTTAGAAGATTTTGCAGTTGTTGATTCTGAATAGAAGCCATCACCGGAGTCTGACAAGTTCTTTGACGAATCGTCCAAGGAAAGCTGTGATTGCGTTAAAGATGGGTCTTCATTCTGATAAAGCTTTAGCAGGGACCCCAGAACACCTCCTCTAACTCTTGCCGGGGGCGCAATGTAAGCTGTGTTTTCAATAAATGGGTCGTAATCGTCAGTTTCTTCACCGTCACTGCCCATATTGAAAGCATAGTTTTCCATCGGTGGTGCAACAAATGAAGAGTCTTCACGAACCGTATCACCTTCAGATGATCTGTCGGTGAAAGTGCTCTCTGCAGGCTGAGGATCAGTCGAGTTCCCGGGCTTCTGGTTCGGATTCAGCAAGGAGTGTTGCTGGACGATTTGTTGAGCCTCGTTGCTGAAATCTGTCAGTGGAATATCATTCTGACCAGCTACCCGTTCGATATCCTCATCATTGGAGCCTGAATGGCGGTCATTTGCGAAACTCGGCGCAAGCCCGGCGCCCTGGCCCATGTTGTTCACAAGTCTGGACAAAAATCCGTCACCGCCACCTTCCTCATCGTCGTCATCCTTGTCATCGCCCCTTAGGCTCTTCATGCCCGGGTGTCCTCTTTCTCTTTGGGCCTGGCTGGCACTTCTGTGGAAAAAATTCTTGAAATGATCGAACTTTCCGGACTCTGTCGTCTGCACAGACTCGTTATCGTGGTCGCCGCCATCTGCATCCTCATCTTCCTCCTGACTATCTCTCCCGCTGTGAGAGCTCGACTTCTCGTCGTCGTCGTACTCCGTCGTGCTGTTCTGGAACCTCACATTCTTCCTTTCGCCCGAGTCGTTCGAGTTGTTACTGGTCGATGAGCTCGATCCGTGGCGAGCCAGTCTGGCCATCTTTTCGCGATACTTCTGGTCCATGTCCTCATCGCCGCTGCTCGCCTGCTGCTCCTCGTCGTATGTGCCGCTGGTGTCCCTTATTGTTCTCATGGCGTCTTCCTCTATAAGCCGACTGTTGCCGTCGCGCGCCTGCTGTCTTCTAAACGATGGGATGCCGGGATTCGTCAAGCCCACACCGCCACTCACATCCTCGTCTGAGTCTAAGTCTGCATCTCCATACCGTCTCGAGCCCTTCGCCGGACCTGCGCCTTTGCCGGATATCTCCGAATTATCGGAGCCGCCTCTTGGAAGTCTGCCAAGAAAGAATGGATTCTTGCCTTTGTTACCACCTGCCTGAGACATCTGTGTCTATCTGAATCCTAAGCTGTCGTGATCTATGTGCCGCTGGTATGTGATTTCGCCGTCAAACCTCTCCTCGATCCCCATTGCTCTGATTTCAACAGAATCATATATTTATATATATATATATCTAGACATGATAAAAATAAACTATATCGGCGCTTCAGACAAACCCGTTGGATAAGCATAGAAGCTGGAGCCCCCGAGCTGCCCCAACTATGGTATGTATGGGTCTCGAATCTCGAAATGCGCAACAGCGTACGCACTACGTAATGCAGAACACGTTTGCTTTTTCCTGTTTCTGATTTTTCGACATATTTCGTCATTTTAGGCGAATTGTCTCAGGGACACGGCTGGAAAACGTGTTTCAGAAATGGTGCTGGATGTGTTTCAGATTCGAACAGATTTGAGTTCTGAAACAAGTTACCCGGGTGGGGCTGGTCAGCTGGTGTTTTCTGTCCGCTGCAAAGGTGCGTGAGGTGCGTGAGGTGTGCGTGAGGTTCGGGGTTTCAGTTTCGGACACAAGTCCGGACAAAAGTGGGATGTCAGCGGCTAATCTTGGGCCGTTTCGTTTTTGTGACCAGTTGAAAACTCAGAATCTCATTTAATGAACACACACACAAGCGTTTCGACGTGTAGACACTTCAATATAGGAATATATTTGTATAAATATCAGGAAAACACAGGAGTGGGTGCGATTCCGGATCTGGTTTTGTTTGGGGATTTGCAGACAGCGCCGGTCAACAAAGGAATAAATGATCAGTAGAAAGTGTAACAAGGGAGCCCGGGACGCTGGCGTGCCTCCAGATGTAGACAATCCGCCTTCGTACATCCCCCTGAGGTCGATTGAGGGGAGGTACCAGATCGTGGAGGAGCTCGGCAATGGGTCGTTTGGCTGTGTTTCGTTGGCGAAGGCACAGCTGGAGCTGAGCAAAATCAACGAGGTGTGCGACAAGGGGCTGAAGCCTGCCTTCTTCAAGAATACGCTGCTCAACCAGGAAGGCATGGAGCACGAAAACTATTTCAGCAAATCGCAAGGCCTGGTGGCGATCAAAACGATGATGACCAGGCTGCCCACGTTGCACGATTACACGCGGGTGAGAGAGGTGAAGTTCATCCTGTCGATACCGTCACACAAACACCTGATCCAGATATTCGAGATATTCATTGACTCGCAGAATTATCAGCTACATATTGTCATGGAGTGCATGGAACAGAACCTGTACCAAATGATGAGACACAGAAGACGGAGGGTCTTTTCAATACCATCGCTAAAATCGATATTGGCTCAGATACTAGCTGGGCTGAGGCACATCCACGAGCACGATTTTTTCCATAGAGATTTGAAACCAGAAAATATTTTGATCAGTGCAAGCACTAGATACTTTGATAAAAAATGGCTCAACGAGGGTAATTATACCGATAATTACATTGTCAAGCTGGCAGATTTTGGCCTGGCAAGACATGTGCAAAATAAGAATCCATATACTGCCTACGTTTCAACCCGCTGGTACAGGTCGCCGGAAATTCTGCTGCGCAGTGGCTACTATTCGACACCGCTCGACATTTGGGCATTTGGTTGTGTTGCTGTCGAAGTGACAATTTTCAAGCCACTTTTCCCCGGATCGAATGAAATGGATCAAATTTGGAAAATTCTAGAGATTTTGGGCACTCCACACAAGACCGATGAAACGGCTATTTCCAATTATGTTCCACATGGAGGCGTATGGGAAGAGGCCAAGGATTTTGCTCAAAGATTGAACATGAAATTTCCATATATTGAGGGTTCTGGTCTGGATTCGCTTATCTCAAGCTCTCAACTGCAAAGTTTGATTGAAGTGATAAAACTCTGTTTGAAATGGGATCCAAACGAGAGGGCAAATATTAATCAATTATGTTCAATGAAATTTTTCAATGGTACTATTCTTGATGAAAGGGAAACGAATCAAAAATCGATTAGCAACATGGAACAGGCCTTGATATTCACAGGAATTAAATCTTCAGCTAGTTCCAAAAAAAACTCTCTTAATCATTCAAGAAAACTAATATTCCACTCTGAAAATTTATGGAAACAGCAAAACCAAGAAATTGACTCAAACAATGAGAATTATAATGATATCATTATTGAAAATTCAAAAATCAATAAGGAGAAAGATGAAAAGACCTCATCATTAGCATCATTTGATAAAATGATTAATATTAATTCTTTAGTTGATGAGAAAAATACCAATATAAGTCATATCGGTGGTGGAAATAAGAATGATGATGAAATTAACTTATCGAAAGAAATTGCCGAAAACATTGCTTTATGTCAAATACCAATTTTCGAAAATGGTCAATTTTTGCCACATTCAGATATTGATATTGACTTGAATGACAAAAGCTTGAGAAATTTAGCCAACGAGATTGAAACTTTTGATGAACAAGATCCAGGAGATTCATTTTCACAATATTATAGCACAACAACTAATTCAAATGTTGCCGTTGATCCTATGGCAATACCGATGGAATCAAATTATATTCATCACCATCGTCATAAAAGATATAACAATAATCATCAAAATCATCAACATCAAAGTCATCGTAACAGTGACGCGATCGGGAATGGCATTAACTCCGAACTTAGCTCTTTGCAACCAGTTAATAAGCTTTTGGATAACATGTCAATTGATGATTCGTTTAATACCAATACCAACAACCAATATTTGAATGTTATACCTAGAAGTTTTCTTTTGAAGGAAGAAACGGCAGAAGATACCGACAAACATCTATTCGAGTTGGAAAAAGAAACTGCTCAATACCAGCAAATTCATAATCGGAATCAAAACCCTGGTCAAGGCCCGAATCCTAGTCAGCAACACCAAGAGCAAGCATACTTTGGAAATGTTACATTCTAACCTATGATCAACCTGATATTAAATACAGTATAATCCGACTGGATTAATTTAGCTAAATACATTTGAATCCTTTTTGGAACTAGTCTCTTGCCTCCTTTAGAATGAACTTAATACTTGAAATTTACGATTAATGTAATAATGTTATTTTGACTAGCTTCTCTGCCTGTCTCTAATTACGAACCCGTTAATTCCGGGTGCAGCCACGCCATCCTGTCATTTACCAGACAAAAGAGGTCGCTTGATCATCGTAACGCTAGGAGATCGTTTACGCAAGAGATCCGGTTAGTTGCATGTGTTTTTTGGCAGCTCTTGTTACCTATATTTTTCTTGTTTTTCATTTTTTACGAAACGTTAAACGAAATAAAAAAATGGTTGAGTGATCGTTTACTAGAGTAAGAATAAGATAGTATCAAGGAGCTTCTTCGCACTACACCTGTTGATAGTATCACTGTTTGCTCGTCTAACTATTGCTATTTTGAACTTTACGGGCCTGATCTCGCTCTAGAATACGACAAACGAGCATAGTTTAATTAACCGGTGTTTGTTCCAGGGAGGGCATACCTATAATGAGAAATACGACTGTTTTGGGATTTTTTATTTAAGTACAGAGGTTTACATTTATTTCTTAGCAAGTGCATTAAATTTCCAAGGCTTTGCATCATTCATATCTATAAGGCGCTACAATAACGATACCATATGTCAGCCATAACTTCGAAGGATACGGACGAAAGATCGCTTTTGGAAGACGCTTCCACCCTTCTAATGTTCTCCAAGACAAGGAGTGACAGCAATAGTAGTAATCATAATCGGAGTCAGGATTCTCATGTTTTAGCACAGAGCTCTTCCATGTCTCCTGTTAGACATGAGAGCACAGATCCAGTCCATTCATATTCTCAATCCTTACCGTTGACGAGATCCAATACGGGTAGTGGTACCATATCACCAAGAAATCCTCTTGCGTCACCAGGACCTGCCTCTGTAGCTCTATTAGAGGATGAGAACGATGATAATCCGCAATTGAAGCTTGGATCCACTGTTGCTAGCGGTCATAATGGCAATGGCAGCAATGGAAGCAGCAGCAGCAACAAGGGAATGGTTGCAGCAGCAGCTTTGGCGGCAGCAGCAACTGTTCCACTTCCTCTAAAGACTCGTGGAAAAGGCAAGAATAGTACAGAGACGGTGGCTATGAGAGATGAAGATGGTAAGGGAATTGTGAACTTCAAAAATGATAAGGAATGGCCCGTTCCAGACTCGTATATTGTTGACCTTGACGCAGGCGTCATATCCTGTATTTGTGGTTTCGATGATGACGATGGATTTACCATACAATGCGATCACTGCAATAGATGGCAACATGCCGTATGCTACAATATAAAAGACATCGACGCTGCCCCAGAGGAGTATCTTTGTAGTGTTTGCGACCCAAGAAAATTAGATGTGAAACGGGCAAAGAGGAAACAACTGGAAAGATTAAAATATTTAAAAGATCATAATCTAGATACCTCTCAATTTTCGAGTTCACAAGTCCTATATGAACTCAATGACAACAATGACAATAACAGTAATGATATGAAGGGGAACAACAGCAGGGATACCACTCACACGGATAAAAAACATGATATCATCAGTTTTAAGAGTAATAACGGCAGCGCCAATAATAATAATAGCAATAATAATAACAACAACAACAATAATAATAATAACAACACTAACAACAATAATAATGATAGCAGCAATAGTAATGGAAATAATATCATCAATGGAATCGGTACTGATAAATCACAGGCCGTGAATAAAGACAGAAATCATTCTATATCAAAGGAAGAGGATATAAATGGCTCTTCGGAAGACTCAAACAGAAGAAAGAGGGCACGTGAAGATGAAAATATTACCAATGAATCATTCAAAAAGAGTAACGAAAATGTTACTTATATGAGCGCAAAAGAGGCTTATCGTGCCGTGTACTTGCCTCTAACACATTGTGAATTTAGAGATAAATATGTCAAGCTTTTTATCGATAAGCATAATGACGATGATTGGGTTATACCTCATAATAAGAAACAGTTCAAACCACTACCCTTGGAAATAAAGCCATATTCTGAGGTCGGCAATTCGAAGATTTTTCCAGGGTTCACAAAATTAGGCGTATATATGGGGGATGATTGTGAAAAGAACGATTTTATAAGTGAGTTTGTTGGTGAAGTTTATTTTCAAAAAGATTATCTATCCGATCCAAGGAATCACTACAGAATATGGGGGACAACAAAGCCACGAGTAATTTTTCATCCTCATTGGCCCTTGTGCATTGATGCCAGACTGGCAGGTAATATCACAAGATATATCAGACGATCTTGCAATCCAAATACTGAAATTGCAACAATCAACATACCGTCAACGAATGAAGTTAAATTTGTATTAAGAGCAAAAAATAAAATTGAAAAAGGAGAGGAAATTCATATAAATTGGCAATGGGATCTAAGACATCCCATTCTGCAAATAATGAACGGGACTGCAACGTTTGATTCATTGAATGAACCAGATAAGTACTTATTGATTCATTCAATTCATACGATTCTTGGGTCTTCTGATTGCGCCTGTGGTAATAGCAAAGATTGTAATCTTTTGAAAGTCAAAAAATTCTCCCAGAGCCTTTACAAATCAGTGAAATCAAAAATGAATAACCGATATAAATTGAACGAGATACTGAATCAGTACCAAGGTAAAAGAAGACGACCTCCACCAATCTTAACCAGACTTGTGCAAGAAACCGTAATAAACGAAGATAAAGCACCCAAAGTGCTAGCAAGTTTGCACGCTAAAAAATCAACCTTTCCAGAAACGAAAGAAGGCACAGATGATTCGTCTGATTCGAAGGAAATCCCCAGTGCGGAAGACAGCACAGATATATATGCCAAACCTTATAAGTGGATTCTGATGGAAAGAGAAAGGATGAAGTGTGCTGCTCTCTCTAGAAATTGCAAAGCGGCTTCTGTAATGTCCACCGTGATTTCAAAACCGTCGCAGTATGACGAATCCAACGTCAAAGAATTAGATATGTTGCCAATTCCCATAGTTTTGGAGGTTCCCCTACGAAAGGATATAACTTCTGCTTCAACTGAAATAGAATCTTCAGCAAATTACACAGCGGCCGCGAGTCAAGCGAAGTACAAGGATATCGCCCAAAGCGGCACCCCCGCTATGTCTGCTAATATACCGGAAAAACTTTCACAATCAACCATGAATGCACCGCACATAGTTCCATCTTCCGCGTATATCGTATCCAAGCTGGAAGACAAGAGTAATTCATCAAGCACGGCTAGTTTACCAGACCTTTTGGATCACAATAGGAAACCACTGAAGAAAAAACTAAGTTTCGCTGATTACAGAAAGAAGCAAAGCAAATAAACCCGAATATTATATAGTGGATTCATAAATTTTCAAAAAATTGCAATGTCTGAAAAACATCTTACAAGAGGTACAATCTAAGGATGCTCTGTTCTTATCGCTTGTTTTTGATTTTGCTCAACATTTGACAGCTCAGAACAAGATCGATAGATTGCCCAAAATTTTGGATTGCACTGAACAAGATACTCCTGAAATCAATTGGAAATGATACCTTCATAAAGCCGCAGAGTCCAGAATGTGTGCGCAAAACGTATAAGGTCTTATTAAATAAAGATTTATATAAGTAGAACGATGAAGGATTTACAACCAAGTCTCTCGAATTATGGTAAAATGGGCTTAGTTATTCTCAAACACAGGGTTAGATATATTTATGCTGGCACTCGACTGGGACTTCAACAAAATGAGCGAAGTCAGATCTCATTGTGAGCATTCAATATAAAGATCCGCCAGCTGCCTTAACCCTACCTTCTGCAAGGTCTTATTGCATCATCTATTTCGAGATTATAAATATATTTCGTTGATAGTATTGGATATGTATTTTACTCTTGTGTGCCCTACTTTTTGTTTCTTCCCCCAGTTGTGCCCTCTCTCACAAATATTGGACATTGAAAAAAATGTAATTCGTGAACAACTTCTCATCAGTTAACTACAGAACCCAAGCATCGAAACTTTACGTGGTCGTGAGTACATCCGCTTTCAAGTTCTGAGATATACGAGCAAACATGGCTCATAGGGCCTTCGTTCAGGTTATAATAACTGGTGCGAGTGTTTTTGGCAAAGCATTTGCGGAAGCCTACAGACAAGCAGCTGCACAATCTGTTAAGCAGGGCGCAAATGCTGCTAGAGGTAAAGCTGCTTCGGCAGAATATGGGGGAATAACGCTAGATGAGAGCTCCAAAATTTTGAATATTGAAAAACAAGAGGATATGAGCATAGATAAGATTAATGATAGATTCAAATATCTATTCGATATCAACGACAAGGAGAAAGGCGGTAGTTTCTATTTACAAAGTAAGATCTATAGGGCCGCAGAGCGATTGAAGTGGGAGCTAGCAGAAAAGGAAAAGCTCAAAAATGCACCGTCAATCACAAGTGAGCAGCAGCCGAAACAATAACGATCACGCTTTATATATGTAACAACCTTGTAAGTAGCCGAATTTACGTGTTCAAGAAAAGATAAATATTAAAGTAAAAAATGTCCTGCCATGAAGAAGAGTCACAGAAGTTCCCAAACTCTCAAGTTGCATTATACAACCCTCTGAAAACATGCACCTCATCACAAATTCCTTAAAATTTGAAATGCTCCTTCAGAACAGATATTAATCTAAGAAACCGGAAACGAAATAGAAATTGTGCCTGTCTTGTTTGGAGACAGTCAAAACCTATTCAGCTATGGGTTATTGTTAATTGAATCAATCATTCAGAGTTCCAGTATTAACTAGCCTACCACGGAACGGAAAGATGGCTCTCTCGTTTCACAATAGGCGGAAGAACACAAACGAAAGAAACTTTAGGTTTCTATAGTAAAGTAAATTAATATTATCTTGAGATAGTATTAACCACTACTGATGATTGGTTTCTTTAAAAAGAACTATAGAAAAAGTGTAACTGTACAACTAATCAAGACGGCAATCTTCGCCTTCTTTTATATGTTGATATTTTGAAAAATTTTCAATTCAAGTAACCCGGCCGGACCTCTGCGGGTGTTTCTTAGCGTGCCACACAAGCATTAGGGCATAAATGCTACAGGTTGATGACATTAATCGTTGGCGGCATTGCTTCATTGATCTTAATCAGTGCCAAATGCTGAGATCTGAATTAGTATCAATCAGGCTTATCCCAGGGAATATGTAGTCTGAGAAATTGAATTGCATTTGATAAAATGGCTGGGAAAAACGTCTATCGACAAAAAAGTTTGGACAGTGCCTCGCCCCTTTCATCTAGGAGAATGCTGGCATGTTTGACCCTTTGTGGTAATGTTTATATCTTGAAAGCTTTCTCTGTGCTCCAGCATTAGCTCTGTATTCCTGACACCCGCAAACTCTTCTACCTTCACCAAGTGAATTATAAGTTTGTACAAGGACTAAAAGCAGGTGGCCACAGTTCTTGACACTTTAAACCAATCCTTTTCTAGTGTTGGTCGTCTAAGACTTGCAAACTTCCAGTTTAATGTGGTCACTTGCTATGTAGATGGGATTAGCAGGATTCATCCAATTGCCCATATTTAAGTTGGCTTTCGGGCTTCCACCTTTGTACATCTTGAAGGGTGAGCTCAAAGTACAGCCATTCGGTTAGTTCATACCAAGAATAGAGATCTCATGAGCTGGAATAATCTATTTTCATGAGCTATCAACACACTCCTTTTGGAATATTAATCACAGCCAAGGCGACCCTCGCTCAAGATATCCGAAATTTGAAAAATATTTATTCATTTGTCATACATTGAGTGGGTAGAAATATTTCAAACAACAGTAATTCCTATATTCAACTAGCATGACCAGAGCACAGGCTATCAATTATGCACTAAAGAAAATTCCGGAGATTTTGCCCCTAGAAGAACGCGATATTAGAGCTCTTTGTGAGCAGGTACTCAAAAGTGCCGGATCAAATTCAGATCTAATAGCACAGGAATTCCTGAATATATTAGGTCACGAAGACGCTCCCTTTGAGTTTGTTATCCAGTTTAATCAAATTTTGTTGGATGATGATCAGGTGAAAAAGATTCCACCCGTGAACAAACAGTTAGAAGTTAAAGTACCGCCTACTTCTGCATCTAAAACGGACTCTAATAAGCAATACAATGACAGAAATAAGCATCATACACCAAAAAACAATCAGAATAACGGCGCTACAAAACCAGCGAAAGAGACTAAAACCTCGAAAGCGCAGAAAGAACGATTACTGGAGGAGATAGACGAGGCTTGGAAATTCTTAGAACTAGAGCATAATGAGCAAGATATCGCAACATATGCGTGCAACTGCCAAGGAAAGCGTTATCCATTATTTGAAATCGCTCCAAATTGTTTGTCATGCGGCAGAATCATTTGTGTGCGAGAAGGTCTTCACTTAAACAATTGCTCCTTTTGTGGACACGAAATTATACCTCTGGAAGAGAAGTTGAAGATTATCCAACTACTAAAGAATGAAAAAAACGAGTTAAGTAATGGCACGAAAAAAATTGAGGGCGCAATTCAGCCGCAGCGGAGTAATACCAAAAATAAATATGCCAAGTCATATAAGATTGCTTCAGGTATGGGCACAAATCTTTTTTCAGAGCAAGATAAATTATTCGATTTAATAGAACGACAGCAAGAAAGAGAGAGAAAGCGTAACGAAGTTTTGAAGCTTCAAGAGGAGAATCAAAAGGAAGAATTGAAAATCAATAAGAAAAATGAGGAAAAACGCTCTACTGATCCGGAACTCTGGGAGGCCCAAGAAAGGCTTGATAAGCTTCTTCATTTCCAAGACACTTCTGCTGAGCGTACAAAAATTATAGACAACGCTAGTGACTTCAGTATATCGCAAGAAGGGAGCGTATGGGGTAGTGCTGAACAAAGAGCTTTAATGATAAAAAAACAACAGCGGAATCTTAAAAATTTTGAAAAGTTGGAACGAGAAAGAAACGGAAATCGTGATAAGTATGTAGTGAGCATGACTATTGGATCAGATGGAAAGGTGACGATGAACGAAGTTGTGAAAGATAATGGTAAAGTTGTTGCTGATTCAGACGAGGATTTAGAAGAAATAAGTGACGATGATGATAAAAAAGACTTGACCGAGATATATGCATTAAAAGATGAAATTGAAACCAGAAACAGCAAGCAGAAAAACATCTTACAAAACAATGTATGGGATCATGACAAATATGGAAAACAATTCAATCACCCAAAATATATTGATCCCTCATCGAAAAATAAAATTCACAGCTGCAAAAGAACAGAAAATGATACATTACCATCTAGAATTCAGGTTGACGAAAGCGAGGAAAATTTCTGGGATAGAATCGCCTGATTCAATCATTTTGCACTTGAGGCTGAGAAAACTTTTCACAATAGTAATTAGCAACAATATGCTAGACGCAAATATATTAATGAGGAAGAATTTATGTATATATATATATATATATGAAAAGCTTGGCTTACAAAATTAGTAAAGGGAGCTAGATAATCAATTGCCATCGAAAATGGGTAAAAATTGTCCCATAATGAGAAGAGGAATATTGAAACTATCTCTCTTCACTGACCAACAACAGGAACATTTCAAGAAAAATCCATTATTCACCAATAGCTTACATTGGGTGAATACAGCGTCCCCATCAGATGTAGTATTCTTTCGCTTTTCTCGTGAGCCAAAGGCCAAAATTTGATGAAATAAATCATAATAAGCTAGCACACTCTGATGATCCAGAAATTCTACAATGAATTTTTTGTTATTCAATATGGCTTTTCTCGAAAAACCAGTCAGTGACAAAAATTCGTTACTCACAAAACATATTTCTCCCGAGCGCCTCCAAATACAAGTTGGCGTACAATTGACCAGCTTTGCCATACTCTCATATTCCAACAATGTTCTCTGCAGAATCATTTCTTGCATGAGTAAATCGTCTTCAATCATATTTGATGTTAGTGTGACGAATGTAGGCATATATCTATCCACTATCGAGGTTGCAATATGTCTCAGCTGCTTTCTCCTTAATTTAAGCCTCGCTGCATGTATGGATTTGAGATCTTGCTCATTTGATGATTCGCTATTTTCTGACGACTCACCGAGATCCTGTCGATAACCAGCGAGAAACATATTGTGTAGACATTTCAGCAACTGTTTATATGCAGCTCTATAGTTATGGGGTTTGATTAAGGCTCTTTTCTCAAAAAGATCATCTGGTGTCTTAATCAATTGACGGAGCCTATAGGGAGAAATTTCGTTATGATTAGCGGCTCCTTGAATAGTATCCGAACTCTTTTTACTATCTAGAATATTATTCTCTTTCGCCATATCTAGTGATATAAAAGGCCTTGAGTCAGATTTTGGGATCGTTGGCCCGAGATTCAAGAATTGAAACAGCTGGGAAGAGAATGACTTTCTTATTGGAGTTATCTCGGTTTCTTTCGATTCCTCAACGGTATCTCTATTGTCACATCCCTCCTTGGGATACATATGTGCGAGATCATTTAATTTCATGTATTCATTACTTGTCCATGTACTATCAAATTCCAACTGGGGAGCCTCGCTTATATGTTTCATCTGCTCAGTATCAAGACAACTGGATAAGGTACGAGGAGATCCCACATCGGGAAGCACTGGGCCAAAAAAAGAAGGCGAAGTACATTTTAACAGCGTGTCCAAGTTCTGCTCCTTTACAGGGGTTTCTTCTGAACACTTAACCTGTTTGAAAATGCCATTGCCGCCACTAGCTTCAGTAAGATTTGCGGCCAGGGGGTTAGTGGATGACGCTTTTTCATACACACTTTCAACACACTTTTCACTAACTGTTTGAATCTCCTCTTCTCTATTAGAAATCTGCTTTTTTGATTTCCTGATCTTATCTCTGCAAAGATACCCAATATTTCTCTTCTTACAATTTTCGCAGGGCCTACCGACATCACACTGCAGATGTTTCTCGTTACAAAATACACAAGCCCTTTGAATATGCTTGCGAGCCTGCTTCAGCTCTAATGATAACCTTTTAGTCATGTCAGGATTTTATTAATATTTCATGAGTAATATGTACCCCAGATTATTGACACAAAACAGCCTTTCGCAGGCGATATCTAAAGAAGATTTCGCTATAGTTGAAAAGATCCCCGCTCCAATGCGCCAGCTAGCTCCAAGAGGTAAGGTTAATACAAAATATTTGCAAGCATTGACCAAACTCAGTAGTAGAGCCGATGTTTCCATTCGTCTTACAGATGAATCTGAAAGTTTTGTCCATTTTATTTTTCACCCCACAAGACAATCTTCGGACTTTATTGCGGCCAATAAAATAATCGAAAGAGCTGAAAATTTGAAGCTAGTTACCGCATCTATTTCTAAAACTTTCGGAAACCTGTTCATCAATAGCCTACTGGGACATCAATCCAATTCTTGCATCTTTAAAAAGCAGAATTTATTTCTATTTTGGCAGCGGTTTACACAAGTGATAGTTAACAGATTGTGCTTTATAGAATTAGAAGTGCCGCAGCTGGTTTTTGGCTTGTCATATTTCTTGACAACTTTTTAGTTGCGACTCGTATCACGATCTGGAATGAAACTACTTAGAGAGTGAAATAAGAATACTTACGATCGGATAAAAGGTTATCAATAGTTAAACTCACTAACAGAGTCTTTGACTGCCATGCGCGCCATACGGAACATCCTGTTTTTGCCGTTTTCCTTGGGAGACCTTTTTGAAGTGCCTTCTTTGGCATCTTTAGCCTTGGCAGATTGGGAAGCGATACCCTTTGGTCTTTCTCTCAAGGCGAAGCCTTTCGCAAGATGACCTAGATGAAGGGACTTAACATTAAAGATTTGCTTTTCTTGTGAAATATGAGTTGCATAAGCTCTAACGTGGCTCGTAAAAGATCTCATTGCTAATGATTTAAAATTGGGATCTTCTAAAACTCGTCTTTCGATATTCAAATGCCATGTTGTTGCATTTGTATCCCATTCCAAAATTTTCTCCGTAGACTTTCCCACGTCCTTGTCACTTCTTTTAACATTGGTGGAACTAAATGTAGGTTTTAAAATGTCTTCGTCGTATTTTATCAGTTTCCAACCCTTTGGATGACTCCCTTTTATTCTATCCAAATATCCTTCTTCTTCGCCAGGGGAGAGGAAGAGAATGGCCTCACCATTCTGACCAGCACGAGCAGTACGTCCAGTTCTATGTAAATGATCTTCCGTGGAGAACGGAGGATCGACTTCAATAACGGTACCGACGTGAGGTAAATCCAACCCTCTACTTGCTACATCGGTACAAAACATGATCAGATGTTTGCCTTTTGTGAAATCATTATTTCGACTGAAATGATCTAGAGTGGAGGTTCTTATTGGCTGCGATAAAGATCCATGTAACTTATAGAAAATAACATCAGGATCATTGTCATCCACAAAGCTCGGCAGAGTGTTATTTCCCTTCGTTAATTGCCTCACTGAATCACCTACTAAATTACGATGATTACCATTTGCCGAAGAAAATGCTTCGTAATGGAAATCAACGCTATCCGAACATGATAAGAACACGATGGTTCGCGATATTTCATCAGAGGTCCTTTTCTTAGATATTCCATCTAGAATACCAGCTAGTGTGACTAATCTAAGCTTTGGTGACACAATAACAATCTTTTGTATTAGTTGATCTGGAACTTCACTAACTACATTATCTGAAGTTTGCTTCTTACCACTTCTGACCAATTTATAATCTGATAATGCAACATTTCCCAGTTTTGTCACACCACCTTGCAATGTAGCACTACATAAAACATGAACAATACGTGATGGGAGACTAGGAAAAGCAGAGACATCCACGGGTACATCATGCAGAACCTGTAAGATATCGGTTATTGTTTCCTCAAAGCCCAATTCCATTAATTTGTCACCCTCATCCAGAACAACGTACCTCAGTGACCGACTTAACTGTTCTTTGATAACTTTTGTATTCTGCAAATGATCTAGTATACGCCCTGGTGTGCCAATAATAAAGTTACAACCCTTCCTTAACCTCGCCTTTTCGGATTTCTTACGTTCACCACCAATTAACAAGCATGGAACTAGATAATGACAGCTATTTGTTAGCATGGATGCTACGGAGTAAATTTGCGACGCTAATTCTCGAGTTGGAGCAATTATTAAGGCAAAGCATCCAGATTTACGATCTACCCTTGCGTTCATATCTAGGATACGAGATAGGATTGGAAGCAAGAATGCCAGTGTTTTACCAGAACCTGTTTGCGCATTGATGAATAAGTCATTGTCCTTTTTAGCGGAGAAAGCTAGTTGTGAAATCACTAGTTTTTGAATATCAGTTGGTTTTTTAATTCGCATTTTTTCCCTTAAATGCGATGTTAATGGCTCCTTTACTCCTAAAGCTTCAAAAGAATCTTCCAGCAAGGGGGCATTCGATGGATTAACCTCCGCATTTTCATCATGTTTATTGGTATTTACTGAAGTAGTTACTTTACGATTCGAAGTGAACAAAGATGAAACTATCTGTGAATTTACGGAAGCTGCCATATTTTGACCGCTAATATTTGATTCTCGACCCTGAACTGCATTTGTGGGTTTTCTAGCAAACTCATCGTTCTTAAACCCGTTTTCCTTCACTTTTTTCAATTCTTGTTCGATCTCAGGAGCCTCCTCCATCCGTGACCTCTTGCTTGGGTCCCTACCATCAACCATCATTTTCAATCTTCTTCTATCTCTCCATTTACCTCCTGTTACCTTCACGTTTTTTCTGGCATTTGCACTGTCATTGGTTTCGTCAGTGGTGAAGTTTACTAGCATAACATCATCATCACTCATTCTTAATATCTATCAATTCACTAGGTCAGTAAGAATTCCTAAATGTACCGAATATATTTTCTTTGAAGATGGTACGCTTTCCCTGTGTATTTTTGATTATTGAAAATGGTAAGCTCATCGCTAGATCGTAAAATTTTCAAGCCGTTTCTTTTATTAAACATAATATCTGAAATATTTATAAATGTGAAGGAAGACTAAGCAAAAAAACAAAAAACAAATTAAAAATTTGCATAGAGGTTTTTGTTATTGTTGCAACTCTTACTTACTAGCATGAGTTCAGAAAGCAAACTATTCGTGGCAGAGGAAGAAGAAGTCGTGATACCGCCAGGCAATGACGAACCTATTGAGCAACAGGACCCAAAAGAAAACCACGATGTTGACATGAGTAGCGATGACGAAGAGAATGATCCAGTGATTCAGGAGATACCATTAAACTTAGCCGGGAATGATGAAATATTACATGTATTTCAATATGCTAGCAAACCAAAGAAGATTGGGTCAAAGCCGGCAGACCGTCCTTTTGTTGGCGCAGCCAGATACAAGAGTGAATCATCAGTGTGGGAACTGGATGTACCATTGGATGAGACAGCATTTTATAATAAAGACAAAGTTGAAGAAAAGTGGAGTGAAGCAAATATTCAAACTTTGAGAGGTGTGGCAGTCGAAAATGAAGGACAATACGCGGGCTTTGTTGCAAATGGCCAGGTATATTTAACCCCCGTACAAAAAATAACACAGCTTAGACCCTTCTTCAAATACATCGACAATGCTAGCCAACAGAGGAAACAAGAAGAAGCGAAAAGGAATATAAATCCTGCGACGCAAAAAACGCAAGTGATAACAATGTCTGTCAAGAGTGTTAATGATCCTACTCAAGTCAGACTGGCGGGATCACTTTTAGCACACAAGATCTTGGACGAAGAAGAGGCAAAGAATTTGGCATGGTTGGAAGAATCTTTTGATCAATTCAAAGAATCGATAATCTCAAAGGCATCTTCACATATACTGAAAAATGCAGGAGGTGAAAAGGATTATTTATCAAATATTTTTTAAGTCATACACACAATGCTTGCGCATACATAAGGTTAAACCGATGCAATTCTAGAGGTTATAATTGATCCTTTCAATCATACCACATCTTAATTAATTCTTCCGAGACGGCACTTGGCGTTAGAACTCCCAATTCGGTAATTAATGCGGTTATATATTCTTGGGCTGTGTAGTCTAAATTAGGTCCTCCTAGCACTTCTTGGCATTCTTCACTCTTACGCGTAAAATCTAGCGATTGTCCAGGCATTGATAAATCGTCAGGCGAAAGCGGGAACATACGGACGAATTTGTGACATTCTGTAACTACAAGAAACGGTTTTCTGGCATTTTTAGCCAGAACACCGATAGAATATGTGCCCACAAGATTGATGATACCACCAGATTCAGCGACTCCTTCGGCTCCAACGAACACTTTATCAACTTGATTAATTATGGATCCCACAGCACTATCTACAACCATTATCACAGGGATCCCTTTTTCCTGTAGTAGTGAATAAAGCTGCTTTCCTTGACTTGTAGGCCGCGATTCAGTCACTACGCATCTAAATCTAATGAATTTTTCTGCTGCGTATTTCAAAAGAGAATAGACTGCTCTAGAAAAGCCATGAATCAGAATGATATCGTCGTCAGAAATAAAATCGACACCAATCTGTGCAACTTTATCTCGTGTTTTCTTAGCTCTGGACACAAACAATTGCCCATTTTCAATAAGATGTTGTTTGCAACTTTCCCAGTCACCATATAGATGCGTATTTTTCAAGACAAATCTCATAAAAATATCACATCCAGCTCTCAAAGAAATAGAGTTTGGAATAGATTGAGTCAGTTCATTAGCAGCAGATTTGATGGTATTTATCATTTCAGCTGCAGTTTTTGGATTTTCCACTCGCAGTAATGTAACTAATGCTTCAATGGCAGCAATAGGCATAGTCATTTCGGGATCTTCCTCTAAGAACTTCAAATAAGTCTCCGTGACACTAAATTCAGCCATGGTGCAGAAAAGATAATATAGGCGTGTTTGGATGGATGGAGGTAACCAAGGGTTTATAGTTCTTTACTATTGTTATCAGCCAATAATTTTTTCAGTTAGATGAGATTTCATTAAGATGCCTAGAGTCAAAAAAAAGTCTGACACAGTGAAATGAAGATGACAAAAATAAACAAGAACCATTCTCGAATGGATTGGACCCATGTGGATATCGGCACTAGAAAGATTGCCCTCAGAGAAACATTAGTTGATGCGAATTGAGCTCAATGTGATGCTGAGTCTTGTCAAATTGCACGTCTTGTCTTTTACATCACAGAAAACGGGCACATATATCGTCTATACAATCGATCGTCGAGTATGTCTTAAGAAGTAGTCAAGTATCATATCTAATAAAAAATAGGATGCTATGCAATTCATTCGTGTCTCTGCGAGCATATGCTACAAGGGCCGCACTTTCTAAGATTAGAAACATAGGTATTATTGCTCACATCGATGCAGGTAAGACCACAACTACAGAGCGTATGCTGTACTATTCCGGCAAGATAAACCGGATAGGCAATGTTGACCAGGGTGACACTATCACAGATTTCTTACCCCAAGAGAAGTCTAGAGGTATAACCATACAGAGTGCTGCAATATCATTCAACTGGCAAAAAAATTACAAAATAAACCTAGTGGACACTCCTGGTCACGCTGATTTCACTTTTGAAGTCATCAGAGCCGTAAAAATCCTTGACGGCTGTGTTACTATTTTAGATGCAGTTGCAGGTGTCGAAGCCCAGACTGAGAAAGTCTGGAAACAATCTAAGATGTCGCCAAAAATTTGCTTCATCAATAAAATGGATAGAGTTGGGGCAGGTTATAGTCGAGCAGTCAAAGAACTAATTGCCAAAATGAAAACAAGAGTGGCATTGATAAATATACCGCTATTTAAGCATGATCCGGAGACTCAGGAACAATCACTAGAAGGTGTTATCGATATAGTAAACATGAAGACATTGAGGTGGTCCGCCGATGATACCGATAAAATTCACGTGTATGATATTAACGAATCTGAGAAAGATATATTTTTACAGCTCTTGAAAGCTAGGACATCGTTAATTGAAACATTAGGCGAATATGATGAACATTTGGTTGAATACTTTCTGGACACAGCAGAGGGTGATTATCTGAAAGTTCCTGCAACACTTCTTAATGAGTCTATAAGAAAGGCAACCTTGAGTCATTTTGTTACGCCAGTTTTATGTGGTGCTTCTTTCAAAAATATAGGTATCCAACCACTACTGGATGCTATCATTAATTATCTGCCGTCTCCTATTGAAGCATCATTCCCTGAGATCAACAACTTGAACTTGCCTGTTAGATATGATCCAAAACTGGGGATGTTATTGAACCACAACAAAAATTTGTGTGTCTCAATGGCTTTCAAAGTGATAACTGATCCCATAAGAGGCATGATGGTGTTTGTTAGAGTATATTCAGGGACACTGAATAGCGGGAGTACTGTCTTTAATTCAACTACGAGTGAGAAGTTCAAGATTGGTAAACTTGTTCTTATGCATGCAGATATATATGAGGAAGTTAACTCTTTATACTCTGGCGAAATTGGCGTTTTAACCGGCACATCTATTGCCCACAAGGTTTCAACAGGTGATACAATTATAAGTCACTCTATGAAAAAGGATGGGCTGAAATCTCTAGATAAGAAGAAAGAGTTATCTCTGAAAATAAACCCTATCGAAATACCACCGCCGGTTTTCAGTGTCTCTGTGGAACCGAAGACCTTGGGCAATAGATCTTCCATGGAACAATCTTTGAAAACCCTAGTAATTGAAGACCCAAGTTTTCAGATAACTACGGATGAGGAGACGGGCCAGACCCTTTTGAGCGGGATGGGAGAGCTTCACCTTGAAATTGCGAAATATAAACTTATAAACGAGTTAAATGCGGAAGTCGAGATCGGAAAGGTTAGAGTGTCTTATAAAGAAACGCTTATTAGAGGCTTGCCCGCTGATACAATATCAACCGATGCTGGATACAAGTTTACTATATCGGTAAGTCCTAATTCGGAATCAATTCCCTCCCCAAACCACTCACGCATCTCTTTGGGGACTGATAATAATTATTTGATCATTGAAAACCATCCAATCTATGATCGGGAAAAGAATTGGAATTTCCAAGTGTCATATGACGCCCTGGTAAATTCATTAGCGTCTAGTTCCATTGCTGCATTACAAAAGGGTGGGAGAATTGCCGGATTCCCTTTGTATGATTGCGCTGTGAAGGTACATGGAAATTGGGAATTACCATTAGATATAGAAAACCCAGCAGAAATTCTTTCATTGTCGAGGAACTTAATACTGAAAGAGTTATCGTGTTCCCAAGACGTCAATTTCGCAGTTTTAGAACCCGTCATGAGTTTAGAAATTATAGTATCTCAAAATGATATGGGTGCAATTCTTCAAGATCTGACAGGAAGTCGTGACGCTAACATTGTTTCGATAGATGATGAGGATCAACTGAATGAAAGCGCCACTGGTGAATCTAGCATCGAATTTATCAAGTTGGCCCAAGAACAATATTTGCCTCCCGATGGTACTTTAAAAAGCGCAAAGATGGGCAACGAAAGCGGACGGATGAAACTGATCAAAGCGACTGTGCCGCTGAAAAACATGGTAGCATATACTAGTAAGTTCAGAAGTTTGACACAAGGAAGAGGATCGTTCCATATGGATTATAATGGAATGGACAAAGTCAGTCGCGACCGTCTAGAATCCATTATACATGACGCATAGTATGTTATCATGATCGAGTGTCACAACACAATGGGGTAGCAATCAATGTCCGAGAAGCTTTGCCACAAACTACTTACAGTAAAAATAATCATTTCCTTTCAATATCTTTAGGACCTTCAAAATCATTTTGAAAAATTTCAACGACAATAGCTTCACTAGAATTGAGCAGCCTATATATTTAGCAACATGTAAATAAGATAGAACCTATACTAAATTTGGGTTTGTGGAAATCAAGCTACAAACAAGACTGACAACATGAAGGAAGATCACCGAACGTTTGGCTTTTATTTCTTACTTAAGATGAGCGAAATATCGATAATTCGTACCATCATGAATCTAATATACTTGCTAATAGATGATCAACGTTAAGACAGGCTTGAGTCTTCGATGAAGTATATTCAGCACATAGTTATTTTCTTTTCAGCTGTATATCCAAAGAATTTCTCAAATAATCCCTAATGTTCCCAGACCTTTTGTATGTTAATATGGTGTGACAGATTAGTTGATTAGAGTCATCTGGGAGGACTCACACTTTTGTCATCTGCCTCCGCGGGGGATCGAATATATGTGTGCGCTCTGTTATTTTTGAAGGCTACCGCTACTGCCATGATCGAGATCAAAAAAACGGATACACAGCAGTGGGTTAACGGTTGCGGCGCTTTGCGGCGCGTTGCTGCTCACCATATACATCTGAAGACGTCCAGATGGGAAAATTTTGCTAGATGTGATAGAGGATTACCGTAATGAATTCGATCTTTTTATCACTTTCAGATTTATCGAAAAAGATAATTTTACAAAAATGACAGTAATTATAATTGCTTGTTGTTGGAATACATATGTTGTTTAGTAGTATCGCTGGAAATGACGATAAGAAAGTTCAAATACAGGATGGCATATAACTGCTAATTAAAGTTCAGCACAATTTACTCCAAAAGGATAGAGAATGCGCAATACAGCTTGATGTTGTGGGGGCTAATAGCTTTATCGCTTTATTTCATTACGACAACGAGAACGTCGGTCGGTAACGGATCAGGAAAAAAGAATATTATCTGGATATGGCAAATCCGTGTCAACCTTTTGTCACTCAATTGAACTAGAGGCCAACGAAAAATAAGGTATTCTAAAATTATCATTTTAATGTGATATGATTCATTGATTGTACAACTCTAATAACTTAAATCTTGTTCCTCGTGGCCCAATGGTCACGGCGTCTGGCTACGAACCAGAAGATTCCAGGTTCGAGTCCTGGCGGGGAAGATTTATTTTTTGAAATATTTTCAAGCTGAGCTTAGGGAAGGTTAATGACTACTGAAGGATAATGGCCAGTGGAGAAACAAGAGGTATTTTCCGGTGAGATTCTAAGAACATCTATTAGATTATATCTGTCGGTTTATAAAAGGTCCTTATTTATGGGAGGAAGGTTCAATCTTCGTAATGTATTGAGCAATATCTGGTCCTAAGAACAGCGACACCTCGTTCTTAGAATCGTCTAAATGGGTAATTCTGTCACACATTTGCAGTAGATCGTAGTTAATTGTCCTGGTAATTTTAGAATCATGCTTGTAGTCAGAATGATGCAATATATAGTCACGGAAAAACCTGGCTGTGCTTGGAATTTTCCCACTAGTTCTATCTGATATTAGCTTTAAGTAATAGAACAATCTCAAATGTTTTTTTGAATTCTTTAATTCTTCCCAGCTTTTCGAAATGAATCCTTTGTGGCGTAAAATTGGATTTATGAATGTCGCGAATATACCATTCTTTGCACTATGGAAGATTTCGTCTATTGTTAGTTCCAAAATTTCAGAATCATCGCTTTCGTCGAATCGTCCTTTCCAGAAAAACTTAGATTTTAAAATCCCGTCTCTGCTGTGCGCTCTATCCATATTTTCCCAGACATTCGACATCGGAATATAGCAATTAACAGTCTTCGAAAATGTCAAGAAAAAATCTGCTAGCAGGTATGTAAACATGGAATATGCCGCATTCTCAAAATCAGTTAATTGAATTTCCAAAGGTCTAAATTCAACTCTCCAACCTGGAACTTCTTTATTTTCTGGTGTAGCAAGTTGCGTAGGCGGTTTAAATCTCAGGGTTTGCCAATTCGTGCTTTGAATATTTTCAAAATGTTTTGTTGATGTTTTCCTATCTTGATCTAAACCCTCTTCGAAAATGACTAATGGATCCCTAACATATAAGTGGGCAAAATGCTTGGCCAAATCATAATCCATTGGCGCTATATGGTTCTCTAACAATCTATCTAGAACTTTTTGATTGATCGGCACTACTGTATCATTATAGCCTCGCTTAAAGAAGTCATTCCCACCAAGATATAAATCAACACAACTATATCTTGATTTCCCAATCCTTTTCGTGCTGCTTTGAGCTTTTTCTGCAATTCCACCAAATCCACCCTTATTCAATTTGGGTAATAGTGGAGTAGTTCCACGTTCATGTGGGGTTCTGTCATCAACAGCGCCGGAAATAACATTCCAACGGACATCTTGATCGGCTAGCCAACCTTTGAACATTGGAGCTGCAGCGGATGCCGCTAACATTATAGGAGCAAAATTAACGAATGAATCATACAGATATCTTGCCATGTTAATGTTTGGAGCCTGAAAGGTTGTTTGTAGACAGCTACATCCCATTCCAAAGCCCATTGCATCTAAATAGATGAATCCGGGCCTGGAAGCTAAAGGTGTCTCTTGATCCTCTGGAGAAAACCAATCACGTTCATATATTGAGTCATCAATCTCAGGAGTACGACTATCCTTGTACATGGGTATGTTAATACACACTTTTTCGCCTCGTCTGGTCTTTATATTTCTTGTCAAAGTTGGAAACCGTATATGTCTATTTATGACTTCATCCGGCAGAAAAAGAGATCTAGAAGCCGAATTCTTATGACCCCACATGTTTGCAATATTGATAAAATCATCACATCCCATTCTTGGAAAGACTGACAATGTCAAAAAGCCATAGCGAGGTCCTGACTTTCCGTCATAAAGTTCCAAGTATTCCCTTTCAGCGATTACCCTTCTCTGCCTCATGTTGTATTCCACATATGCCCCAACATAGCCTTTGTATGGATCATGTGGAGTTGCCTCCAACATGAATCTGCCATATTCTGGGTGGAAATGAACATCATTGGCATCGCAAAGTGGCAAGTCATCCGTGTTCAATGTGGTCAATATAGAATCATTCTTCACATCTAGCATAGCATTTTTCTGATCATCGGCATACTCTATCATCATGTACTCAACTTCATCTCCCCAATATAAGGGGTCATTGTTCCTCTTTGAGGTTGCTTTGAAGACTTCCAGTAATTGTTCGATTCCCTCCTGCCTAACGTGCTCGTTGTAGTCCCTAGACTCATGCCACGTCAAAGCGGTACCCAACGAAAGAAGGCCCATCCTTGAATATTAAAGACCACAATGAGAATGTCCTCAAGAAACCTTTACCAAAACGCTCCCGAGAATAGTTGTTAAGAGCAAACAAATACCTTCGACAAAAAAACTTTGAAGGGGGCTGTTCGATAATAGCACGGTGAAGAGCGTGAATTATGTTCCTTTCAGATATGTGCGAAGAGTGCCCAAACTACGTCCAAATGGGCCTCTTATGCTATGCCAAATATATATTAACGACATCAGATCCATTTTGACTTTCATTTTTTGTTCAGCTGCCTTAACGACTACCACAGTTCGCAAAAATACACGTGACAGACATTACTAAGCAAATATGGCGTTATCAGATCATCAGGAGATGTTATCTCTCAAAGATCGTATACAGCACATCGAAGTGAATGGTCTTAATCTGCGTTCTGCTTCAAACTGCTTCCTGGGCTTCAGAGATGTCTGGTGATCAATTGAGCTTCTCTATGCTTAGCTTTTAGCCGGATGGCTCGCCCACATGTCAGCAACGATTCAAAGGTCTAGATTTTAGAATCTACTGACCGACTGGCCTCTCATAAGGTAGATCATATCGATACATAACCCTCTTTCTATCCAGCTGCAGAAACTATTGCGCTGTATCTGTGTCTTTTGCGTGCCCTTATTCTCATTGTCTATTGTAAAGGCCGATATCTTTCGAAGGCTAAAAAGTTCAAGATGACTACCACCAATATTAATTTTGGCGAAACGAATATTGTCGCAAGTCGTAATTACGTGTTGCTATCGCATAATTGACCGGATATCAGACCTCTGAGGTGATGACTCGGCCACACCTTCATGCACAAACAGATAATTTCGTGTCGCCTAATAAACTGGTGACATCGAATACGTATGACTGGCTCAGATACCGCGATGAGATAGAAAGGGAAGACAAAGAGAGACCAGGAGATCGTCGATCGGGCGAAGATGCTCTGTCGCTCCAATACGGCGATCTCGCAAGTGGGCCGTCGTTGAAGTCTAAAAACACGTTCAACCGTCTGACCCGTGTATTCACCAGTTCCGAGAATCAGGAAGACGTGGGCGTGCTCTCGAAACCGTCGCACCCATACGAAGCGGGCCACGAAATTCAGTACTCGGTATTCAAGCCCCTGAGTGACTATACCAGGAGCGCGGAGTCGCTCAAACAATCCCAAGAGTCCCGGGATGCCGCCAAACAGCATTTCCAATACGTTGTTTCCGATTGTATCGATGCCACCAAGACGTACCACATAGAATTGAGCCGAATCAAGACCGGATCCAGCGGATCGTACTTTGTTTACGGCACAAGTGACCTCCATACGCCGATGGGCGTCTTCAAGCCAAAGGAGGAGGAGCCCTACGGCCCTCTATCGCCGAAATGGACCAAGTGGGCCCACAGAACTTTCTTCCCGTGCTTCTTTGGCCGCAGCTGTCTGATACCCAACCTGGGCTACATCTGCGAGAGCGCTGCGCACTTGCTGGACCAGCGGTTGGAAACAAACCTGGTGCCCTACACAGACACCGTGGTGCTGGAGTCGACCAAGTTCTACGACCAGCGACAGACCTGGCTGTTTCTGTGCCATGTGGAGCCAAGAAAACAGAAGAAGCTGGGCTCTTTCCAGCTTTTCCTCAAGGACTACGTCGGCGCAGACGCCTTCTTCGAGAAGTATCCGTTGCCGGGCATGTACAGGGACGAGTTTCCCGGCAACCGACACACAGACGGCAAGAAAAAGCTGGTTGTGCAGCAGGGCGTTGGCGCGAACAGCGCCAAGTTTGCTTGGAACGAGGCAAACCTGGCCAAGTTCAGGCTGCAATTGGAGAAGCTGATCATTCTCGACTACATCATGAGAAACACAGACCGGGGCCTCGACAACTGGATGATCAGGATCGAACCCGAGGTCTCGCGCGCCGGAGCACATGGCTGGAACATCAAGCTGGCTGCCATCGACAACGGCCTGGCGTTTCCCTGGAAACACCCGGACGAATGGAGATCGTATCCGTACGGCTGGCTGTACTTGCCGCTGCAGTTGCTGGTCCAGCCCTTTGCAGAGGCCACAAGACGCCATTTCCTGCCCATTCTCACGAGTGCCCAGTGGTGGGACGACTCCTACGAGGTCTTCACCCACCTGTTCAGCAGGGACTCCGATTTCAAGATACGCATGTGGAGGAAACAGTGGGCTGTGCTGAAAGGCCAGGCCTTCAACGTGCTGGAGGTCTTGAAGGACCCGAGACAGGGCCCGTTGGAACTGGTCCGGAGAAGCCGGTGTCGCATCTTGGACGAACAGATGACAGTCCCCACTGTGTACCCCATGCTGCGACACGCCATGGACGAGTCGATCCCGAACCTGGCGAGCTCGCCCATGAGGATAAACTCGCTGTCGGGCCACAGTGCGCTGGCAATAGAGGACGCCCTGGGCGCGGGGGAGGGCACAGCCGTGAACCACGCCCTTGCGGCAGCCGGCGACGCAGAAGTCACGGGGGCCGGTCTTGCACGCTCCGCGGAAGACGGCGACCCTCGCAGACCGGCCCACAAGACGGTCATTGTAGAGCGGCTGCAGGTGATCCACTCCACGCCGGTGTTCACGTGGTGCTAGAGCGGGGGGGTGGGGGGGCAGCGCGTGGCGCGCAGCGCGCGCAGTTTAGCCGCCGAGGTCCTCCAGGTCGGGTTTTTCTTGCGCGAGATCACGTGCCGGATCACGTGCCGGAAGATGCACGTGACTCGACGTCTGACGTGACATGCCGTGGTTCTGTCGTGACGCACGTCCGTCACGTGCCGCTCGGGTAAATCCCCCCTCGCTCGGAACGAACGAGACGGCACTTCGCACTTCGCACTTCGCACGGCGCCATTGTTGCGCCTCTTGCCGTCGTTCTTGGCGCGGTCTGGCGCCGCCGCCCGGACTCTCGCCGTCTCTGTGCGGGCCTTCCACTGGCAGCTCGCTCCCCCTCAGACGGAGCCGCAGAGACTGCGCCGAACTCAGTTTTCCCGACACGGAAAAAAAGCGCCTCGGACTGCTGCAGCGCTGCAGCGCTGCAGTGCTCTTCTGCATCAAGACCCCACAGCCTGCACGGTGGAATCAGCAATATGGGCATTGTATGGTGATTAATTACTTCAATGGGTAAAAAGACGCTCTTTGTCGGATCTCAATCGAGCCAAATTGAAAATTTTCACCAGATTCTAGCTCATGACTGTCTACAGGCGTGATGGATGTTTCACAGCTGTCGCATCGTGTCGGCGTCGATGGCGTTTTGCTTTGTTCCTCCTTCGCAACCACTTTGTCAAACGGTACAAAACTCTATTTGGTTTTCGTGTGTACTCGTTCTTGCCACTTGTAGTCGTGGCAGATCAACGATATATAGATATAGCGACGAATAGCAGCGTTTGAACTCTGGGAAAACTGCAAGGAACTCTCACAACACTATCCACTCATTTACAACTGAAGCACGTCAGCAGACTCTAGTGCTTCCACTCATTCATTTATCTGTTCCAACTAATTTGTCTTTCCTTTTGCGTCTGCCGCGATTCACACTGCACTTTTGATTCGATAGACACACCATGAAACTCTCAGCCCTTTTGTTGTTGTCTGCGTCGTCTGGCGCGGTCCTCGGCGCCCCTGCCGCCAAAAAGGCCCACGAACACCACCACGAGAAACGTGACGTCGTGTACGTTACGCAGTACGTCGATGCCAACGGCAACGCCATCTCCGGCAGCGCCGCTCCCACCACCACTGTGGCACCAACCAGCACTCTGGCCCCCTCCTCTTCGGCTGCCGCTGTCACCAGCGTCGCCAGCGCCGCTGCTTCCGGCTCCACCACCGCCAGTTCGAGCTCGAGCTCGAGCTCGAGCTCCAGCTCTGGCTCCAGCTCTGGCTCTAGCTCTGGCTCTAGCTCGAGCTCTGGCTCAGGTGGCGTTGACGGCGATCTGTCCAACTTCTCTGGTCCTAACTCAGAGTTCCAGGACGGCACTATCCCATGTAGCCAATTCCCATCTGGTCAGGGTGTCGTTTCCTTGAGCTGGGTCGGACTAGACGGCTGGGCCTCTGTCATGAACATGGACGGTAACACCGCCACTTCGTGCCAAGACGGCTACTACTGCTCCTACGCCTGTCAAGCGGGTATGTCCAAGACCCAATGGCCATCCGAGCAGCCTTCCGACGGCAGATCCGTCGGTGGTCTGTACTGTAACAACGGTATGTTGTACCGTTCAAACCAAAACTCCAACTACTTGTGTGAGTGGGACGAAAACACCGCAAGCGCCGTTAACCAGGTTTCCGACTCGATTGCGCTGTGTAGAACAGACTACCCAGGCTCCGAAAACATGGTCATCCCTACTGTTGTGGGTGCCGGCTCTTCCAAGCCTATCTCCTGTGTTGACGAAGACACCTACTACCAGTGGCAAGGAAAGAAGACCTCAACCCAATACTACGTCAACAACGCGGGTGTTTCCGTCGAGGATGGCTGTGTCTGGGGTACAAGCGGTTCCGGTATCGGTAACTGGGCCCCAGTCGTCTTGGGTGCCGGCTACACTAACGGTATCACATACCTGTCCATCATCCCAAATCCAAATAACAACACACCACCAAACTACAACGTCAAGATTGTTGCCACTGACGGTTCTTCCATTAACGGTGACTGTTCGTTGGTGGACGGTGTCTATTCAGGCTCTGGTTCTGATGGTTGCACTGTTTCCGTCACCTCTGGTAGCGCAGAGTTTGTCTTCTATTGATTAAATCAGCACTGGCTACAAGTTTCTGGCAGACTTTGAATTCTCCGTTTTTTAGTTTTAAACGACACCAATTGTTCAAAACTCTGTCGCTTTTATTTGAATACACTTTCTTTCAAAATTTGATTTTGAACTCAAAGTTATAATTGCTAATTATCATCTTTCGTTTACCAAAATTCGTTCGTTTTTTTCTCCCCACATTGTTCAAAATGAAAAAAAAAAATTATACTTGTCAAGTTGCTCAATATACTTACAATATCAATAATAATACCCCTATATAGATGTATACAAAATTGTTTATTTTCAAAGATATACTATCTACCGAGCTAGTACATCGCCGTGTTGCGATTCTTCCGCGGCAGGGGGGACAAAGGCTCCAGCCAATGCTAAGGCTGGTTCATCTATGTTATGATGAGAATATGATAGGACACCGATTCCGCCCGCATCCAATAGGAAATTTGGATTGTCGACCAAATGATGGTATTTTTCAAGGGGAACATATGGTACCGTCTCATCTGCGTAGGTAACCTCTTGAGATTTTTCCCAGTCGGCTTCGCATTTCTTCTCAACACCAAGTTTGAACCACAATGCAGCTAAATAACGCAGGGAATGTCCGTGTGCAAACACCATGATATCAGACGCTATGCCCTTAGATTGGTGTCTTCTATGTAGATTCTGAATCCTGGCAATAGCTCTAGACAGTCTCAGCCCGATGTGTTGTGTGGTTTCTCCGTTCTCACATCCATCTCTCCAGATGTTCCATGGTCTTTCTTTGTCCAAACCTCTGGATTTTCTCAAATTGATGATCTCGTGAGTCAGCAACCCCTCGTAGTCACCGTATTCCCATTCTCTCAAGTCTTCATCGACAACTACACGAATATTCGATCTCTGTTCTGGAGTAAGCGTTTCCAAGACTAATTCAATTGTTTGCTTCGCTCTAGTTCTTGGAGAAGTAAACACATACGTAATATGCTCGGGGTCGATGAATTTATTCTGGAATATGGACCTACCAGTACGACGCATCTGTCCCTCACCGAAAGGTGTCAATGACAGATCTGTCAGACCTGTGTATTGACCAGATTTCGACCATTCGGTTTGGCCGTGCCTAACAATGATACATCTAGGTGTTGGAATGCTACCCATTTTTGTTCCTATCGCTTCAATGGTTCACTTTTGGGTATCTGCTACTGCTGGATGAGGCTTATAGTTATATATGAAATGCTTGTTGTTCTCGCGATCATCGCCTAGAAAACCCGGTTCGTCATCAGCGGTTGCACATCGCGTCTGAAAAGCCTCAGTCTCCCACAAAGGATTAAAAATTGGCTGAAATGAAGGCAATATCGTACAGCAATTGGACTTAAGGAGCTGTCTTGGCGACCATTTATCTCCGGTGCCGCTCATCAAGTCTTGAAGATAAGCTACATAGTTGTCTCCCGTGCTGAGACACTGTAGCTGTATTGTGCTGTTAGATAGCCAATCGGGTAGGTAGCTGGACAAGCTGGGCAGAGCGAAGCAGGGGCAAAAGATGAAAAGGGATGCCTCTTTCAAATTGCTGATTGGCGTTGGTGTTGCAATGCTCTTTCTTGGAGCTCGCTATTTTGCTAGCATCCCAGACGGAACCGACCTTTTCATGGGGAAATCTCACATTGTGAAAATTCCTAACCACGATGCCAGCCTGTCCATTCCTTATTTGCATGCTATCAACAGGTTTTGGCACGTTGGAGGCTCCACAGAGATACGGAACACCGAGTTCATTAGACTCACAAAGAACGGTAAAAACAATGACCATGGCATCATTATTTCAAATGGTATAGGAGACAACACCATGAATAATCTAGAGGTTATAGTGAAGTTTAGAATATCTCCCTCTAGTCGGGAATCTTCAAGAGCGAGAAACCAGAATGTTAATGTTGGCGATGGAATGGCCGTTGTCATTGCTTCGGATAAAGACTTTGTCACTCAAGATTTGCATTCGTCGTATGCACGCAGACAGTATGAGATAAATTCTGGTGGTGTAGATCCCAGAAGTACTGCAATGATGGGGTTCCCGCTCAATTTGCCGGGCATGGCCTTGATCATTGACACCTATCAAAACCTGCCGAACACGAGAAAAATCGTTCCTTTTATGGACGCTATATTGAACGTTTCCCCGTCCAGTCAAGCGTATGACATAGACTCTGATGGCCTACGCACATCTGCCATAAAGCTAAATGATAGGAACATACGTTTGAAGGACTGTATCACTCGAGGTGACATAACGAAGCTACGCATAATTTACCTGGAAAGTATTAACTTTCTTAAAGTTGATATACAGTACAATCAGGAAGGAGATTACTGGATAGAACTTTTCCAAAAGCAAGACATAGACATACCTAAAAACAAAAAGAATGGCCAAAGATATGTCGGCGTTGGTGCATTGACCGGGGATTTTTCTGAAACAGTTGATATTCTTGATGTTACGACGAACGAGTTTCATTGGGACGATGAACATATATCCAACGAACAATCTCTCGGTTTTGCGCAAGAAATGAGGAAATACTTGATCGAAGAATATGAAGATAGAATCTTATTTGAGACAGATGATTTCCAAAGGTGGAAAATGTTGAAATCACAACCGAACTATCTGGATACCAATAATGCAAAGGACGTAACAAAAAAACCCCATTCAGTCATGAGCATTTCTATAGCATTTTGCATTTTTTCAGCCATCATTTATCTGGCATCTGTTTATATTCGGGTCAGCTTGAAACATACCAAACGCTCAAGAAGAGGAATTTTACGCATTTAGATTCATTTGGACATAAACACCATCAAGAAGACATAACTTTCAGTCTACATATATAAAATTACATTATTATTCATCTTTATCTGTACGGCTAAAATGGAATTGGACACCCCATAATTCTTTATGAGCACCAAATAAACGACCCAACATCCTACTTTCTTTTATTTTGGTGCTTTGGATTAATGTGAATCCTTTTGATTTCAAAGTTTTCTTCAAATGATTGTCAAAGGAATACACAGACACTAATAATTTCATAGACTCGCCATAGTTCCCTTCCTTTGAAATTACCTTTGTACGCAGCATTGCCCAATCCAATAAGTCTTCTATAATGCCACTATTCAAATAAACTCTGCGACATCCTATGTTAGAAATGCTCATTACCAATGACTCTTTTGATGACAACGCCTCGTTTTCCCTGAGCGATGCGATTGCAATTGGCGCTTCTCTGTAAACTATAATATAGACATTGTCAGCTTGTTTCGAAGATAAGGTTTTTTTGTCCTTCTTCGCCAAATTACTCAAACTAATACCAAAAACATCCTCACCGTTATTTACTGTAATATCTGACATTTTTGTTTTGAAAAAAGCTTCAGAAACCCTTGAATACATGGTGAAAAGACACATAGCGCATATAGAGAGAATTGCCAATAAAGTACCGAAATTATACAAATTGAAATGGATTAATTGGTACAGGAAACCTACTATCGAGCCGGATCTGATATTTCTTGGCAGAATAATTCTTGGAGCTAGATAAAAGATTGCTGCAATAAAAAGAAAGAATCCAGTTATCGGATGAAAAATCATATATTTGTTTGACAACGATTGCTGCTGCTTAACGGTATCCAATGCTAAATTCATAGCTGCTGACGCTAATTCTGGCCTCACTTTTGAACCATAGATGGTAGGAGGTGCCTCATTGTTCAAAGGTTGATCTAGCGATGCATCCACCTGTGTGACCTTAGCCTTACCTTTTGATGTTCTTTGCGTCTCCTTACTCATCGAGGGTATGTAAATGTATCTCAGGGACTATCAGTATACAGTGAAACTATGGACTAGCGGAGGGAAGACGAGTGATATGCTATTCAAGAGTGGCGATGAATAAAACAGGTGGAAAACTATCTGACAGAATCGCCCATGATCTAATTTCGGAGGATCGACCGAAAAGAGAAATTGGAGGTACATCCACGTGCATTATTGTCACATGACTGTCACGTGACCGATGCGTTACGACCGGTTATTTTAGCCGAATGGTGGGGTTTAAAATCTATTTGATGGTTGATATTGAGTCTAGCGTTGGACTACTACCATCCCTTTGCATGTGAGTGTGCCGTAAGCTGTTTGGACGAGACCTGTGACTGCTTGGAGGGAGATGAACTGAGGTTGGCGCGCTAGAAGAGGTCGCTGTGCCTGCCGTAGTTGCCGAAGATGAAACACGGGCTCGATCAAGGATGCTAGCTGGAGGTATCGCCATTGTGCTAGAGTTAGTTTCCATTGTCCTTCCTGATAGAACTGTGGCTCTAGTTGACTGTAAAGAGTGAGAGTCCGAGAACGTAGATGATTTTACTGAAGATGAACAGAGCGAAAATAATGGTGTTATACTTACATTGTCAACTGTCTCAATATCATCTCGTTCGCGCTCGATATCGCGTATCTTGACCCGTTTTGGTGTTTCGTCCCACAATACTTTGGATTTTGACACCTGCTCATCCCCTTTCCCAAGGCTACTGATATCTGTTATTGTATGCGTAGGTGCTAGATTATTCACTTCACTATCGTACTTGTGTTGTTTGTCATGTAAGTTACCGTTGTCATTTGTCGGATCTCTTGTTGGCTGAATGATTCTTCTGACCCAACCTGATAGCTTTTTTGTGCGACCTTAGATTTCAGTTAGTAGCTTATTTAGTCAAGTCACAGTTTGTGCATCTACATACCTTGAAAACTGTGATTGTTAGACATCACGTAGATCTGTTTGCGCTACGGAGATTTTGGGTCGTTTGTTTGTTCCATCTTATAAAAGCGCTTTCACGTCACAATCATCTTAAAATGCAAGATGAGTCCACGCGAAACACTAGATTATCGGTTGGCTGTGAATAACCACAAACAAAAAAAAACAATAAAATGAGAAACCTAAAACAGTATGTGCTGTTTGAATATACTTATATAAATTTTAAAGAATCGTTTGCATTAAAAAAATACCCAGGGGCAGAAGAATAATAGCTATCAAAATTATTTGAAACGAAATGGGCCGAAATAGTTAATTCGAATTTTTCAAATCCGAAACTTTTTCGTCGGCTGCCTTCTTAACGTTGTTACTTGCTGATTTAATATCCTTTTCTAACTCCGACTTGTTTGCCTTCAGGTTCTCTAAAGTCAAATTTTTCAACTCTATACCGGTAGAAATGATAGCACGGGGGACGCTTTCTGTTTTGTTGAGGTTATTTTCAAAAGTCGCAGAAACCGTCTTGTAAGAAGTATCCAACTGGGCTCTTGTGGGCTCAATGTAGTCTGCCTGCAACCTATCAGCCGTTGGTTTCACGAGCGAGTCGTATTTTTGCTTTGCAAAATCCGTAGTTGGACTGACATAGTCAGAGTGGAATTTTTCAGTCTTTGGCTTTACCAACGCGTCATATTTTGACTTGGCGAACTCCGTAGTTGGCGCAATGTACTCCGATTGAATTTTCTCCTGGATGTCTTTAGAGATCCTCTTCGTGGTGGAGGTCAATTCAGAGACGTGTGTCAAAGAGTCTGCGTCTCCGTCGTTCTTGGTCTTCTCCGCAACCACCTCTTTCAAGGTCTTTTCCTTGTGGCTCAAGTTGAATGGCTTAACAACCAGCTGTGTCAACAACATGTTGGACACATTAGCGACATAATCAATGTAGAAGTACAGAACCCACAGTCCCAATTTGTTCGAGTGCGAGTGCAAACTCCCCAGAAATGCATCGATACCTTCTCTAAAGAGCAAGAGATTGACGATCTCATCGATTCTCACAAAAGTGTTGCCGAGCACATTGTAGCCCACCTTTACAAAGCGTGGTGTACTGGCGGAATCAACAATGACCCCCTTTACCTTTAACGCCGATAACACCAGCAAGGACAACAGCTGCGAGACAAGCGGTAGTGACACCAGACGGTCCAGCGTGGTTGCCACAGCAGGGTACTTGTAGATGTGGTTCAAAGTTGGCGATTTTCTCGCAAACTTATCTGTGGTGTCTTTGTTAACCACCAGTTTAACATTAGTTCCTGTCATCTCTCAACAATCAGTCGCACCAGTCGCAGTATGAACTTCCTGTTCGTTTCTATCTACCAAGCAAACACAGTCGTTTTGTCATGGACAGCCGTTCAGAGCAATCATCTCGCTGCTCATCTCTGTCCTTTATATAGCACAGAGGGTCCCTTTGCGCCATGAGCCCCCCAGAGGCCGGGTAATCTTTATATATCGGTCTTACCGCATACCCGAAAACGCACGATCAGGTTGTGCGGGGCTTTCTTCGAGGATCGCTAAAATGGCACGGACTTTGTGAGGCAACACGACTGCGCTCAGAAACAGCTGCAGGCCACAAATAGTCGAATGTTAAAAGAGAAAACCTTTTTGAAAATATAAACTATTTACGACATACAACAATGTTGAAAACGGTTGTGCGAGTAGTGAAGGACGGCGCACAGTCATTAGGACTGTTTGCAGTCAGGTGGTTGTTCTTTCTTGCCCGCGAAATCATCTGGTTCTTCGGCGTCGTCATCTTCCTCGCCTTGTTCATCATCGTCCTCATCGTCATCTTCGTCTTCTTGAGATTCTTCGTCAAACTCGTCATCTGCAGCCTCGTTGTCGAATTCGTACTCCAAGGCAGCACCTGTGAACCAGTCTATAGCTCTTGGCACCAGTTTGTCTTTCAACTGCTCCCCGATGGAGTAATCAAGCGCCAGACGGGCCTCAAGTTCAGCGAGTTCGTCTTCGTCTTGGTCCTCTTGTTCATCATTGTCCTCTTCGTCGCCCAGTTCTTCGTCTCGGTTATCTGTGTGTTTATCAGTGGGGTTAGGAACCTTGGGAGGGTCGAAGAAGTTGAAAAATGAGTCCACGGGGGTTATTTTCTCGATAGTTCTGACTTGTTTTGTTACTTTGTTTCTCTGCTTGCGCATTTCGACCGAAATAGTAGGGTTTGATTCGGTATCGGCCCATACGATTTCCTGGCCCTCCGCGTGGTCGTAGATGAAGTCTCCGGAGTAGCCCAGTTCGCTCTGATAGTAGTATGTTTTTACCAGTACTTTCTCGTCTAGAAATGGCGTCTCTGGATCAAATTCGAACACCAATTTGAAGCCCGGTTTACCGTTTGTCAAATATTCGACTCTAAGATCGGTCAAGAAGTCTAATATCTCGGCATCGCGATCAGTGATTGTGTCGGACACTACAGGCAGGTTCTCCAATGCGGTGAGCCAAAATGATGGAACACCCTTGATATCGTCTTCCTCTTCGGCGCCTTTTCTTTCGTCATCATTATCGGCATCCTCTTCCTCTTCGTCTTCCGCATCTCCCTCCTCCAGTTCAAGTTCCCTACCTTTTGCCACTTCTTCTGGTGTTGGCTCTTCAAGGCCATTGACGATTCTGGAACGACGTTCGTGCAATGGCGCATATTTTGTTAAATACTTCTGTTCCAGTTCGAACATCTCAATTTGGAAATCCTTTTCCACTGAGAACAAATCGTTCTGCAGCTTTTTCAGACCATAAATGCGTTCTTTTACAAATTTTGGCAACTGGGCAACATATCCGCTGTCTTGACCCACCAACGAACCAAGCTTGTCCTGAATGCTTTGCAGAAGTAAAGGCTGATTGGCAAGCGCACTCTGAATGTCTTCCTCGCTGATAGTCTGTGGGATTTTTTCCTCTTTGTTGGCCGACTTTGTGACTGTTTGATTACCCACGGGATTACCATTTTTCAAAAAGCTATTATTCAATATGCTTGCTGGCGTATTATGAGGTGTTGGTGCATTATCAATCTTCATCGATGATTTAGGTTTCGTCCTAATAGGTTCTGACATCGCTACCCTGGAGTTTTGATATTCTATGCAGCCTTTTCACTATACACCTATAAAGAACAAAAAACGTGTATATTGGAGTTTTGAAGATGATCAAATTCTGAAATTCTCGCCGATTTTTGTTGAAGCGGCGACAACCCAGGATATATTTCAAAATTGTAATGCGCAAATGAAAACAAGCAACAAAAAAAAAGAGAAGAAATAGACACGCAATCTGAAATTCTGCTGACCTATCCAACGCGACTTGCTCTATATCAATTGGTTCAATAGTGCCAATTAGCGGTTAGCAAAATGCCCACCATACTTAACTAAGGTTTCCTATAGATGAATCATGCTTCACGGCTCTGTTGTATTCAACCCGGGAGCCTGCTTCTCGACGTCTTTTATCATCTTATTGTAGCTTGATCCTGTTTTTAGTATCATGACAGGTTGTAATAAGTTCAATGGATTAATTTTCCAGTCTTTTTTCTCAGAGTGCTCGCCTGGCTCTTATTATTGTCGTCCGGTCAGAACGCAGGGGTTTCTTGATGGTCAACTGAATTTCAATCGAGCCTGTGGGATGAAAAAAGACAAAGCACACTATTACTCTTTGCTCGGAAGCTGTCAAGAAAAATGGTCAAACCAATTATCGCTCCTAGTATCTTAGCGTCTGACTTTGCAAACCTTGGCTGCGAATGCCATAGAGTTATCAACGCCGGTGCTGACTGGTTACATATTGACGTTATGGACGGGCATTTCGTCCCAAACATCACACTAGGCCAGCCAATTGTTGCTGCTTTACGTCGTTCAGTTCCAAGAGTGGATGAGCCAAAAAGTACTGACAAAAAGCCAACCGCATTCTTTGACTGTCATATGATGGTTGAAGAACCTGAAAAATGGGTTGCCGATTTCGCTAAATCCGGTGCTGATCAATTCACTTTCCATTACGAAGCTACTAAGGATCCGCTATCGTTGGTAAAGCTGATTAAGAAACATAATATTAAAGCTGCTTGTGCTATTAAGCCGGGAACATCGGTAGACGTCCTGTTCGAACTCGCTCCTCATCTTGACATGGCTCTCATCATGACTGTTGAGCCAGGTTTTGGCGGTCAAAAATTCATGGTTGATATGATGCCAAAGGTTTCCAAACTCAGAGAAATGTACCCTAATATGAATATTCAGGTCGATGGAGGTTTGAGCAAAGAGACAATCCCTTATGCTGCAAAAGCAGGTGCTAATGTCATTGTTGCGGGAACAAGTGTGTTTACCGCTTCTGATCCCCATGATGTCATCCAATTTATGAAAAATGAAGTTGCTGATAATTTGAAATCCAGAGGATTATTAGACTAATATACACCGAAATATATAACTTTACATAGATACATCCATTATCATATATATTATTTAAGGAAAGAAGGGGCCTCCTAATGTGGTACCCTGTCCGTTTTCCAAAACTAGACTAGGACTGGATGTGTCCTCCAGAATATTCCAAAGAGCGTCCTTCATTTTCGTTAGAGCACTTTTCTTTGCTTCTTTGACCTTCTTTTCCTTGTTCAAGATATCGACCTCCATGCCATCTTCATTTTCTATCTTAGCCTGAACATCTGTAAGAAGCTTTCTTTGCTCTGCATATTTTATATTTCTCTCAATCTTCTTTGCCCTTTTCTTTGATAAAGTTCTTGTTGTGACACCATGATTCCCAACTTCGCTAGCACCGTTCTTCTCTTGAAAGTACAGCTCCAAAGGTACCGATTTAAGTTCACCGGACTTAGAATTCTCGCTTGACCTTGCAGGTTGCAGTAAGCCAGCCCTTTCACGTTGATTACGCTTTTTTGCTAAAGACTGATTCTTACGGTTCAAATTTACCGATAATTTTGGTCTATTGATTGAGTTCTTGGAAGGCATGACAGTGATGGGGGATATGTATCAATGTTTTTACCAGTTTTGTTCCTTTATTGAGACGAAATGAGATGAGATGAGATGAGCTGAAAATTTTTTTATATGCGCTTTGATCTGCGAAAATCCAGCTTCAACATGCCAAAGGAACACAAAACAACAAAGAGCTGGTTGTAACCAGCCAATCCAGACCTTCGTTGTAATCTCAGTCTACATAGCATTGAAAGGCATGCGTTATAATGTAGCTGCTCTCAGATGCATTTTGCAATTGTAAAAATGGCGGTATATATGAATGTGAATGCATACCGCCAAAACTCTTCAGTAGATCTCTTGCAAAAATGACCCAAACCCATTTTAAACCAAGTTATATAACGTTCTCTTCAACAATATGAGTTTCATTTATCAAAATGAATGAATTGCGACGACTTCATTCTAATAATGGGACGAATCCGTTAAGGGTTTGTGCTAACCTTTTTGGGCGCGTTGTCAACGTTATGATAGTTGAAAAGACATACGCCTCAACAATAGGTGAAGAATAACTATAGTCATAATCCTTTGGTAGCCACCAGACGATCTGTATATCGATTTCAACATATTAGCCAATTTACAGGATCTTGTGGTTTGGCTAAGCTACTGTTTTTAAGACACGTATAAGTCCAGTTGTACCTCAAAAATGACTGACAAGAAAACGAAGGAAACTGAAGACGTCTTCGAATTCCTAGAATCGTTACCTCAGACGAAAGCTGGCAATGAATCTAAAGTTGATTCTGGGAATAAAGGTAACTCTGAGAAACCTAAGTCCAAAGAAAAAGGCAAGAAGCAAGATGATGATATCTTAGATTTTCTGGATGAATTGGAAAAGAGTAATCTCACTATGAACAAGAAGAAGGTTGATGCAGCCGATAAGGAATCGAAACCAGCTACGCCGAGCCTCGAAGAAGCACCTAAAGTTTTAGCCACAGAGGCATCTGGCTTGTTGGGATCAGGATCGGAGCCTGCTGAAACACAGAAGGCTCAGCCTCAGATTACGGAAGAAGAGGAGATTGGAACTCCAGTCAATGACCCGATCACTTCATTTTCTAAGTGGTGGTCTTCCTCGGGATCCTCTGCTGTTTCGAATATCTGGAACAAAACCACAGAACAAGCTTCTCAAATCAAGGAACGCCTAGCTCAAGATCAATTGGATATAACTTCCAAGTTAACTACTACAAGGTTGACCGAACTAGCTAGGAATTTGCAAAAAATGGTCGCTGGTGAAACTGATGAAGTTTTGAGAATCCATCTCGTCCATGACTTGATTAATTTCCCTTCCTTACAGTACAATGTGGAGGAAAAATTTGATCAAGTTTTGAGTTCTCAGGTGCAGGGTGGCATTAGAATTTTTGTTGATCAATGGGGACATCCAAATAGGGTAAAAGATGAGGAAGAAGGCTTGGGTTTGAGATCTGATACACAACGGAAGCTTAATATTTTTACGGGTAAAATCACCGACGGTGAAAAGCTAGCTTTTGCAAATTTAGATAATGCCATCAAACTATTTGATAAGGCACATGCTGAGTACTCAAAACAGCAGAAGGAAGCTAGTGCTGAAGGCGAAATTGAGGAGGAAGTTGAGAAGAAGGAAGGGATCAGTGACATTTTCATTTCTATCTTACCGATTGCAGTTCCTTCCAGCAAAAAAACTGCTCAGAATGGCGACATAATTACCACAGACTCTGTCCATGCTGGCAATTTCAGCTTTACTATTATTTTAAAAGACATCACTAATGATATTGCTTCCATTACCAGGTCCCAAGGCTTCCCAATCAAGTGGGTTGGTTGGCTGGAGAGTAACTCTGAATTGGACGGCAAGAACAAAGACAATGAGCCAAACAAAGAATCAATCTCCAAAGCTACTGAAAAACGGCCACAGTCACAAGATGGAGAAGACGACGAAGAGGAAGAGGAAGAAGAAGGTGAAGTGGATCCAAGTGACTGGGTTAAGGAATGGGTGGAGGATGGCCTCAACTTGTCATTCGGAGTTGTTGCTCAAAACTACGTAGTTGAAAGAATGGGGTTTTGAAGTAGCAGCAATGCTTAGATAGCATGAGCAACATGAATTATTAGAATATGCATATGTATCGATATATTTTTACGTTTACCTTTTATGTATGTATGAAAATGTCTTGATTTAATCCGCTCAAGCTCTACCCCTTAACGCTGTTCTGAGATGCTGTCTCCTTCAGTAACTGCTCGATACTTTTCAAATCACTGCCCATTCTCTTTTTCTCCCAATCTACCCATAAAGGTGTTGATGGGTTCCAAATACCTTTGCTAACGCAATCTTGAAGATCCGAGCGAAATATCGAGTCCTGCGTTTCCTTATTCAATAGCTTATTCAGCTGCGGAATCTGCTTTTGTAAAAGCGATGAATCAATTTCGGTCATATACTTCAACTGGTCTAACGTGGGGAACTTATTTTCTAATTGAACGTTCAACTTGCCATTCGCATTACCTTTCAATAGTTGGAGTATCGAAGTAGTAGAGCGACTGTTTTGTAAGTCATTAGAAAACAGCGAGATAACCCTTGGATGATGCTGCAAGGTCCTGAACATAGACATAATTATTACAAATGAATTCAAACCTTGCTGGATTAATTCAAAATTGACACATTACTTTACGATAATGCCTCTTTTAAAGGGTATTATCCTTGCCTGCTCATTATTGTTACCCGACCTTATGTTTCTATTCACTTTCTCCAAGAACTGAAAAAGTATATCATCGTGTATAATACAAAAATAGAGGATTGAATATCGCAATTAAAGTGCATAGAGGCTAAAACGGTATTTCTACGGTTGCAAAACATGTCTGAGAATACGGAAAACGGCGTATTACCAGACAGCAGCATGGCCTCGACACAAAAGGCAGTGCAGCCACAATCAGAGGTACAACAACCACAGACGCAGCAGAGCTCGAAAAAGATTACTGAAGGCGAGGCTGACTTATATTTGGACCAGTACAACTTCACTACTACTGCAGCAATAGTAGGATCTGTGGATCGCAAGATATTCGTCCTTCTGAGGGATGGTAAAATGCTTTTCGGCGTCCTGAGGACTTTTGACCAATACGCCAATCTGATATTGCAGCATTGCGTAGAAAGAATATATTTCTCAGAATCTAACCACTATGCTGAGGAGGATCGTGGTCTTTTCATGGTACGTGGTGAAAACGTAGTAATGCTTGGTGAAGTGGATATAGACAAAGAAGACAAACCATTGGCCTCAATGGAACGCATACCATTCTCCAAAGCCGCAAAGATGAAAAAGCAGAATGACAATGCAAGATATAAGGTAGAGTTTGAAAAGGGCAAGCAACTCGCACGCTTCGGCCAGCTTTATGAATTTCATAAATCTGATATGTATTAATAGTTTTATATATGATCTTGGTCGTCTCACTTTTAGCGACGTCATAATTAACGAGCGTTAAAACTCGCTTAGATGAATGCAATGAAAATTTAGCATAAGGCTAAAGTAGCTCATCGCTTTAATAGCAGATTAGAAGATAGCATTGAAAGCGCCCAAGACTTGGAGTTGTAGACATGTCATCTTTCTCTGAATATAAGAACCTAATAGAAGAGGGAGATCTGGCGCTTGTCTGGGTTTCTAGGGATAATATCAAACCAATAAAGATAGATGGGAAAGAGACGTTCAACACAAGATATGGATCGTTCCCTCACGAGCAAATGATCGGAAAGCCTTATGGGTCTCAGATTGCTATCAGGACAAAAGCATCTAACAAGTTTGCGTTTATACATATTCTTCAGCCGACCCCGGAACTATGGACTATATCATTGCCGCACCGTACCCAAATCGTTTATACACCGGACTCTTCTTTTATCATGCAGCGTATGAACTGTGGTCCAGGTACCAGGGCTATTGAAGCAGGAACTGGATCAGGATCCTTTTCTCATGCTTTTGCCAGATCCGTGTCACATTTGTTCAGTTACGAATTCCATGAGGTGAGATATCAGCAAGCATTGAAGGAATTTGAAGATCACGGTTTGATAACTCATGATCAAAATGTAACTTTGACCCAAAGAGACGTTTGCACAGATGGATTCACGATCAAACGGGCAGACATCACGTCGCACAACTTCGACGACAATAATGAGCAATTGGTTGTTGATGCGAACGCCATTTTTTTGGATTTACCTGCTCCTTGGGACGCTATACCCCATTTGGAACATGTTATAAGGAAAGACGAGAAAGTATCATTGTGCTGTTTTTCCCCATGCATCGAGCAAGTTGATAAAACTATTGAAATAATGGAAAAGGAAGGTTGGGCGGAGATCCAGGTTATCGAAGTTCAAGGCAAACGATATGAGAGCCGTAGACAAATGGTCAGAACCCTTGACGACGCTTTAGAGAGGTTAAGAGATGTTAAGAGACGCAAGAATGATGGTATAGAAAGACGTAAAAGGTTGTGTGACAATGTTTTAAACGATGAAGAAACAAAATCAGTTGATGAGAAAAGGCCGCAGACCGAAAAGACTAAGTTCAATCCGTTTGGTAAGGGATCTCGCGTCAAAGAAGGAGACGAAAAGTTCAACTGGAAAGAAGTTACAAAAGTCGAGCCCGAGATAAAGTCGCACACTTCCTATTTGACATTTGCATCAAAAATTGTATATAAGGAAAGGGACGAGGAGGCTGTGAAGTTACATCTTGCGGAAATAAATAAAGATTAATCGTCCCATAGCATTAATATAGATGACTTCATATGTCTTACCATTAAAAATCACGTCTTCTACTTAAACAAGTCATTCCGACGCTGCTTCCAAAGCGGCATGTTTTCTCTGACGGTATTCAGTGAATTGAAGTCCAGGTCGGCTATGATCAACTGAGGATCACTTATATCCTTACTTGGGTCCGGACGTGCAACTACGTCCCCCCAAGGATCTATAACCATCGAGTTACCCCAGGATATTCTCTCTTTTGGATTATCGGGCTTAGGATCTGAAGTATCGGCATAAACGTCGTGTTTACCTGATTGTGCTGGCATCACAACAAAACATTGCGTATCGATGGCCCTTGCTCTACCCAATAATTCCCAATGTGCCTTACCAGTTTTCATTGTAAAAGCACTTGGAAAACATAAAATTTGTGCACCTCTTGATCTCAATTCGATCGATAATTCTGGAAACCTCATATCATAACAGATTCCTAAACCTAGCCTTCCTGCAGGGGAATTGACGATCTCAGGTATTTTAGACCCTGGTTGAACGGAATTAGACTCTTTAAAAATGGGCCCATTTGGAACGTCGACATCGAACAAGTGTATCTTTTGATAAGACTCGACTATTTCGCCTTTGTAATTGATGTAAAACAAGATGTTCTTTACTCGATTTTCACCCTTTTCCGTGTCAGCAGAATTTGGTGGTATATGCACACCTATTGCAACATCGATTTTCTTTGATGAGCTGTCAGATAACGACTTTATTGATTCTTGTAGGCTTTTTACAAACTGCGGGCTCTTCTCTGCTAGCTTCCTTGAATGATCAGCATCTCTAGATATATAATCAGATGCTTCAGGGAAGAAAATAAGATTGACATCATTTTCGATAGCTCTTGAGATAAGGGTAGTAATTAGGGTTAGATTCCTTGATAGATCTGACGACGAGCAGAACTGCCCAATGGCAATTCTTGACAATGCCTTGCTAGTCATATCAGTATCCAACCAAAATATAGATAGATTAATCACGTTTCTATGAAACGGCCAAAGCTCTGTATTTTTTTATCTATGTCATTTAAGCTGCCGGTTTTATTACAAGCCGCGTAATCTGGAAAAAATGATCCAATGACAGAAGCATTGTTAATACCCTAAGTAAGAGTCGACCGACCTATAACTGGCCCTCATGAGACTTGAATTGAAGAACTAAAATGTTTTCACAGTCTTTGTCAGCTTCAAGAGATGATAGTCATCGAGAAAGCCATAATGGAGCAAGTGACAGGGATCATCTGCAGGACCAACTTTTGACACCATTACAGCCGCATACAATTTTGCTAAAGGACGGTGAGACTATCTCGACAATGTACCCCATTCCTTCAAATTCTGACCTCCTACCCGTGGGCTTATTAGCATTTCTATTAGATGAGTTTAATATGGAAATTGAAAAAGGCGATAGCTTCCCTTACTATGAAACACTGACACTAGATCAGTTCAAAGACGTATGGCTTCATAGAGATGGACATATATGCATAATGGTTCTAGGTGAGATACCCGAATTAGATTATAGCATGAACAATGATTTGTCTAATCTGGAGAACAATTATGGAACGGATATAGAGACAATGAGACACACCTCCCAATATAAAAAGCGTAAAGAACGTCGAAATCTGAATTTAAACATTCAATGGGAAAAACAGTGTCTCGGACTATTTTCTTTGCAGCCCGCGTATCCCGGTAGATCATCCCATGTAGTGACTGGAACCTTCTTGGTTAATGCAGGTATTCGTGGGAAAAGGATCGGGAGAACGTTAGTGGAAACATTTATTGAATGGTCGCAAAGACTAGGATTCACATCATGCTACTTTCCGTTAATATACGGTACCAACGTCGGAATACGGCGAATCCTAGAAGGATTGAATTTTAGAAGAATCGGAAAATTGCCAGAATCCGGCATTCTCAAAGGATTTGATGTGCCGGTAGATTCATTTATGTATGGAAAGGAATTCACTCACATCACCAGGAGCATTGACCTACTTAAAGATCCAAACAAATCAGAGGAAATAGCAAGATATGACAGGTTGAGATTTTATATGGAAACAGGCAAATATCCGGCCAATTGCGATAGAAACGAAAAGGCAAGACTGCGTGTCACCGCCAAGTCGCACTCATTAACTGACGGGAAACTGTTGATAAAAGGACGAGAGATCATCACCGATCCCGATAAGCAAAGACAGATATCGTTAGAAATGCATTATGTTGATCACCACGGTATCAACAAGCTGACGAGCAAGATCGCCGAACGATATCATTGGAAGGGTATCAAGCAGACTGTCACCGAAATTATTTCCGAGTGTCGTAAATGCAAGATGAGGCATCAGGATGGAGTTGGCGTCGTCGTCGTGGCAAATAAGGCCGCTCAGCAGGCACATATGTTGCCCAATAACAATATGAACATTGATGAAATGGACCATTCCGCCCAGCTGTCAAGAATGGCGGCCGTAGTCGTCAACTCCTTGCAGGAAGATGAAAACGTCCACCGCAATGCCGCTGTCAACGCCAGCAGGGGCATGAACAGAAACGAGGACGACGATTCAACTCCCGCAGATGTCAACTCCAATGACGTGACTTCAAGATCAAGTCTACAAAAATTAAGCCACGACTCCTTGGTTCAGCCAATGCTGAGTAGCCAGCAAACCATGAATGCGTTCGATCGCTTCATGGAGGAAGAGCACACAAGAAAGAAGCGCAAAGGTCTAGAAGTTGCCACGGACGGTGCAACCCCCAACGGCAGCACCCCGGGGACCGTGCCCGTCATAGACAGGCCGGATCAGAACTTAGAAGACGTCATGTTGAGCCTAGAGGGCGACGGAATAGAGTCGATCGTCCACCGGAGGAGCAGTTCTTCCACGCCGCGCCATCCGGCCTCCGCCACTCAAGATCAAGACGAGCACGACGACTTCCACAATCCCAGCAGCAGTAATGCCTACTACTAAAAGCCCTTACCTTGTCTGTCTTCTGTGCATGTTGTGTGAGATCTTACTTTTCCTCGCGAGTTTTTCGCTGAAAAGAAAGGTATAAAAGCGGGAAGCCCAAGCCTCCCCCGATAAGCTCCACAGGACAAGTTCGCAGCTCGTCGACCAGGAACAAGGAAGCCGATTCATGATCTTCTTCTTCAGACAAATCAGAGACATTTTTACCAAGTCGCACAGCACAGCACAGCAGATACAGCTGTCCCGCCGGGCATTTTTCCAGCTCCTGGGGTACCTGGCAAGCTGCACCGTTCTGTCCTTCGTGTCGCAAACTAAGCACTTGCACTAGAAGGCGACTGGACGCCTGTGACACTTCTGCTGCATTCACTGGATCGCGGGACACATGACGACCTGGCCTGCGCACCCAGCATTCGGGGCCCTAAAATTCTTCATAGTTTAATACGTGTAGTGATAAATAGACGGAAATCTCCAAATTCATTCTTGGCTTAGAGCACTGAGAGCGTAAAGGATTCTCAGAATTGTGCCGAGAAGGAAACGCAGGCACTGCGGCGGTATTTCATCAGCAATTAACACCTAGCTAAGCCTTGTAGAGACATTTTTCAGGCATATATGGCATCATTGTGCCCGTTTTGGCACATTTGAGCTTCATGCCTGGACACGCTCAGCGAAATTGCCGTTCGCGCCGTGCACGACGACACAATTAACAATCTCAATCCGGTATTTTCTTTCTCTCTTTGTCTCCTTCCTTCTTGAGAACACTCATCTGAGGGAGAATCAAGCGTCAGATCGAGTAGGAATTGAGATTCGAGGCGGTGCGAGCAGTTCGAGAGTTGATATAAGAAGTCTCGAGGGTACCTATAGTGATCTTGTACGTGTTTAAGCTCATTGAGTGCTCTCGGTGTTTGTTTTTGTCTTTGTATCGAGTGCGATTCCTGCTTAGGTTGTTGTTTTGGGCTTTGCTTTGCTTTGCTTTGTTTCTGCTGTGTTCGATAAGGCTTCATAAGGTTCAGAGCGAGTTACGATGGGTGGTTCACCACAAGATAGGACCTCGGGTAACGTGAGTGAGCATTTGGCCAAGATGAGTCTCGGGGCGGAGGGGTCTTCGAAAAGCGCGGGGGATCCATGTGGCAACACGGGCTCGCCGCTTGCGGGCACTATCCCGCAACGATCAGGATCGACTTCGTCGTCTGCGCATTACAACAATATAAATGCTAATCTGCATGCCCGTGTGAAGGCATTCCAGGAACAGCGAGCTCTGAAACGCTCAGCTAGCGTGGGGAGCAATAAAAAAGAAGTGGACCCCAAGACCGGGCAGAGCATGCAACAAATTGTAAATAAACCATTACCACCGCTACCACCGTCGGGGGACGACGTGGCAGAAGCGCCAGATTCGCACAAGTTGCCGACTATTGCTACAAATTCAGGCCATACAGGCGGAACCGCTGATAGTCCAAATATTCCGGCTTTAAACACAGCTTCGAGCTCAGCAGCCTCGCAAAGAAGGTCGCCTGTTGCGCCAACTAGCATGTCACAGTTTAATCCGAATAGAAGAGCCCCAAGAAGACCTCCGGTGGTCAAGGCCATGGGTCAACCACTGAGTCCCCAGCCGGCGGCTAGCCAGCCAGCCCAAAGTCTGAGTGCACGTCGAGGACTAAAATTACCTCCAGGCGGTATGTCTCTTAAGTTGCCGCCAAAGAGTCAGCCACCGCAAGTGCAGCAGCTACAGCAGGTTCAGGCTCAAGAGTTTGCTTCTGCTCCATCAAACAGCACCCACATTAATATATCCTCAAACACATCTACAAGTGTGGCCGGCAAGAGATCCAATCCAGGCTCTTTGGTAAATGGTATCCAAAGCACTTCGACATCATCAAGTAATGAGGAACAGCGGGATACCGAGGGTACCACTCCAAGAGGAGGCAATAACAGTCATAACAACAATAGTTTAAACTCTGGCAGTGGAGGCGGTGGATTATTCGCAAACTTTTCCAAATATGTTGATATTAAATCTGGTTCGTTGAATTTTGCGGGCAAATTATCCCTTTCTTCAGAAGGTATCGATTTTAGCAATGGCTATAGCTCGAGAATAACGTTAGATGAGTTAGAGTTTCAGGAAGAATTGGGCCACGGTAATTATGGTAACGTATCCAAGGTTCTTCATAAGCCGACAAATGTCATAATGGCAATGAAAGAAGTCAGGCTAGAACTAGACGAAGCCAAATTTAGGCAAATTTTAATGGAATTGGAAGTTTTACACAAATGTCAATCGCCGTATATTGTTGATTTCTATGGCGCATTTTTTATTGAGGGTGCCGTTTATATGTGCATGGAATTTATGGATGGTGGATCTTTAGATAGAATTTATGATATTTCACCAGAGATAGGGGGTATTGACGAACCACAATTAGCATATATTACACATTCTGTTATGGAAGGACTAAAAGAATTAAAAGATGTTCACAATATTATTCATAGGGATGTTAAACCAACTAATATATTATGTTCAGCAAAACATGGTACGATAAAACTTTGTGATTTTGGTGTTTCCGGCAATTTGGTCGCATCGTTAGCTAAAACTAATATCGGCTGTCAATCATATATGGCTCCAGAGCGTATTAGATCTTTGAATCCAGACAGAGCAACATATACTGTTCAATCAGACATTTGGTCTTTGGGGTTAAGTATACTCGAAATGGCATTAGGAAGTTACCCTTATCCACCTGAGACTTTTGATAATATCTTCTCACAATTGAGTGCAATCGTTGATGGTCCACCACCAAAGCTACCCCGCGATAAATTCAGCTCTGAAGCGCAGGATTTTGTCTCAGCGTGTTTACAAAAAATTCCGGAAAGGAGACCAACATATGCTGCATTACTCGAACATCCTTGGCTTATTAAATATAGAGATGTCAGTGTGGGAATGAGCGCTTACATCACCAAAAGATTGGAGAAAAGGTCACTACTTCTTCAAGAAAGAGGTGAAAATGGGTTACCTAAACATGTGCCTGCTTTGCATATGGGTGGGTTGTAATTAGTATTGAATAAACTACCTACTCGATATTTTTTAAATGTTAATTTAAACAATCGCATAAAAAATTTATAGTTGACAAGATATGTACCTCTTTTCACTAATATGAGCGACATAAATCAGTTTGCTTAAATTCATTTAAGAGTAACAAATGATAAAAAAACCCACAATTCCATGAAATCTGGTGTAAGAATGTTAGAATCACATAATTTTTATAAGAGCTTTCTTACTCGATGGTACTTGAATGATGATCATTCTCTTGCTTGATATCAAGAAACTCCATCAAGTAATATGTTGATTGAGAGGTGACAATGCAGTTTGACGTATACAGGTTATTTGTCTTCACCAAGATTGCGAAGGAATACGAAGTAAATAACTATGTAATTATTGACATCTTACGGAGAGAGACGTTCAGGCATTCGTCTTTTTATTCGCTATTTCTGAATCTACAAACTGTGAAGCTGCCCCAACAATTAAACATCACGATAACGAATCGCATATAATAACAATGATCTGATTAATTACCGAAGAACATTTGCGATTGCTCTAAATCGTTGCTTAGCAGGAAAGTTCTCGGTTATGTGAAGAGATAAGAGCTCCTAATAAGAAAGAGGACGTCTTTTAGAGACTTCAAATAGCTAGAAGAATTTATCCTCATATAGCACTGGTTACGTTGGAGGTCACGCAAAGGAAAACCGCAATCTTTGCTGTTATATCTATATTGAACCCGGGTGTCTTCTTGTGTCTCGGTACGTTGCAAGTCTTTACTCTCTAACCGAAGATTGAACAAGCAAGCCCTCTTGTCAGGAGTTAGACTAGATTATTCTCGGTTTGAGGATCAGTTATCAGAGGAATCCCTTCTCGCTGGGCTTAATCTGTGCGGCTCCTTTTTGCAACACCTTGTCCATTTGTAGTGTTTCTGGGAAGGTGTCGTATAATCAGTACTGCATAGTGCCTGGAAATGCTCTTGCAATCATGCTCTCAGCGAATAGCAGCCAAATCCATGTAGATTAGAGAAGTCCGGAGAAAGAATTGTCCCAGGAATGCGAGCTTCCATTTGTCATCGAAGGTAGACACCAAGGTGGCAGCATTGGAACTTCAACCTAGATTATTGTATCAAGTATTTCCAACAATAGATGGAAATGGAGCCCATCAGAATGGGCAAAGCGATGTTAGGTGCCTCGAGAGTGCGAAGTAAATCTAAGAGTTCTCAGTAGGACAAATAGATATAGCAACACGCAGAAAGTGTCCATTCAATAGAGCTGGGTATCGAATGAATCCTCAAAACAATTCGCAAACTCCAAATCTCATTTTGTATAGATTACCTGGGAACTTCACCAGTAATATACCCGCTATATAAGAATGTTCACGATCTGAATTATCTGCAGTTAGCAGTTCCAACACACCTAGATAATTTAATACTATAATCAAACCCGATTGCTCATGTGTTTCGAATGTTCCTGCCATTTTTATACCAAATTGAGGATTTTCCCAGAGAATAAAAATAACTCTACTCATTTCATTGATAGCCTTCAGCCTGAGTGTTACTCACAAGTTCGTCAGAATTGGGTCTCATATATTTATTCATATAGGATAGTTCAAGCTGCAGAGACCCCCTGAAGTATTTTCTTTCAAAAGTCGGGTTGCTTCAACTTTTCACATTCTAATGTTCGCTTCAGTGAAGATGGACAGCTCTTCGAATAAATTTAATACAAAGTGGATTAGAGGTGATGGGCGAACAGAAGGAGAGTGAACAGAGAAGGGCATAAAGCAACTGTTTCAGACTTATGAGTACATATGTGGTGACACTATTTGTGGTACTGTTCACCACGGTATCGTTGGCTTTCCAAATTCTAGCTGTAATAACTGTTCCACTAACAGGAAATCTGAAGCTGTCTGACTACAGCAACTCTGCCTACGGTGTATTTGGATGGTGCTACGTTAATACTGATAGGAGAAAAGAATGTATGGCACCGAATATTGGTTACGTTGATGTTTTCGATGGCTCTTCAGTTCGACAAGTGAACCTACCGTCAAGACTTCAATATTCTTTTACAAAGCTATTAATTGTACATCCTTTATCTGCCGTAATAACATTTGTCCTATGGATTATGGTGCTTCTGATATTATCTCCCTCTTTTCGATCATCACCAAAATACTTGCTGGTTGTGGCGATTTATTCTACACCTGCGTTTCTATGTTGTCTACTGGCATTTTTGATCGACATTCTTCTCTTTATTTCACATCTAGCCTTGATTGGCTGGCTCGTGCTGGCGAGTACGATCATGCTGGCTGTGTGCTGCTCCCTGCTCTGGACGTTGAGAAGATCAGCCTCTACCAAAAAGTACGAAGCATTATATTCGGATGACAGAATTTCCTCTATAGAAACGTACTCAATTTGTGATGTCAAGCCAATAACAGATAGTTTGAGACCAAATTCTATCGAAGACACAGGAGCAGCACCGCTGCTCGAACCCGGTCTGACTTATCGGGGATCTTTGGATTAAAGTCGTAACTTTATGTTTCTTGGTCATTTGGCACGTTATCAAGCACTTTTTACTTGAAATGCTAGAAACTGGCATAGTTAAACGCTGTTTGAATAGACTACCGGCAATACAAGATAAAAGGTTACAATTGATTCAGAGTTGGTATAGTGCCATGACGATGTGTAGAGCGTATTCCATGGTGATACCTAAAAATGTTCTGAAGGATCAGTCCTCTGTTTTTCATAAGTCTAAGATCCCTCTGCCAACACCTGAACAGATATTGCATCCATTTTATTCTCCAACTAAGAATGATGAATTCACTGCCTGTTTTACGGAGGTTAATCCGGATCTTTTGGATGGCAAGCATATTTTGCCCTGCTTGGTAATGGATCTCAAAACCAAAAAACCAACACTAGCGTACCGTCCTCTTCGTTTTGATACCGTTCGGGGCGTAAACAGATGGCTTCAGGAGTTTAGAGCCTGCAAATCTCAAACAGTCTGCGTCCGAATCAACAACAATCAGACGCAAAACCTGATTAAACCAAGCAAACTAGATAGAACAGAGCTTCCTCAATTGGCACAGCTGGTCGGACTATTTGGGGCTCAAAACAGTCGGCAGATTAATTCAAAAACATTGGACACAATCGTAGATCAATTGCTGGCAACCGAAAATACTTCAATATTTCCTGAAGACATTTACTCCTATCTTTTGCATCATTATGTCAATTCAACTGAAAAAATCACAGCTATTATAGAGTCAATAATCAGTCATCTCAATTTTAATATAGATCAGTTGAAGGTGGCTGAAATTTTGATTTTACAAATCTTAATGGCAGTAAGGAAGAATAATTTGGTTGTAAATGACAGTTTCGTTGCCTCGTTTGATAATTTACTTAGTTCTGTGAATCAGAGATTTCATTTGACGTCATGCGAACTGCAATTTCAACCCGCAGTCAAGGAGGCTGTTCTTGAACATTTTATTAGCGTTGGTAAAATTAATGAGAGTAAGGCTATGTTCCACAATCTAGTTTCCACTGGATTTCTGCCGAGAGAAAAGATAGCTTTTCAGTATTTGCAACTATTGGATGAAACTTTTGGGTATCACACATCAGATAGCGTTCTTTTGAAAAAATTTGCCTACATATCTGACTTTGGTCCGATTATAGAAAATGGCGAAACTGCTAATCTGTTTAACGAACTGATAAAATATTGTAGACATATGGGTGAGGTCAAGAACCTATGCAATTTTATAAAAAAGACGAGAAATGCTAAAGATGTATTTGACGGTTGCATGGAAAGCTTAATAGATCGAATCTGCAATTTGGCATCTACCAATATGGAAAGGTCATCCAATTTATGTTCATTATATCTCATGGTCATGCCCTATTACTCTAATAGGTTATCAGAAAGAGTTTCTCGATTATTTCTTTTTAAATTCGCAAAGCAGAGGAATTACTCTATGGTTTGTACCATTATTGAGACGCAAGAGCTAGAGTTATCTATTGACTTAATACTATCAATTCTATCAACGGCGGAAAAATCTACCAAACCGTCCACTAAGAAAGATTCTATCAGCGTATATGAGTCAATTTCAAAAACCAAATTCATTTCAAGGTTTCTTCTCAACAACTATGCTACACTTGACAAACAGACAAGATTTCAAGTGCTATCTTACCTTGATGATCCGAAGTTATTTTCAAGGGCGTTCAAAATGGAAATTACCATCGCTGATCGTGGAAATCCAAATATTCTTGAAAAATTTATGATGCATGCTTGTATAAACAAGTTTCTTTGTTTTATTGCAAAAGAGGAATGCGATAGGATCTTGGACATACCGCATGTTAGGGCTGCCTTGAAAGGATCCGGCCTGGAAATAGAAAGCTTCCGAAAAAAAGATGTTTCAAAATCAAATTAATCTTCGCAAATTTATATCTCCACTGCATTTTCTCGACTTGAGCTATTCCACATGAAACTAACTATAATCTATATAAGTAAGATGTACGAAATATGAAACGAACTCTGTTCAAGAATAAACGTTTTTTGGTATTTATTGGCACTAATCAGAAGGAGCTCATTCAATACAAAAATATTCCTCCTTATTCAAAATAGAGACCCCCACTTAATGGAGGAGCTGCTATGAAGGGTCTTGGAACAATGCTTGCGTTTCTGATGATAATTGCTGTTGAGGCTGCAAATATCGAAATTATTAATCTTCTACAAGACCGCCTCGTTGCTAAAAATTATGACCCGAGCCTCATAAGTGAAGATTCCTTGAGAAGTGCTTTCCCATTTCTGAAGTCAACCTGCCTGAAAAATGCTCTGGACGGATTTTTGCCGCAATGTTTGAAATATGGTATCGAGTCCATCGATCCTGCGGTGAGAGTTAAAACTGCCGTCAAATTATCAATCTGTGAGTTTAAAGAGTCTGGTCTTGAGACAATACCCACTTCTTGTGAAGACCTTGGGTCCATGACGGATTGTATGATTGAATTGGAATCGAGCAGCCAATGGTGGACAACTTATAGCGGAAACTATCAAAGACTTCCAACTATATGCTTTGAAAATGCACTTCCCTACGAGAAAGAACAAATATTGAAGCTGTTTTTTAATATTACAGAAATCTACCAAGATTTCAATGATGATTTGATGGCTCAGTTACTGGATATAGTTTCAAAATTCGATGTTGTTTCAAGTGATTATTTCGAGACATTTAATCGAGTTTGGCGGGAAAATATGAATGCTTACATGCAAGACGCTCAGTTGCATAGAAGGGAAATGAACAAACAGTTTAATGATCAAAAAGAAGACATTTATGATCTCTTTTCCAGCAACAAGGAAGTTCTTATGTCCGAAATTGACACGAAAGATGAACAGCTGGTGGAAATTTTAGCTCATGTGCACTCAATGATTCAAAATGTCGAAATAGAGCTTATGCAGGCCGACATTCCCGAGAAGATCGAACAGACCAGGCTTAATGACTTGGAACGCTGGGGCAAAATCGATGAAATATCGAAAAATACCATGCAGTTACTGAAAGACAACGAAAATTTCGTATTTACTGAATTCATGAGTATCTTTGAAAACATGAAACAAAATGCACTGGAAGTTACGAACGAGCTCGAATATTCCCAGTCTCAAGCTTTGGAAGCTTTTAGAGATCACAATTATGTGATAAAAAACCACATGCTTCCAGAACTGACTGACATTGTTGTTGATTTTAAGAGTACTGTACTGTCTGAATGGCAGCAGACCAGCAATATAATGAACGAAGATATCACTGCATGGAATAATAAAATTGCTGAAGACTTTGAACAAATAATGACAAACCTGAATATAACGGTTGTAAAACTAACCAATTTAAGTGATCAAGTGTCAGATTTTGAGCATAGTTTTATGCATATACTCAGAATGTTCCACGCATCTTTCAAAATTGTGAAATTCTTGTTCAAAGGAATTCAACACATGATGATGAGAAAGCTATCTTGGTTCAGCATCAGCCTTGCTTTTATATTCTACAAATGTTATTATAGACTGCACATAAATCATATTAATCTTGCGCTGGTAAAATATATCAGGCTCGCATTTGAGTGCACGCTGCTGCTGCTCGCCACATATATGGGTTCAAAATGCGGTGCACTGTTAGTTTGAGCTCTACAGCGTCCTAATTAACATGTTAACTCATAAATATTGATTGATTAGCTGCATATATTGAATTTCTATTTATAGCCTAGCATCTCATGGTAAGAAGCTCTGCTTTTATACCTTATTACTTTCTTCTTCCGTTGGCCTGACTACTCGTAAATTAAATCCAATTTTAGGCGCTCTTATCCTGAATGAATCTTGCGATCCTGCAGTTAATGCACTACTGCTCGAAGATGCTTTTTTGTTACCCCACAACGTGGAACTTGAATTATTAAAAAACCAAGATCCCTTTTCCACATGAGAATCTTCTTCTATCTGTACCATAGTGCTCCCTGAAGAGGATCCCGACGATCGCCTCTTATTGTGAACATCTTGTTTTGAAAAAGATATTTCTTTGAGTGATTTTTCCAAAGCTTTTATATTATCCAATCTAGTGTTTGCAAGGTTAGACCATTTCTCGATTGAATCTTTCATAAGGGAATTGCTAACCAGCATAGTCTTCAAGTCTTCCTCTTGCCTCTGTAGTTGTTCTAGGAGCCTTAAATTCATCGCTTCCAAAGCTTCCTGTTTTGATGCTTTATAGCTCAATTCCCGAGAAAATGCTCGACGCGTGGCGGTTTCATTATCCAATTTGAGCTGCAAGGTCATTATTTTTTCACATTTTTCCATTATAGTTCCCATCATATCATGTCTAGCTTGTTTCTTGTCTGGTGTAGTACTTCCACCAAAATCATCATTTTTAATTAATTGGGCAAGTGAGTCCATTTGAAGTTTTAATGTATTGTTTTCTAACCCCAACATTTCTTTGCGAGTGATCTCTGGCTCCAGCTCATTTCGTATTCTGCCTTTCATTTTTGCCAGTTCTTCCTCCAATAAGGTAATGCGCGAAAGGTAATTCGATTCTTTCAGTGACATATTTGCGATTGAGAGATCTAGAATGCACTTCGCATTTATGCCTGACTTATTTTGCTCAACTAAATTTTTGACAGTGACCATATTAGCGCCAAAATCCAGAGTATTCAGAGTTTCCTCTCTATCTTTTAGTGCTGTGGAACACGTCAACAATACTGTTGTCTTGCTATTACCCCCTATAGTATCTTGTAGGAGTCTAGTTAGATGAGAATCACGATATGGAACATTTTTCTGACCTTGTATAAGCGGGTTTTCGCCTTTTATTGTACTGTCCCCGGCAGCTAAAGAGCGAGCTACATTATCTAGCGAATACATTGACAAGTTTATTTTCTTGATATCCTCCAGGGACAAATCGGAACCGAGATCTTTATCTAGCTTTTCAGAGCCAGCAAGATCAACAAAATGTAGCAAGCTCTTCTTAATGGTACTTTCATTTTCATTCCGTTCCTCCAACTGCACTTTTATTAAGACATTAGACCTTGAAATATCACGCCGTCCATCTAAATTATTTCTTGCTAGCGTCATATAATACAATAACTCGTCTAGTGTTGCTACATGAACCGTTGTTAAATTCTTAACAAAAGCAGGAGTAAAAGGTTTCGAATGCGTCGATAGCTTCAAAGTTTTAATGCTATTAGGAGCAGTTAAAAGATCATGAACTTTTTCAGCAACAACCTCAGTGAAGGATGCACTAATTGTAAATTGCGAACCTAGTTGTGTTTTTTCGCCAATCTTATCAAACAGTATCTTACATATTTTTTTTATTATGCCTTCTGAATTCTTATTCCCAAGAAGCACCGTGCTTTTGCCGGTTTTAGTTTGGCCATAGGTCATGATAGATACATTGTAGCCATTAAGGAGATCCTTAATAGTAGATCCTGTAATAGCCTCGGCCACTTTTTTTTCGTCTGCGCTCACGTCAAAGATTTCATCAAACGTAAATACCGACATGTCACGATTTATTTTGATGCTGGAATTTGTATTATCATCTTCATCAATTTTCAGAACTATTCTCTGATTATCCTTGAGTTGATATTTCAACCTCGCAGTATGATAGTCATTCGGTTTCAGTTTCAATAGAACCTTGGCCTTATGGGGAAACCTCAGATGCCCTACAGCAGCAGGAAGCTCTGAATTCATTTGCACCACTTGGATGAGAACTAGATCAGCGGGTCTAAGGCTCTTCTTGTGCTCCCTTATGTTTAAATGATTCACCAATTTCTTCGGCGCCTCAACTTTTCCTACGGACCGAAAGCGCTGCTGGTCTTAAAATATAAGCTAGCCTTCGCAAATATTCACAGGAGTAAAAATGAAGATCAATGAACTTCTGTTTCTCTATTTAGTCTACAGATTTATAACGTAAATAACAAATGGTTCGTATTCTGTATCTACCAAAGTCGAGTATTGGTGTAAGCTTGTATCTTGTTTGACGATCTTTCCCTGCTTATCCTTGGCAAAAGCATTACCGCTTAAAAAGCCAAATGCCTCAATTAATTCATTTTTACATCTAGTCAAATTCTTCGGTGGCACCGCAATTATCTTGGTTTTGAAGTGTGGTGGTAAACCGTAACGTAATACAGATTCAACATAGACACGAAGAGCCTTAATATGGAACCAATTCACAAAACAATCAGCATATGCAGTTTTGGCCAATCTAACCAACTGAACACGCAATGAGTGCTCAAGGTTAGCTGCTGAATCATGCTCTTTCCTCAACTTCTCGACTAATTCTTCTGAATACGAGAAGTCGCGAGGAATGTATCTTTTCTCTCTAGCCTTCGTACAAAAATCTTGAGCATATTTCTTGAACAAATGGACGTTGTATAAGATATATTCAGAGTCTTCCGAGATGATTCCAGCAGATCCGGGTACAACGTTTGGTGTCAACGTCTCATAGGTTTTCTCGAAATCTGATTTTAAATTTTTGGGTACTGCTATCAAAACTGTTGTTAAATATTCAGAGTTCAAAATGAAATCCTCTGGCTTAACGATATCATGCAAAGATCTAACAGATAGATCACCGGTTTTCTTCCTCTCTGCAGCAGCAAGGTTGGTCTTCGCACTGTTGTAGTTGGTGTAAGTGGCTCTAACATCTGCATCCAGTTGTAAAGTTTCGTTGGAAATAAGATCAATCAGTTCACCAATGGATTTGTCCAACTTGAACTTTCTGGTTTGCCATTGAAAATTCTCCAAATATTCCGGAATTGGGATATTGTTTATTGGAATGGTCTTGTATGCATTTGTACCAGTTTCATTCAATCCTGACATAATTTCCACAATCTTTGCAATAGATCCACCTATTTGAGTGTCATATTTGGCCAATTCCTCAGACTCAACAATAAGACTATCCAATGAGCCTATCTTGAATTCTGGGATCTTAAAATCAGAGGAAAATGCTCTACCACCTATCAATTCCTCTTGCAACCATGTATCAACATCCTTATTTGAAGACGTGCTAGGCTTTGCATTTTCCGGCAAGGAAAGTAAAATGAACTCGTTTGCGGCGTACAAAGCAGTAGCCATTATTCTCCCGTTAAATAAACCTTCTCAAGTGATTCAATGGGTCTTATAACGAGCTGCGAACCTGTCTTTCTGATAAGGAACCTACTAACCGAGATGCAAATATAATATACCTATTTGACCTTTAATGGCTGCTTTATTCCCCTTGCAGCCTATAGCATGTCGCTTCAAACGACGAGCCAATGCGCTGATTCTCAGTGAATGTAAAAGCTGCTTGCGTGGTTCGAATGTCACAAGATGTGCGAAACAGTAATTACTCGTTAAAGTATCTGTACGTAAAAATTCTATCAAATGATATTTAATTGCTTATTTCAAGACTTTACCATCAACAATTTCTTTTGATTCACCGTTAGCCAAGACTGGCTTATCCCAGGCCCACATGTTGTTGACGAATTCTTTGTCTTCTTCTTTAGTTGGGTCCAACTTAGCGTAACTGTATGATTCCCAATCTGGGGCAACGTCAAAGGCTGGAGCAAAGTCCTGACCTCTGATCATAATGGCACCAACGATACCGTTGTTGTTATTTTCACCGTAAACAACGAGACAACCAAACATGTATTTGACTGAACCAGACAGTCTATTGAAGAAACCACCGATCAAATTGTTGGACATAAAAGTCAAAGTCAATTCGTCGTTATATTTATAGTCGACTCTCCAGATAGAATATTCTTCGGGGTTGTAGTGCTCCCAAAACCATGGCAAAGCAACTGGTCTTGTGTCTTCGTTAGAGTATTTTCTCTTCCATTCGTCTAGTACAAAGGTAGGTTTGCCTAAAAGTTCTAAGGGATGTTTTGGTTTCTTTGCTTCAGCTGGAGGAGCTTCAGTCTCTTCAGATTTCTTTTCAGCCTTAGCTTGCTTTGGTGCTTCAGCTTTCTTTGGTTTTTCAACCTTTGCTTTCTTTGGTAGTTCAATCATCTTTTCAGTAGGCTGATAATCAGCGTAGGACGATGTTATGTACTTGCTGTCCTTGACAGTGAAAAACCATCTCACTAGATATGGGTGCTTAGCTCTGAAATCAGTGCCACAAACATATTTAAATGCTGTAGCCCAAAACGAGAAAGAAATGATGTCACCAACAGTGATTCTTTCTGCGGTTAAAAATGTAAAGTCCTTCAATCTTGCTTCGTAAAATTCAGCAATTTTCTCAAGTTGTTCAAGTCCAGCATCGACTTGTTTTTTATTATATGGTTTCATACCAACCAATGGGAGAATAGTAGCCATAAGAGATTCAGATAGATCGCTGTTAGCCAAAGAAGACCATCTGGTAACTTCTGTGCATTCTTTGACATTCTTTCCTAACAATTCTTTTTGGGTAGATTCATCAGCTGCGGTGGAAATCACTGTTGTGTATTGTTTTTATTTCATTGTTAGTAATTGAAGCAAATATATTGATGTTTGTTCCAAAATCGACATGGGATGAGCAAAGTCATTTCAGAATAACATAGTATCGACATATGAGTGGTTACCTTTTTGATTACCCATTCAGACAGGGATAACTGTTATAAAAAATTGTTTTCATCATATACTTTACAGCAGACACCTTCATATCGATTTCGAAACATATACCAAATGGAAAAAAAAGAATAAAAGCATACAGTAATAGACAATAGCTACTAATTCAGTCAACTTATAACCATTAGTACCAACAAAAGCTGGGATTTTACCTAATGGGAAAAGTTTTGCGAACTCTGGGGTATCGTCTCCAGCCTGAACAAACTTGACATCAATATCCAAAGCTTCAACCAAGGAAGCTAAAATTAAATATCTGGAAGATTGAGGGTGCTGATAGATAGTACCGACAGACATTGTGAATAAAATATTGACGTCGAGGGTCAATTCTAAATGAAAATGAAACTAATCACCCGTTAAATAGTTGTTGGTACGCTGGAGAGTCCCAACTTAACTTGATCGGTGGACATACCGTGAAAATTTTTCGCTTACCCGACCAAATCGCATGAGCGCCAAAAAACATTAGGTTTACCATTCAAAGCAACGACACGTACAACATAACCACTGTATGCCAATATTTATGCTCTGTCGTGCGCCAACCATGCCATCGAGCACGAATCATCACGCACCATACAGCAGGCTGTAATGCTAATCGATTGAGTTCACGCTACATGTCATAAATCCCCGTATTATGTGGTCCGTCTTCAGTTTCTCCAAACCTCTTGGAGCTTGGAACCTTCAAATCTGATTTCTTAAGTACGTTTTCCATTAGTGAATTTCTGTACCTCTCAACTTTCATGGCCCGCTCTCAGAACTCGTCGATCACACTATCAGTTTTCCCTTCGCTCAACAAGTGTGAATGACCCATCTTGCTTTTATGCACTTATTTCGTTCAATAATACACGGTACACTATGCACCACAACCGAATGCGAGACATAGCATCTCACTTGTTCTTGGAGCCATACTCTGAGAGCCACCCTTTGGGAGCCACCCTTGTTCGCTTGACCCTTCTTATCAATAGAACAGGTATTACCCTGCTCATAATTGCACCCAATCACCCAATCTGAAATTTTTCATCTTGATGAGCATCAAAGTGCGATGAGATGAGCATGGCTTATTGGGCGCAAGAGTTTTACTATTAATCAATGCCGTTTCTAGTCTTTCACTAAGAAACACGAATTGCTGTTGGATTAGATAGCTTACCATGTCGAACTCTTTGGAAGAACGTCTTCGCGCAAATTCGAATGCTTTTGAGGGACTTCTTGCATTAATTCCTGCAAAATATTACTATGATGAGGATACGCAAGAACAGTGGAAGGCAAAGAAGAAAAGCAAGTCTCAAGCAAAGGATGACAAGCAAAGGAAGCTGGATCCAGACATGATGGATCAAGGTAATATGAGTACCCTCGAAGTAATGAAGCAGAGGGAGAGCAGCTCTAAACCAGTCGTTTTGCCCGGTGAAAAGCTAAAGCAACAGCAACAGCAGCAGGAGAAGGAGGTTCCAGAAAGTCAACCAGAAGGAGCGGCCTTCGATGTTGACAGCAGCGTAGATGCAAAGGAGGAGGATGTAGGGGAACTGGCAGAAATAGAAGAAGATAGAAGTCTCAACGTAATCTTTGATGACGAAGGTAATCAAGTATCCGAAACTGGTGAGGAAGTACCTGTTGTGCAACCCGAACCGAAGCTAGAAAAACATGATACCTTAACTGGAAAACAAGAGAAGAAGAAAAATATAGACGCTCTTAGATCGAAATTGCAAGCGAAGATTCAGGATTTGAAGGAGAAAAGGAAAGCGCCAGGCTCGAAAGCTAAAGGATCACCAAGTTCGAGAGAAGCAATTTTGGCAGAGAGAAAGCGAAAACTAGAATCCAAAAGGGAAAACCAGCAGCAACAAAAGGAGGATGTCAATGAAAGCGACAACAGCGATTCAGAGCTTGATGATGAAAGCGACAATGAAAATTCGGAGCAGCAAAAGAAAAAACGTAAGCTCTCGAAAGAAGATGACGACTTGGCTTCGGGCGTCATGTTCCAAAATATCACTTTCAATGATGGTAACAGATTGACGTCAGATCTACAGAATTTAAGAAAGGGTACAAAGAAGAAAGGTCCTGCTAAGAATGATATCAAATCCCATTTGAAATTAGTCGAGGCTAAGAGAAATAAGTTGGAATCTAAAGATGAATTAGATCAAATCAAGTTCAAGGAGAAAGAAAAATGGCAGAGAGCCATGCTACAGGCTGAGGGTGTTAAGATAAAAGATAATGAAAAACTCCTTCGAAAGGCGTTAAAGAGGAAGGAGGCAAAGAAAAGAAAATCATCCCTCGATTGGAAGGAGCGTCAAAGAGTAGTGACAGATACGAAAGCCGAGAAACAGAAGAGAAGGGAAGAAAATCTACAGATTAGAAAAGACAATAAGGGTGTTAAAAGATCTAAGCAACAGAAGATGAAGCGCAAATTCAATGGCTCTGTAGCGCCAAAGAAAAGTAGAGCTGGTTTCGAAGGTCGCTTGAAAAGTGGCAAGAAAAAATAAATTAAGTCATATTAATCATTTTTCCAGGAAATTAATGTAATCATATATCCTATCTCAGTGCATAAATATTATAAAGTAGATTAAAAGAATATATCTTGAATTATTAATGTTTTTTTTCCGTCTTTAATTCTGACATCAAAGTTAAAAAACGGCAATGGAAAGGCTAGATGAAATTTTTTTTAGAAGTCATCGCTTCAATAGAAATGCAAACAACTGTTCTTCTAGCACCGGAGTATTGTGCCAATGTTTTTAAGGCAACCATTGCATGCAACCCGTCTTCTCATTCGGATTCATGTTCGCTTTTATAGGAAAAGAAGACTGCTGGGAGGTAGTCATATTCCATCATTACGAATCAATAATAGTTTACTGGAAAAGAATGGAATTACAAATACATCTGGGGTCCAGAGCCCTGAGGAGTTCGAGAAAACCTTAAAATCAATGGGATTTGAAGAGATCGATGCAAGAGACTCCGTTCAAGATTTGCTGCTTGGCTACTTAAAGCACGCTGCTTCGGGATTTAAGAAAAGCTCAAGTAATTTGAAGATGCTGCAAAAGAAATTGAGCACGAAAGATCAGGATGATGATTCAAAACTTCGATTTCTATTTGACTACCTGATTAAAGAAAGTGAGCTGGAGATACGAAGGTTACAAACAATGAACAATGAAGCTCTGACGGAAAAATATAAAAGCTTTGATTATAAAGAGACATTGAGCAAAACCATCGAATCTGAGAGTCAGTTGGAGCAAGGTCTTTTGGGTGGAATTTTCAAGAGTCCCGGTGATAGTGAAGAGGCGTATTTGACAAGCACTGATTTTATATATCAAATTTTGACCGACTTGAATAACAAAAATGACCCGAAATTCTTACCCGTGGAACAACTGGTTCAAGCGTTCGAACTGGCAAAAATGGTACCCATTGAAGGCAGGCGTAAAAGAGGAATTTTTCTCGCTGGTAACTTAATATACCAGCTGGGGAATGTTAGGATGGATCCAGTAAACGAATCATTCTATATTGACTCCTTGGTCAACTATGGCCTATATAAGAAAGCTTTTGGTCTTTTCGAAAGTAACAAAGAGAAGGTCAAACAGCGATGGTGGTACGAAATGGGTATGATGATAGCATTAAGGGCCAACTATTTGCGAAAATTTGATACATTACTAAATATGGTCGATTTGACGTTTAGCGAGTACCCATATGTCAGCCCCAAAGTTTTAAAATTGGCAATCAAGAAAAAACTGCTGCTCAGGGATTTCGAAAGTGCTAACAAGTTGACGCTTAGATTTTTGAATATCATCGAAACTACTGGCTGCAAGATATCTAGCGAATTATTGAGATCAACTCAAAAATTGATCACATTCGAATCCGATGAGACAGCTGAGAAGTTTCTAAATGAATTAGAGATACCTAGTGATCAGGATTTCGTTGATATTATTCAGTATCATCTATTCAGAAAGAATCATGAATTCGCATTCAACTTAATGGCTCGATACCTCGAAATGCCTGGCATAATGGACGATAATTATGAATTCTTGATTACTCAAATGAAGCTTTATCTTTTGAAGAATTTTGATTGTTTGAAACAGATTTTAGAGCCACGTTTAGCTCCAGCATCCGCGAACAAACGTTTGTATGATTTGGAGATGTCTTTTAATAAGATCTTAAGTGTGCTTAATGTGCACGTCTCTAAATATCAGGAAGTGCTATTTGATAGCGTAGAATCACTGACAGCCAACAGTGCTTTGAGATCGGTTGTTGAAGATTTTGTCATCACAAGTACAGCTGGTTCTGTAGGTAATGATGAAAAAATGTCCCATTCAAAGAGACTTCACTGTCTCTTGAAGATGTTGCTGGCGAGCGGGAAAGAAGCGGAGGCTTTGAAAATTTTGTCAAGAATGGAGGTAGCAAATTCAGATTCTAATAAATTGGAGAAAACTGCCCAGAGTTCTCTCTTTCTGGAGAATAATGCCCATCATTACGCGCAATTTGTTGAATATTACACAATAATGACAAAGAAGTCCCCCCATAAAAAGGAAAAATACTACGAAGAGAAGATATCTGCTCTCTTGAAGCAGATGAATGAGTCAAAAGTGTCTACTAACGCAGTGCTTATGACTAGACTTCTCATTTTTTACCGAGAAATCAATAATTTCGATGAATGTTTCAAGTTGATAAATGGACTTTTGAAAAGCAAGGAGATGAACGACTCAGTTGCAGAGGCCAACAGGACTAACCTTTACAATAGAAGAGATATTACTCGACCGCTATATGTTGAGATATGGAAAGCGTATTCTAAATATTATAAGATTTTTACAAGAGAATTGGAGAGGGTTGAAAAGAAATCGAATTATATAGGCTGGAAAATGAGAACAAGCGACATGATCCAAAATACCAAAATTCATCCTGAATTTTGTATCCGTACCGTATTTTTTAACATGGTTCACAATGATAACATATTACCGGATATCCGTATGTATTATGTTATTTTACTGACTTTTATGAGGCGAAGAGATTGGCCTGCCATACCTGCTATTTTGATTTCAATGACAAAGAGACATGGTCTGGAGATTCCGGATAGTTTTGTGAACTATTTCATGAAAGGATTAGAAAGAGAGTTCATTTTGTTAAGCAGTAAATCTATGGAGAGCGAAGGTCAGAGCACGGCAGAAGCGAAGACAAACTCAAGGAAATTGCTACTCGAACACAAAAAGTCAGGTAAGATATTCGTACCACAATCCAATCAACCGGACACAGCGAAAAAACTTTTGGAACAGATGCAATTCTTGTTCCAATTGATAAATTCAGAGACGTACTCCATTACAAACATTAATGCTGCCATGGAAAAAATGGGCATATTCTTATAATGCAAATCTAGATTATTAAACATTTTAGATACTTGTAAATAAAAATCAATTTCACAATTTATTTCTTACTTAGTTTCAACCACTTTGGTACTTTTTTTTCACCCGAAAGCCCTCGTGAGGATTGCTGCTTCGGTCCACTAGCAGGCTTTGAAACGTTCTCTAATTTGTCAGATGGTTCCGACCCAATACCTATGTGATCCAATTTTACATCTTCTGCTTCATTTAGCCCCCTGGCTTCTGCTAGAATCTCCTTTTTTAAGAACGGTCCCTCTTTCTGAGATTCGAATAGAAGTAAAGTTCTCAGCCCAAATTTCAGATCCTCTCTTAGCTTTTTATCAGAAGGCAGAAGTGACTCATAAGGATGAGAGATGGATAGAGTGAAGAGAAAATCATCATGAACAAGAGAACTTGCTACCACTTGATAAATCTTTTGAACATTGTCTCCAGGTGCAAAAATAGCTTCTATATGACTAAGATCGGGGAATCTAATCCTCACATGACATTCGATTACTTCTGACTGATTGAGTAGAGATGCCTGTTTTTCCCTCATTCTTTTGGAAGTCATTGGGCCACCAAGAGTGCCTGTTTGCTTAGAAAGAAGCTGTTGATATATTCTAGCATGAGCAACCGTCAACTCATAGTCATCCTCCTCATCATTTCCTATTTGTGCATGGAGCGGCACTGTTGGAGGAACGAATGCTGATATTTTATGTAACTCATGAGTTTTTTCCTTTCTTGGAATTCCCACTTCGATAGCAGGGCTTTCGTCTTGGATAGCATCATGATTATGGCCAACTGCCTCGACAGGAATTTTATTCGCAGGCACATACAGCTTTAAAAGTGCAGATTCCTTGACACCCAAAGTACTCAGAGTGTTAGATTGAAGTTCAGGGTACGGAATAATTTTTGAGAACACTTGTAACTTGGTTTCTTCGGGATCTAGAGACCAAGAATGTTTTTCAGCCAGGCTACCTAGAACCTGTTTTATACTGCTGTTAATATCTACCTTTTCGATAACCGTATCATGTCCAGTTACTTGCAGCTTGATCCTAACAAAATGAGGCTTTCTTGCGGAATCATCAGCTCCTGTCTTCATAACTTGCTTCAATTCTAACTTTGCCCCTGCAGATAAATTCATCAATCGCCATGGAAGATCCAAAGCCAAGGGTTTTTCTTTACTTGTCAGCACCCATGAGCTTGTTTCACTTGGGCTTTCCTCGTTTAACAGCTTGAAATGTTTCAAACTGTCCTTTAGCACATCGTTGAGAACAGTGTTGGCGCTGACTTTGATCCTGAACGTCGAAAAATTGTGATCAACTGTGACAGCAGACATAGTTATATTATATTGAACTTCTTAAAGCTTATAAGAGATGTAATTAACGTCTTTTAGGTTCAGGCTCACACAACTTGCTCTCTATTTTCTGCTGGCATTTTGAACCGTTTTTTTCTTATAGCGATGCTACTTATGGAGATGAATCTGAGTAGCAGTGTAAGGGCACGAGATCATAAAAGGATTCCGAAGACTTTTGTCATCAAGAATCGATGCTATTAGATCCGTCTATTAGGCTAAGAGAAGCAGTTATTGCCGGTAACCTCCTTATAGTCAAGAGACTACTGCGCAGATTCCCTGATTATCTTACTAACATTGATCCCACAAACGGCTGGACTTCTTTACATTATGCAGCATTCCATGGCCGATACCTCATATGTGTTTATCTTATACAGCTAGGTCATGATAAGAGAGAAGTTATGAGGACATTTAATGGGAACAATTGCGTTCATTTGGCATTAATGAATGGTCACGAGCAGACTACCCATCTTTTATTACAACATTTTCCCCAACATATTGATCGTCCTGGACAGCATGGGAGAACACCAGTTCATATCGCCTGTCTGCATGATTATTACCAATGTCTTAGTCTTCTGATGGGTGTTGGAGCTAAATTGAAACTACCAGATGACTATGGGGAGACACCATTGCACATTTGTTTAGAATACGGAAGTATAAACTCTATGAAGATGCTAATATTCAATGGTGGTGTTGTAGATGATAGTGTAAGGAATAACTATAACTGGCGGCCTAGTGACGTTGCTGAGACATTTGAAATAAGCAAACAATACACCAAATTTCTAAAAGAATCACAAAACCCAGATTTACCAAGACGATCGAGCTATAGTTCTTTCAGAACGCCAGTTTTATCTTCAAAACCTGCCTTTGAGGACGGGCCATCGCCTGTTTTAGCTATGAACTCACCTTACTCATTATACACACCAACCGGTGCCCATATTCAGCTCTCCAAGATATCGACGTCGCGACCCTCTGGTATTGGCGTTAGTTCTAAATCACCTATAGGCAATCAGTCATTCCATTCAAGACTTACTTCCAAAGACTCTTCATTGAATACATCTAGTTCGTCAGTTAACAAAAAAGATGCTTCCAACGTGAGTTCGAATGCTAATGCGAAATCAAACCCAAATCCGCAATCTAATACACATGGAAATTCAAAAGGTAATGTCATCGAGAAGAAAACGACGAGATCTACCTCTGAAGGATCGCCCGTAAAGAAGTTGGATGACAGGAGGCCAAGAAATGCAGAATATATAAACAAATTCCTGTCGAGCGGTACTAGTGCTGATGAACTGTCTACGGACCACATACAGGAACATGAAAAAGATAAAGAAAGCCCCAAAGAAAAACTAAAAACGAGAAGAAAAATATCATTATTAAATATCCCAGTAGCCAAGTTGAGACATAACGACGAAGAAGCAGAGCAAGTATAGCATTTGTAGGAAAATTCAGTGAAGGAATATAATGAAAGCCAATCGGTAAAGTTATGCCAACCCAATATTGAATTTACAATTACTATTTGAACACGTAAGACCTCCATATGCTCTTCGTATGTCAACTCCTCTTTAACAATTAAAATTTAAGAAAAGATTTTGCAGAGGGGGAAAATTCTCCACTGTCTGATCACTACGTTCATCATTCATATGTGTGCGTAATCTTTTTCAAAATGTCAGAAATAAAATTGACTAATATCAAGAGAGGGTTGGCGACAAACAGAAACAGATTTTTGATATATGTATATTAGCTTTTATGCATCAGAAACACATATCTCAACTGCTTTCTAACTTTCAGCTACTCACGCGAAGGCCCGAATGCTCGCAGTAATATCTGAGCATTATCTGTAACGCCAGGATCGTTATCACCCCTATACCAGCTCTATTACTAGTAAATTAGTGGCTAATGGAGCTATAATGAAGGGCAAGATAACCAAATCAGGCGCTCGCTACTATTTTGAATTTTCAACTGTCCAGATCGCACTTTTTAAAGAGTTTAGCCATTCCGGACGCCATCTGCCTCTTGAGACACCTAGGCTCTTCCTCTGCTGTTACCATGCCAGTGGAAAGCTGGACAGTCTCAATCAAAGGGGCAAGGGGCTCGTACAAAATCTTGGCACAAAGAGCTGCATATATCAACTATTTGGATTGTAATCACTGTGATAAGTTCTGCATAATTAAATTTCAAGTCGATGCATCAATCATTCCTAAAATGCGCAAGAAAAACTAATTTAATTCATACTTGCTCATAACTAAGCAATTTTTGTGCTTGGCTAGCTTAATAGCCCAATTCTTTATCTCCAAACATTACAGCTGCATAATGAGCTTGGATTTAGCACCCTGATTGAGAGGCATTTGATCCGGGATATGTGCTTTCGGCTCTGGCACTAAATAAAACTCAATGCGATGCGTCCTACAGAAAATTGCAGTTTTAGTTAATTGTGAAGTAGCTAGGTTCGATGACACTCGGAAAAAGCTGGCAAAATGGAGTTTTTGTGCAGAACAAGTTACAGACAGAGAAACATATGGGGTTCATTCGAGCAGTAACATGTCGGGGTCCATCAAAAACACAGGATATATTGCATCGAAGCAGTTTAGTGACATAATTAAGAACAATTTTAAACAACGTCAGGATGCTTCCAGATTGCACGAATGTCACGTCAATTGCAGCTGTTAAGTCATTCCATCCGCACCCTTGCGCGCTCTGTCAGAATAGAATATGTCTTTATTTATATACTATGTAACCCTGGGCAAAAAAAAATCATAAATAGGAATGCTAAATTTATTTCTTATTAGCGAAAACAACACCTTTTTCGATGTTCTTCTTCAATGTTTCCTTTGCCTTAGCAAGTAGCTCTTCTTCTTCTGAAGAAATCTCGCCAATTGTGTGAATCTTCACAGCACCGCTTGGGCCCAAAGTGACTGGAGAAGCAAAGAACTCGATACCCTCAGATTTGTACAATGGTGAGTCAACATAGGTTGCTTCGATGACATCCGATTCACCGTCGAAGCCAGCCATGACAGCGTTTGCAAATTTAGCACCTGCTTGAGCCATCGATAAGGTAGCCGAGCCAGCACCACTCTTTGCTTGGACAACTTCGTCACCACCGAACTGGATTCTGTGGATCAGAGCGTCTCTCTGCTCCTTGGCCATGTCCTTGTGTTTGCTCTGCGAGATCAATGGGATGATAGTAATGCCTGAATGTCCGCCAACGACGTTCACTTTCTCTTGAGTAGGGTCAGTGTTCTCCACCTCCGAGATGAATCTGGAAGCTCTGATGGAGTCCAAGGTGGTCACACCGAACAGTTTCTTTGGATTGTAGACACCTTTAGCCTTCAAAACCTCGGCAACGATTGGCACCGTCGAGTTGACCGGGTTGGAAATGACCAGCACAGCCGCATTTGGGGCTGCCTCGGCGGTCGCAGACGCTAGATCGCGCACAATGCTTGCATTGATCGCAAACAAATCGTCACGAGTCATACCTGGCTTTCTTGGCACTCCTGCGGGGATCAGCACAAGGTCGGTGTTGTCCAACGCCTGATGCAGCCCGTTCTTCTCCTCCGGCGTGAAGCCCTTGACAACCGAGTTGGTTGGAATGTGCGAGATGTCTGTGGCGACTCCCTTGGCGCCTTTCAGATCGTACAGCCTCAAATCCGTGACCTTGTGATTCAATTTCAACAGCAGAGATAGCGGCTGACCTATACCACCGCCTGCACCCAACACCGTGACCTTGTATGGACTGACTCTCGAGGACGAGAACGCACGTCTAGCAACTCTTGACAACATTACACCTAAAATAACAATAACTGATACCTGATCTATCAATTGAATCCAGATGGCTCTCAGGATCAGCTTTTCAGATTTGCCTCAGAAGACCTATATATGTCAAGTATATATACAATTATCCCACGGTTTGCTGACCAGCTGCACTTGCCGGCCCCTTCTCTGCCATGCCTGCAGCTCGGCAACTAAAAAACGCGCTGTTTGGCTCCCGCCGCGCTGAAACGACGACGCGCAGACGACGCGCGTCGGCTGCCACACATGAAAAACTTATTTGACCAAACGCGTGACCCTCGCTATCAGCAAAATCTCGGTACCGACGGCGGGGCCAACGCCGAGCCGGCACCGCTGACGTAGGGGGCATGTTCCGTCGCACGGCGATTTGCGGGGTGTGTGGGGTGTGGGGGTGGGGAGCTCGTTGCACGTGCAGTGCTGCTTTTGGTTTTAAAAAAAATACGTCATTTTCGTACGTAAGTAGGGACAGGAGGGGGGGGATATATAACGTTATAGAATCATTGTGCAGCAGCAGCCTTCTCGCGGTCGATTGCCGCAAACATGGTGTTGACGCTGGACCCGACATACAATTGCAGTTGTTGTCTCGTTGCCGGGATGATCTTGCAGCGCACGAGGACGTCGCTATTTGGCGACTCTTTGGCCTTTCGTTCGTAGGCTTGAAATCTATGGCAACCGCCGAACGCGAAGTAATACGTCTCGCCGTTCTCTCTCACGGCCATGACGTCTATCGGTGGTAATTTACCATCCAGCTCTCTGGCCTCCTCGATGGTGCATGTTTTGCTTTCGGTAGGATTACCGGCCATGGTGTTGACCATGGCGTCTATTTTGGCGTAGTCGAGCACGGGCGCGATGGGCCTTCTGATTTGGGCCAGGGGCACCTCTCTGACTTGACCCAGGGAGCGAGTTTGTATGGACATTTTGGAAATCACGTGATGTTTGGAGGCTTCGGCAGGCCTCGTGTTGTGTGTCTTGGTCGGGTTTTTCTTGGTTTCGCTTATATATGCGCCCTCTTCACGGCTGGCGCGCCGCGCTTCGGCGGATTTCGTAAGCGAGGCGATCACAGCATTAATAATAATTCTTCGAAACCCCGGCCACAAAACACAGCGCACGTCCGTCGTCTACAGTATACCGCTTTTCTTCAGATTTTGCTGTGTAATCAGATCTGTGACCGCGCCCAAAACAAATTTCATCGTTTGTGTGTCGGTCGCACACGTCCTCTTTACGTAGATGGGCTTGTTATACCGGTTAAGGCTGAGAAACAAGTTCTCGAAGTACTTGATGCCAGATTCACAGTCACCCACCCTGCCCCGGTAGTCTGAGAAAAACTTCCGTATGGGCGTCCTCTTGACTTTCTCCTCGAAAATATCCATCTTGTTCAGAAATAGAATGAAAGGCGTGTCGCGGAACCACTTGGAGTTGACCAGCGTGTCGAACAGCATTATCGACTCGTGCATCCGGTTCACGCGCTCATCCTCGAAAAGCATCTGGTCGTATTCGCTCATCGCCAGTACGAAGAGGACGGCAGTGATGCCTTCGAAGCAATGGATCCATTTCTTGCGCTCCGACCGTTGGCCACCGGCGTCAAACACTTTGAATTTTGATGACCCGATTGTGAACTCGTTCTCAGTTATTCCTGTGGTCTTTATTCGACCCTTCAAGATGTCTTCATCCGAACATATGTAGTTTGGCTGGGCGAAATTCTCTAAATGCTCGAAATAATACGGCGCAGAGCTTTCCAATTGAAATTCGTTAGACCTTGCGAAACATTGCTTAATACCCTTATCTCCTGTCCACAGCTGTTTTATTGCAAAAGCGACTTCTTGGTTGTTGGTGTTGCACCTCTGTTGCTGGTCTTTGACGAATATTTGATCATCAACCGCAGTATCGTCGAGATTCTTGGAAATTTCATTCAGATCGAGCTGAGTTCCACACCCATCTAGTGAATCCTCCGAAGCAAAGGCTCGCACCTGTCCCGTGCTGCTGACCCTCCGTTTTGCTTCATATCTCTCACTATATTTCAAAACGTAATCGCTTAAAAATTCTGATCCGCCAGCGATGTTCGCATCTATATAGTCCAGTGGTTTAGCTTTCAATAGTACCCTTTTACAGTGAAAAAGATCGCTGTTATTTACAGGATCATCACAGTCGAGCGCGATGCCAAGCTTCCTAGCCTGGATAACTAGTATCTTCATCGACTGGATTGCATCTGCCCAGATTACCTGGGTGTATTGCTGTCTTTCCTGGTGGGTGAAGCCGCCTTTGTGCAGTAATTTTAGTTGTTTTAACACAGTCGATTTTCCAGATTCGCCTGCTCCGAGCAATAACAACTTTATCTCATTTTTATTACACTGCTTTTCTCTCTGTAAAGACTGTTCAATCGCATCATTTGCCCTCTTGCTTTGTAAAAAGGGATCATTTTCATCGTCCAAGACTTGCGTACTTGCGTTGCAACCCATGGCTCTTATTATCGGTCGATTAGATTTCGCCCTTTGATAGCGCAAGCAAACAGGGAGAAAGAGATCGAATAAGAATCATGTGTGTCATATCCTTCATAAGTATTTATTTGATTCATAGATTCACACGGAATGGTACGGTAGGCATGCATCCTCAAGAATGCATCTGGCATGGTCTCTTTGTTTACTGCCATGAGGATGTCGACTTTTTGAGGTACTGTATATGATGAAACGGCGGAAGGTCCGCGCACGTACTCTGCACTAGGTTGAACGCTCATAACAGAAATAATGATTAGTTCGTATTCTTGAGGCCACATGTCCACCTTAGGACCAAATACTGCTGCTTGCACTGGATTTGCAGAAAATCCCTATGGACTCCTCATTTAGCTAAGCAATAGTCCGAAAGTCGTATGTCACCTCTTGCAATTCTCGCTGCTGGAATCAAGCTCCAAGAATGCTGCATATATGTATTTGTTTCAAGTAAGGGTCTCGCAGCGACAATCTTTGAAACCGCTTATCGTCCGTGCCGTCATTGGTTAACATGTGATAGGCATCTATCCAAAACATCTTGATTACCGGTTATTTCACACCTGCCAGAAGAGATTCTGTAGGCGAGTTAAGCCAAAGACACACTCCCGAGGGCCAGCCACGCTTCGGAGAAGTACTGAAAACTCCTGCAAATCACAGTTGCTCAATTTTTCACGTCTATAGGACAGTGTTGAAGCAGTAGTACTCGATCAAGTAGTGCTTACCGAAGAACTCATCCATACCTTGTTGTTACTCACGTGACTCTGCCCGATAAAGCGTTTCGACGTTCAATAGGACGAGACTGTTTTCAGTTGTGAGTATGGGCGTTCCTCCTTGAGAAACGATCGATCCACTACGTGAAGCGGATATGGTTCGTGATTCTAATTCATCTGACTTTGGTGGCGATCAGGAAAAGTGTCCCGTTGACCACACATCAAGAGAAGTATGGTTGAAGCAAGTGCATGGGAATAGTAAACACGAGCAAGAAGAGCAAAAGTGCCCTGTCGACCACAATAGTAGAAAAATTTGGTTACAAAATACTCATGGGTCTAAAGTTCCCGAAGAAGTTGAATGTTCCGCTGACCAAATAGCAGCAGCCCCTGTATATAAAACAAATATTGAGCTGCCAGAGGAACGTGAGGTTTCGTCTATACCAAGAACTGGAACAGGTTCGAACTGGATCTATCCATCAGAGAAGCAGTTTTATGAAGCGATGTTACGAAAAAACTGGGATCCCAAATCTGATGACATGAAGACTATAATACCATTACATAACACTGTGAATGAAAGAGTGTGGAATTATATCAAGGTATGGGAACAAGATCAAGGCGGCGAATCCTGCGGTGGTATCAAATTGACTAGCTTCAAAGGTGATTCCAAAAAGTTGACTCCTCGAGCATGGTTTAGAAGCTCAATCTTGGGTCTTGCCAAACCTTTTGATAGACATGATTGGACCGTCGATCGATGCGGGAAAAATGTAGGCTATGTTATTGATTTTTACAATGAAGATGACGAAAAGCTGGGTCCAAGGATTTACATGGACGTACGTCCAAAATTGAACACCTTTGATGGCTTTAAGTTGCGTATTATCAGAGCTTTGGGCCTTTGAATCTATATTTATGAATCGGTTGCCATTTTATTTTGGGGGCGAATAATATAACGTGTAAATAATCTAAAATTTTCTTGAAGAATGAGATATAATTGTTGATATATACAGGAAAAAGATGATTTATCTAAAGACTTCCAGCAGCACTAAAATTTTGACCCATTTTTTGCATATTTTCTCCAACTTTGACATTGGTTTCGAAGTATTTCGCAACGCATCTATCTAAACAATTGGATTCATTCTTGTTTAGCTCACCTTCATTGTAACTTGAGCTTATACATTTCTTATGACAATTATCCACCAGTTTGTTGAACATATCGGTAACAAGGTCCAATTCAGCTTCTGCAGCTTGAATCTTTTGGTCAGATGAGATCTGTGGTTGACCACCACCTAAACCTAAAAATGACATTGTTTGGAGGTTATTTGGCTTTCGCTGCTGCCAAATGGCTGTTAATCTTGAACCTTCCAATGATCATTTTTCAATATAGAAAGCAAATAGTTTCAAAAATTTTCAAACTGGTGTTACCCTCACAAAACTTGAGGGCGGTAGAAGACCACTGCCGATAACAATTAAGACTGCTATAAGTAAATTGAACTATGTAGTGCTATTTGCATATTAGAGGCAGCCAGGTGTCAAAGTTTTACACATTCCTGTTGGGATTTGGGGCATCTTGGAATGCGACTTCAGCGGAGAGTTTATCTTTTCCTTCTTCTTGATTGTCTTCATCGTCTTCGTCGTCTTCGTCATCTTCGTCATCTTCGTCATCTTCATCGTCTTCGTCATCTTCATCATCTTCATCTTCATTGTTGGTGGCACCATCTTCCACTTCATCTTCATCTTCATCTTCCTCGTCCTCCTCATCTTCAGCTGCATCGTCTTCTTCTTCGTTCCCGCCTTCCGTAGGCTTTCGTATTTCGCTTATCTTACGTCGTAGTATTTCTACAATATCATTCCATTCTCTCATCCCCCCCATACCAATATCGCCACATATAAGTACTTTTTCAACGGGCTTTAAAACAGTTATATAAGGGGCATCTTCTTGTAAGATTTTCAAATGTGTCTTTGTCATTGGATTAATGTACATGAACGTGTTCATAGCCGGTGCAACCAAAACTGGCGTGGTCGGAGTCCAATCCCTCAATACCGATGTCAAAAGATTATCACATATACCATTAGCCAATTTTGCCAATGTATTTGCTGATAACGGAGCAATCAAAAATACATCTGCCCATTTTCTCATCTCATGATGTAGAACAGGGTCGCCTAATTTTTTGAAGCCAAACCATGCATCTTCTTCTCTCCAAATTTTGACATGCGTAGATATTTTCAGGCCTTTCAAGAAATGCTCTGCAGGTTTGGTAACGAGCAGCTGAATGGAAACTTTTTCTGGTGTATAAATTTTAAACAGCTTGTCAATTATTAGTGGAACTTTTATTGTAGCAACGGACCCTGTAGCACCAATTAAAATGTGAAGCTTCTTGTCATCTTCTTTCTGAAAAAATTCAGTAAACGGCACTTTGGGGCCTGTAAATTGTTTTATGACCTCTCTTTTCGGTAGTGGACCAGCGCTAGTTGCTGGTGTTATACTACTACTGGGACTTATGTTTTTTGATTTTGGTTCAAAATATATGAAATCACCTGGCATGTGTACAATAGAATTTTTCTCCTCGGAAGGTGACTCCGTATAACTCAGTTGTTCAGAACTGCTATTTGGTGAGGTTGTTTGAGAGGATTTTCCTGGTTTGGCGCTTATAGAATACCTGTGATGAGGCATTTTTGCCTCATTTGGGACAGTGAATGAAACAGCACTGCACGAAGCTGAGCCATATGGAGTGTTTGATGAAAGACCATTGATGTTCTTCAACGTTGGCCTTTCTGAAGTGTCTGTTACTATTTTCAATTTCCGTTCTAAGGCATTATAGTTATTTGTGCTTTGAGTCGTTCCTTTGTATTTGTCAAAGGATGTATACTTGGGTATGGAGCCACTCGAAGTAGAGGACAATAATGATGGCCTGATATTCCCTTTTTCATATTGCCCTTCGCTTTGGTTTTGGCTTTCGCTCTGGCTTTTGCTTTGATTATATGGCCCCACAGGTTGCTGTTCTTTTGTTCGTACCGTGCAGCTGGTGCTTTCCTTATATCTGTTATTCAAAATTGAAACTGGCCTTGATGCTTCAGCCGTGGTAGCATTTATGCTGCTCACGGGATGAAGACTTACTTCGGATTGCGAGTCTGGATCCCTACCGCCGGATGATGCCATGATTTATCTTCAATAAAAGCGAGATAGTATTAAAGTAGATGCGGGAATATATCTATGAGCTGAGAGTCTATATTCACACAATATGGGCTTCTAAACACCTTTCTGTAATAGCTACTTTCCAATTAGTGTTATTTCACTTTTATTTTCTCTTCCCGTCTGATGCTTTTCGTTCACTATACAAGAAAGCGTGGAGCGAGAAAAATTGGCCACGCTGATTTAATAAAGATCAAGGTAACTAACTGCCTTGTTTATTGCATTTGCAACACCCCGAGTAAGGGACACTTGCAAGGCTAATGGAGCGTCTTGACTGGAACAATATTGCACAGGTTTGCTCTTCTGTGCAGGTAATGCAGAAATAAAAGCATGAGAGCTAGCACGCACTAAATTATCGTGCAAAAAGAATGAAAGTCTATTTAACTTTTGCAAGTTGTTCAATATCTATATGAAATATTTAGCATGATTTCCGTATGGCGAGTTTTCTTCTATTCGGGGATCAAGTGATGCTGTTGGGACGTGGCTGAAAGATGACATACTCATACTGGTGCCGGCGTTTTGTCTAGGTTGAGATTGGTCTAAAGGGCTTCTGGCAGCGTTTTTGTTTTGCTCGCTAGGATAATTTTTTCCTAACTTTAACATTGATAACAGCGATGATTCGAGACGTTTGATTGTATATGTTCCATGCCATTCTCCGCATGTATTGCTTTCTGAATTTGCAAAATCACTCTTAGCGCTGGAATCAATTATCGACGGTAGGCTTTGGTCATTCTCAATATCATCTGAGTTTAGTGCGAATGCAGCTCTTGACAGCTGAGTGCACTTCTTTTTATTTTGGCATAAATTTTGTCGTTTTTCCTCAAGATGTGACGTCGCCGGATAGGACAGCTCACAATTATTGATATTTTGTATCGAAATATCGCCTAATGACGGCTCGTCTCGATAATCATATTCCGTTACTGTGTCACTTTCCTCGCCTTCATCAAAACAGCTTCCATCTGCCGTGTAGTCTCCGCTGATGATTCTCAACTCAGACAACACGGCCGTTTTACCGAAACTGTCTTCGGGTACACGTTCTGCTCCACTTGGAGCGGTTTTTATTCTATTTTTCCACCTTCGTATAGTATGAAATTCTTTCTCCCTTCCAATGCTTTTTAGTTTCTGCCTGAAAGAGTTCCTCTCTGAGACATATCTTATTGACTCATTTGCTTGTGAACTATGATCTCTACGTTTTGTACTCCTAAAAGGCCTCTGAAAAAACCACTGGGAACGATAGCGCCCATGGTAGCTCTCCTTCATCTACTCTGATGGTGATGACCATATACTTTGCCTTTTGTAGATTTATTTAGCATATTTTAGTGACAAGCATGATACCATTTATTTTGTGTCGCTGGAAATTTGATATTTCTCTACGCTAGCTAACATAATGTGGCAGAAGCATAGAAAAAATGAAAAAAATGAATAAGATCAGTTTAACTCACACAACAGGGGATCATAAAAGGCTAGTGTGACAGGAAGTATGGCGAAGCAGTCAATGCTAGCGAAGGGCGCGCTAGCTGCTTTGGATATGTATTGCCGTAAAGCTAATACTCGCTCATTAAAACGACTCGCCTACTCTTTAGGGGCCGGTATAGGGACTAATAAGACGACTATGAGAACTAGGATAATGAACCAGGTTATAACTCTGGAGGAATTGAGGGCCCGAAAGCTTGAAGAAGGTAAAGTATCTGTCATGTCTCTTGATCTTGGAATCTCAAACTTTGCTTATACAACTTTTAACATAAGGGCGGGAGATCCATTACCCGAGTTGGTGGCATGGAATAAGTTTCAATTGGAAGAGGAGTTTTTAACATCAAATCATCAGCAGAAAATTTCTCTGCACCCATCAGTCACCTCTCAAGTTGTGTACGACTTGTGTGAATTCTTAACATCGCAGAAGTTGCCTGACATGTTTACTATTGAAAGACAAAGAGCTCGATCGATGTCTTCAAGAACAATACTAGAGCCTATTTTGAAGGTTAATATATTGGAACAAATTTTATTCTCCAATTTATTGAATAAAAAAAGGTACACTAAAGACAGTGATTTGAATTATATGGTAATATCATCTGATCCGCAACGGATGACATCTTACTGGTGCTCAGTTATACCAATCAAAAATGACATTAAAAATGCTAATTCGAACGAGGAAATTCAAGATCCAAAGTCAAATATCACGTCAAACAGGCTTAGTAAAATAAATAAAATAAACATAGTGAAAAAAATTTTAGAAGGAGCTATGGGTATTGGTGACCACAAATACATAACTCTGACACCAGATTGGAAAAACAGATTTGAGACCGTAATTTCAGGTAATCCAAAATTCAAACTCTATGATTGTGCACCTTTAGGCCCGACCGCGGGAATAAAAAAAGATGATGATCTAGCAGATTCGTTTTTACATGGCTTAGCGTGGATGGAATGGCTAGCATTCTACGAGCAAGTTCGCGATATAGTGATGAGAAAAGAGGGTAGATATGATCAAGAGGTGCTTACCGCCTTCAATGATGTTATAAAGAACAATAAACTTGATACAAAAGAAATTGCTACGCTGATGACAAGTCGTTAGCACTGTAAATAAAGAATAGAGAGTTTAAAAATGCTACCGGGGCGGTTATAGGTCAGAAACATTAGCATGGTAAATATTATTACTTAAAATACACACTAATGTGTGCGGAGTGTTGCTCGCTACCGTTACCCAGCCTTTAAGTCACGATACTGAAGTGCTGAAATGAATTCTCAGTATGAAGATAACACAATAGAATAAGGGCAGGATCGAAGCAGTTGCATCAATTCAAGGTTTCTAGATCGTTGCATCGAGGACAATGAATTTGAGAGTGGAGCTTACAAGGTTATTGAACCTCTTTTTTGTTCTTTCTTCAGCGTTTATGTTTTGGAAGGGGCTTTCATTGGCAACTAATTCACATTCACCAATTGTAGTAGTCTTATCAGGCTCGATGGAACCTGCATTTCAAAGAGGCGATGTGTTATTCTTATGGAATAGGAATGAAAGGAGCAAAGTTGGCGATGTGGTTATTTACGAAGTTGAAGGTAAATCAATTCCAATTGTTCATAGAGTACTAAGAGAGCATCACAGCGAAAAAAACAATAAGCAGCTATTATTAACCAAGGGGGATAATAATGCTGGTAATGATATCCCATTGTATGCAAATAAAAAAATATATTTACAAAAAGAAAGTGATATTGTCGGAACAGTTAAAGGCTATATTCCGCAAGTTGGTTATATAACGATTTGGATTTCCGAGAACAAATATGCAAAATTCGCCATGATGGGTCTTCTGGGGCTAAGTGCATTGTTGAGTAACGAATGATGATTTCTTTCAACTTCCCAGTTCATTAGTAAATAAATATCTAAATAAAAACGCATCCACCTATCTTCACATGACATATCCTGGGTTAGTAGTCTAATTCGACGGTAGGTGTTAGTGGCCTTTTTTTAGAATTTTTTGGCACAGTCGTGTTGTAACTTGATGCTGCTGATACGCACTCTGCTAAAAATTCCTCGTAAAGTTTCTTTACTAGCGTGTCTTTGCTGCAGAGTTCTTTGAATTCCAGGGTTTCCTTAATTTGTACATGAGCTATATCCCAAGTCGGCTTGACTTTTGTATTCCCATAGTATCGATGCAGCATGTGTTTAAACATGCGCTTCTTCTGTTCCCAGATCGTTTGCTGCATTTCAGCTTGTTGCCTGATAGTTTCCTTCCTCATAAAAAGCAGCTGATCTATAATAAGTTCCATATCTTTTTCGTCCACATTTTTGAGGTTTGGATCTACTTCGAGCAACCGCCTTATGCCTGCTCTATTGCTGGCATCATCACTTTCCCATTGAAATTTTTTATCAATCAATAGTGTTTGTGCGATGGAGCGATGAGCTCCAATTGTAATTTTCAATTCTTCGACGTAATCAAGAAAGAGGTCTAGCGCAGTGGATCCATCGGTTCCCAGCATTCGAAGAAACTGGTCATTATTTTTGAATCTCGGATAAATATCTTTCCAATGTGAATCGGCTCTTATATTAATAGATCGGTCCCTTAACAAAAGCTTAAAATTATCTCGAGCTATTCTATCTTTTGTATAGCAGCTCTCCTTGAGAGCCTTCCATTTACCGTTCATTTCTTTCTCCTTGTTTTCCAATATTTCTACGTATACACTCAACACATCTTCACGCGTAAGTATCTTGAAATGCTTATTGGCCATGTATCTTTTATTCTTCTCAAAAAGAAAGTTATTTGAGAGATACTGCCAGCTTATTATGGGCAGGTCTTCACTAAATTTCGTCTGATTGTCCTGATTTGACAAAATATTTTGCAAGTATTCTCGTAGCTCATTCAAAGCTTGACTCTTAAGTGCCATGTTAGATTCATCATTTGTGTCTTTCAACTGTTTAATGTAGTCTTCAAAGGTCTCTCGCTTAACAACCTCCTTTACCACAGAGTGTTTATAAATCGGTTCATTTGCTATCAATCTTCGAGCTGTTGACCATCGCGTATAGTATCTAATATGAGTCTTTCCTTTGAGCATTTGCACAAAGGCTTCTTTGAATTTTTTCGTTTCTGTCCGCTCTTGCAGTAGTTGATCCTCAGTTCTCGTTGTCAAATATTTTTCAAATATCTCCTGCTTCCATAGTGGATCGTCATCCACCATCCAGTATCTGGGATCTTTGGCCCCCAATTCAGATATGATTTTGCTGAAGGACCAAGTTGAGTCGACTTGATTCTCCTGCAGCATTTGCATGAATTCCCTTTCGGCTTCCTCTTTCGACTTCTTTGGCGAATTTAGTATCTTTGAAACGTTTAAGAGGCTTTTACTAACTTCGGTATCTGTACTATGCATTTTGGACTCTGGGGATTCCTTGGGAGCAGCTTCAGCTGTCTCGTCCACCTTCGCTGTATCCTCCACTTCAGTTCGCACATTCCTCTCTATCTCGAGCCGTGGTTCATCCCACCGAGTCTCGCCACTTTGCACATGATAGTAGTAGACTTTTCCATCAGTGGTCTTAGTGACTTTCCAGCCATGCTTTTGTAAGAGCAGTTCCTTTTCAGTGAGCAATTCTTGGGGTTTCTCCCATTGAGACTTTCCTGTCTTGATATTATAGTAATAAACTCTGCCCTTCGCATCTTTGGCATCCTTCCACTGGTTAAGAGACATTCTGTTAGTCTCACGTCTTGTATCTAAACCGCCTCCTCATCTCATCGCTGCTCTACTCGTCAGAAATAAGATGTCATTTGTTGGTTCATAGGCATTTTCCTATTTTCCATTACCCGACCATGTTGAAAAGGCTCTTTAGATATTGAAAAGGGGCCCTGCTTAGAAAACTGCAATTAATAGGAAGAGAATAGAGATAAATTAAGAAGTACTATTGCACACTATGTCTCAATCCCTCCGTCCGTATCTAACTGCTGTACGCTACTCGCTGGAAGCAGCATTGACCTTAAGCAACTTCTCCTCCCTTGAGGTTGAAAGACACAACAGACCGGAAGTGGAAGTACCCAATACAAGTGCCGAACTGTTATTGCAGCCAATGCATATTTCACGTAATGAAAATGAGCAAGTACTCATTGAGCCCAGTGTAAACTCAGTCCGAGTGAGTATCAAGGTTAAACAGGCTGACGAGATCGAGCAGATCCTTGTACACAAGTTCACGAGATTCTTAGAACAACGTGCCGAGTCCTTTTACATATTGAGACGTACACCGATTTCCGGCTATAGCATTTCCTTTTTGATCACCAATAAACACACAGAATCCATGAAAACGGGCAAACTCGTTGATTTCATCATCGAGTTCATGGAAGAAGTAGACAAAGAGATCAGTGAAATCAAGTTATTTCTCAATGCAAGAGCGAGATTTGTTGCAGAAGCTTACTTGGGCGAGTTTGTGTACTGATCCCGACGCAACATGCAGTTGAAGTATCTCAATCGCTGTAGTGCTCTTAAATATGTTATTACTTAGCCCTACGTATTTAACGATAGTCGTACAAAACTGGCCATCGGCTGTTTTCGTCTTGATGCAAAATAGCGAAAAAAGGAACCGATTACTGGTAATCTGATGGCTTACCTTAGGTCTATCTGCTACTTTAAACAGGAGCTGTAAAGACTTGATTTTTGCATTCAGCACACATCTGAAGTTCGAACAAGTGGATAGGAATGTCTACGGGCTCAGATACGACACGAAATGATGTTTTTTTGAAAGCGAATGAGAAGAATGGAGAACATCTGGAGGTAACCAAGAACCCCAGCACTGATAAGAGAAGCGGGGACAGTTTGGGCGACCACTCGGCTAAGCATGAGAGATCTAATACCAATAATGAGGTGTTGAATTTTAATGATAACTATACAGCAATTTTGCAAAACTTGGCAAGCGATAACTCGCATCTGTTCACTAATGCATTTAGTCCTAACGATGTAAATACACCTGGAATCATAAATTTTAAAGGTAATACAGATGCAGATAGTAACCGTAATCTGGAACATGTTAGTTCAAATGAGAAACAAAACTTGGATGCTCTTTTACAACACTATCAAACTTTACTAAGCAAGTCTGTGAATCCAAACAACTCAACATTTCAATTAAATCCGAACCCTGATTCACAAGCTAGCACGCCGACTGGTTATCATGGTAATAATACAAATGGTAATGGGGAGAGCCAAAATGTTGGTAAAAACGGCAATAATAAATCAATAATAACTGAGTCACCTTGCGATCATTGTCGGCGAAGGCGAACTAAATGTGTTATTGTTCCCAACCTTACTAACTGCATTCAATGTGAAACAAAGGGAATTAAATGCACATTTTCAGAGCTTCCGCATAAGGGTTACAATCCGCCAGGTACAGGCAACAAGCATGCCAGATCTAGCGAATCGACTAACTCAGAAGTTCCCTCCAAAAGAGGCAAATTACAAACTAACAATGTGGACAATGAAAATGTGGCACAATATTACACAGAACTATTACAACATTTAAATGATTCTATGTCTAATTCTATGCAAGGGAATCAGTCGCAAGGCTCCCCTTATAACAAAGTTTCAAGTAACCCAAATATGGGTAATTCAAGTCAGTTAAACCAACAACAGGATCACCAACAACAGAGACAGCAATTTTCCCAGCAACAGTCACACACGCAATTCCCACGATCTTCATTCTACGTTGGTGCTACTTCAATTTACGATATAAACTTGGTAAATCATATCAAATTGGATCATATTGACCAGATTCAGTTATCGCCATCTGTAGCGCTACGAAGGGTTGCTCCGAATGTTCAATTTATATTAAGGGATAATTTTAACCAAGAACTGTACATGAAGCAAGAACAAGAAATCGACATGGTAGAGAAGTTAGTTTTTCCCCACGGAAAAATTCTAGTTGATATATTTTTCAAGTTGATTCACCCTCATTTCCCGATTCTACACGAGCGTGTATTCCTAGAAAAATACGCCAGATCTTATCGTGAGCTTACTGCGCCGTTATTAGCTTCTGTTTATTCCTTGTCGTTACATTGGTGGGATTTCCACCCAAAACTAATCAGCTTCACAAAGCCGGATGTGTCTGGTCAGCTTAATGAAATTGCATTCAGAACTTTCTTTGATATGATCGAAAGGCCTAAGCTGAGTATGGTTCAAACAGGCCTTCTTCTTCTACAATGCAGAAGCGAATGCTCAAATAATTGGGTATTGAATTCAGCAGTAGTTGCACTCGCAGAGGAATTAGGTTTGGGCGTTGATTGTCAGGACTGGAGACTTCCTAGATGGGAGAGAGGCCTGCGTAGGAGATTAGCATGGGCCGTTTGGTGCCAGGATAAATGGACATCCCTTCTGGAATCTCGACCCTCGCATTTGCTATTTGGTAGGAATTGGATGGTTAGAATGTTATCAGAGGAAGACTTTCCAAATACTTCGCCTGTTATAAGTGAAAGTAATGACTCCTCGAAACAGAAATTCGGTATGGGTAGTTCGCTGAGTAGTGGTCCATTATTTGATATGTTCCCAGCAAATGAAGATTTTGTTGATGGAACTTTAATGTTCCAGCAGGTGGTGTCCCTCAGTGTGATCCTAGGCGAAATAATGGACACATTCTATACTGAAGGGGCCATACAAGTGACATCAAAAATAGAACAGGTTCTGAAGCTTGCGAAACCTTTACAACTAAAACTCCGGGAATGGTATCATTCTTTACCCTCAAAATTATCGATGAATAAGTTTGTCCCAAGGAAATTCAATGCCAATGCAACTTTGACTTTAGCGTACTTTGCTGCTGAGATCACTTTACATAGAAAGATTATCACAACTTTAAAACAGGATACACCCGTGGAACTTGTGCAAGTCTGTAGAACAGCAGCAAAAACAAGACTAGTCGCAGCAATTGAATTTGTTCGCGACTTGAAAAATGAGCATATAAATGCCTTTTGGTACACTTTCTCGACGGGAAACTTAATGCTAATAGGAACTTTTGCAGCTCTACTCTATGTTACATCTAAGACAAGGGATGAAGCAAGTACCTTCAGGGATTGCCTTCGTAATTACATATGGATACTGAAGGTAGGTGCGAAGTCGTTTGATAGATCTGCCAACGCTTTAAACCGTATACATATCCTCCTCAATCAAATACCAGGTCTTCTTACAGATGAGCAACCAAAGGAATTCATGCCCACTAGATCACAATCTCCAATTTATCAATCTCAACAATGGAAATCCAGTTCTTCAGTTGACTTCCAGCAGTCTTCGCCTAATTTAAATCAATTGAGAAACCTGCCTGCTGAGCTTCTACAGACACTATCAAACATGCAAACACATTCCCCCTATGCTATGGCAAACAAGAATAGCAACTCAACATCGTCTCCAGGATTTAATAATGGGCAGAGATCTGACGCTAATACTCAGTACTCTGGCAATAATAGCATTGAGAACCCTCAGAAAACTATGGAGAGCAGCAGTCCTAGCGTTGAAAATCTATCCCCAGCAAATATGCACTCCGTCTCCAAACCAATTTCAAATTCGGAATCGAAGTTAGTATCCAATCGCATGGAAAATACGCACAATTCCCATATCAGCTCTGTGATAACAGATAAAATTTCACAAGTCCAGGCGCAAGAACGAGTAACACCTTCTGCTGCTAGTAATATTAGAGGGAAGCCTATCACACCTCAAAGCGTAAATGGAGCGAATCCAACCAAAGGTTCGCCGTCTTTGACCACTAATGACAGTAATAATGATAGTGTATCCAACCAGGGCTCTACCATATCACCGGACTCTGTGCAAGATAAGCAAGAAACTAATGGGGATAATGAGCCACATAGGGGAGAATCCTTGGATATCTTGGGCCCTAATTCTATGTCTTCCACCAAGCTGAAGGATTCTGAGAATGCTTCTCAAGAAAGCCTAAATTCTGCTGGCAGCAGTGAGTAGAAAACCTAGAATGAGTATGTCCATTGTTATCAATAATATATAGTTGATTGACTACATATTGTTTTTTTTATCGAAGGATTTTAAATTATATTCATTATAGACGTTAAAAAATAAGATCGAACTGCTATTCTTCTGCTTACTATTTGAAGCGGAAGCAATTGATCACAAAAACTTAGTTACTTTAGTCCCTTGGGCGGCATTACTTAGTTCACCTGGGTTTTCAACAATTAAGTGTATTTCGGTAGAAGGTTCATAATTCCGGAATTCACTTTCTTTCTTAGCCTCCTCTCTTAAAACAAATCCATCCTTTATTATTTCCTCTGCAGTATCAGTCCGAGATGTTTGGTTAGGTGGTTCGCGTGTCTCAATGAACCGATTTTTATCCCGCATCATCAAAGAGCTGTCATCGACCTCTTCAATTATGCTTTTCAGGACATCATCAAGGGATTCCTGCTCTAGAGTGCCCGTAGATCTATTCAGACTATCCAAGGCCTCTTTTCTCGAATATGTTTGTGAATCATGCATTCCTCTTAACTTCTCTGCCTCTTCTCTAATATCTACATTCTTACTAGTGGTATAACGGCTAAATAGCTTATTGACCAACTGAAGCTCGTCGTCAACATCAATGTTAGTATCACCTTTTTTTGCCTTTCCAATCAGATCTTCAAGAATATCAACTTTCAAGTCGTATCGTCTTTCAAGCTCTGCATATCTCTTCTGCTGGTTGGACACATGATTCAGCATAGAGCCAAAAATGATCACCACCAGAGCTGGTTTCAACATTGATTTGTCAAATTGTGTCCTACCAGATTCTCTCGGGTTAGAGGCACCACTTTTCACAGTATACGTGCGGCGCCCAAGCCTCAAGCCCAATCTATTAAATGGTAATAACATCCTCGCACTCAAGTAGCTGCCTGAGATCATAAATGAGAGCCTATTGTGATCAGATCCAACTTGGTTAGCCGCACTATCATCTGAGCTCGCAATCTAGTTTCTTGTATCGCACTGTTTTACTTGTCATTATTAACGAGCTCCAAAATTTTTCGGCTCATCGCATGATAAGTGTCAATTTAAGACAAACCGAAGAGTATTATGAATGCGCCCACTTCACTCCAAATCTACAGCCATTGAGTATTCTGTTAATGGTTTCAGAAGATAGTGGGTACCCTAGGTCCTCACGATACTCCAACACAAAAAAAAAATTTCAGAATGTTGCAGACTCCACTCTTGACGATGGAGTTCTGGAGACGCTGTCGGCGATATTGGCAAGTTTAGAAGAAGATGGTAGTCTGAAAGACTATGAGCCGTTGATGCAGTTTTTTCGTAAAGGTTTTGCTGTTCAGGCGGTTCAATCATGGTCGTATTATGCACAGATTGGCAATCATTCGAAATTTACAAGTTCTACCAAAATTTTGGCGATGACATTAAATATAGTTGGCTCCCAAGCGATGGTACACGAATACGGAAGCATATTGATCAGACTCATTATTACAGATCATGTAGAAGTGCTTTATAAAGGCATTAACAACATGCGCGCATCACTAACGAACTCAATTATTGCACTAATGAAAGAAATGATTCTTTTTGGATCAGGTACCTTTGTGGAAGAAATGATCACCAATTTTGATTTCTCTCTTCCTAGTTTATCAAAGGTACTAACTATTAATAAGTCGGATATGCCAGTTATTGAAAATGGCGGTAAAACGTCAAAACTTTCCATGAGACATGAATTAATAGATTTTTGGTTATTATTGTTGTCGCTTTCTTCACCGCTTCAAAGGAGAGATCTCTTAACAGAAAATCCAAGGATTGTTGGATCATGGTTCAAGTTTATGGATAAAGCAGACTCAATAGCTACAATGAAGCGTACCATAGATATACTTAGTGAGAAAATTCTGAAAGAGCCGGTTTTCAAAAGAATGACAAAGACAAAAGTTTTAAATGAGCTCGCATTGTCAAAAATCCATTCGTTTTATAGCTCTTCTGATAAGGATTTAGTGAAAAAGGTCAATGAATTTTTTCTAATATATGGTAGTGATCCAAAATTCAGTGTAGCTATCCCGGATGATTGTGTTTGGTTTTCTGAATCTCCTTTGAGTGGCATCCGTAGGGGTGTTACTGTCGCGATTAATCAAAACGAATTTCAAGTTTATAATAAACTTCTCTTCAATATTTTGAAATTTTTCAAGCCATGGGAAGATGACGTTCAATCAGCAACAGTATCTAAAATTTTGGATAATGTACCAGAGCTTGTTGCCCCATACTGCTCATTTCTTTCATCACTTGGCTCTCACGATCCGAAGATGACATCATATTGGTTTGGTTGCACAATGATGATTGGTCGAATTATCCGTTTAAAGATACCAGTTTTTATGGAGCAAATACAAACAGATGTTTCACCATCTACGAGTCTAGTAATGCAAAATATACTGCCCACCTCATTGACAAGATCCGCATTGATAAAGGCACTAAGTAGCGAGAGATTATTGATTAGGCAATTATCCTGCCAACTTATCGTCTTTTCTTTTCAAAAACTCGAAAAAGTTCTTAATCTTTATGACTCAAAAGGATGGATAGCTGCAAAATCATCTTTGAGGAATGCTTTTCATTCTGTGATTCCTGACTCAACTATGATAGCTCAGGTGATCAACCAGGCCTACACAGATAAAAAAGACAATAAAATCATGCAGTTAACTCTCACAACAATATTAAAATTATACAGTAAGATTTTCCCTAATTTCTTTTCCGTTACTTTTTCACCTTCAAACATTTTTGTGGATATTATTCGTGCCAGTAAGTTTTCTGGCATGGACTTGGCTATTCTGGATAATTTTTTGCAATTTCAGGAGATGAATGGAACTCAGATGAAATGGTGGCAGAAAACCTCTTCGGACTATTCTCTCTTTGTTTCATTGCTGATGTTGAGCATTAAATCCAATTATTCTGTCAAGGAGAAAATAGGTCAGCTATTAGAAAACATGTTTCACGGAACCGTTGCATTTAGTCAACTTGAATGTTCGCCACAACAAGCACTCATTCACAGCTTACAAGCGTTTGCAGAGGAAGGAAGTTCAGATGAAATGAGCAAAATTTGGAAGTTACTGGATGAAACTATTGAACGTTGTATGAGAACGCCATACAAATACGTGGATTATTCAAGAGAGCACGATTTCTTATCTCCATTCACAATGGCTTTAGCTGAACAGTGGAACTATGTCGATAAGTCTTCTTCTTATGAGCAAGTAACAAAATGGATCTGCATATACTTGAGAACCATGGTAATTTGTGGAGAGTCACAGCAAGGTACAATGAGTGTCGTCCAAACAAGCATGAGTGATCTCCCTAAGGAATATGTGGCAAATTACCTTGGCTTTGATAAATACGAAGAAACGTTACGAGAGCTTTGTGAACACCAATATCAGCTTTCGAGGCTATCAGATTCTTCATTTTTTGAACTTATCGCCTTAACGCCATACTCGGCGCTAAAGAGGATCTCAAGATATCCAACAAACCGATTTGATGCAGTGGGCCTTCAGTTTAGGTTATACACCTTGATTAATCAAACCAGTATTTTGTTCAATACTTACTTTGAAGAAGTAGTATACGTTTTGATAGACCAGTTGGCAAATTATAGTATGGTGGATACATCTTTCAAGTTTATGAATTCCAAATTAATCAAGCTACTCTTCAGTCAGATATTGAGCACTGAAATCCGCGAAGATCAATCTATCAAATGTATATTTGTGGCAAACGAAATGATGAAAGTGAACAATAATGCAATAAATGATGCTCCTTTCGAAGCTTTTGCATATGCCTGGATACAAGATAACAAAGAATATCTCAGCGATGACGATAAATCAAAGGCATGTTTTACAATATTGCTTTGCAAGTCTTTGCTTGAGGAACACAGGTTTGCTCTCTTGGAGTTCCACGATGCAATGACTGCCGGCATCCTGAAAGCAATATTACAGACCTTGGTGGATGTTGAGGGGGGATTAATTCCGTTTCACATAATAATGGCTCTTCTGCATAGCTCAGATATAGAATCTATGGAGTTAGCATGTCATTTCATTGAACACGACCAGGTTAGTGGAATAAGACCAGAAACACTACTTCATTTTGTCCTCGGTAAACCTCATCTTTCACCTGCTGTTGAGTCTTTTCTTCGTTCCAGCTATTTCTCAATGGATATCTTTTTACCTTATCTGTCTCAGATCAAGGATGATGATATTTCTTTGAGAATTGCCTCAGTAATGACCACCTCAGGCAATGAGGTTGTCGATGAATTCTTGAATGATTTAGTAAAAAAATGTCTGAAGTCTTTCAAAACACTAGATATCGGCAGTTCACAAAGGGCACTGAATCTGTTTGAATCAAGAGTAGATTTGTTACCTGATAATGAAAGATCAATGGTCCTGGAATATGTATTAAGTGATTACAAGGAAAAGTACAGTGCACCAGTAATTGGCTTTGCAACAGTTGCCGCCAGTTTTAAAAAGCCAGAGGTCCTTAAATGGTTAGGAAAAGTTTCTCTGTTCATAACGAAAATTTTTACTGGCGTCGAGGGTTTGTCGGAGCAACTGTTTGCAATGCTAGCAAAGATGCAATATCTTACGACAAGAGAAAATATATGGAAAAAAGTACCAGCATCTATTTTAAACACCCAACTAGAGGCGATTCTGAGTGGCTCGTATATCGGTGACATGCGTGTCTTAGATTATGTATGCCGTGTTTTACAGGCAGCTGACTCCAAATCATTGGAATGCTCCAAGATCCTGCAGTGTTTTTTATCTAATGAACACAATCCTTTGTCTTTAATGAATGGAGACGATTACTCCAAATTTCTGTCCTCTGCAATAATTTTTATTCTGTTTGAGCTAGACCACTCAAAATGCAGCAGTGCGACAACTCAAAGGAAGCTCTTAGAGTTTTACACTGGTACACTAGCTAGTCATGATCGTGTTATCTTGAAGGTTTTAGAGGTATTGGAATCTTACACTAACTCGTCTTGGACAAGTGAGGTTTTCATGTGGGATCTGCTGGAAAATGAGGAAGAAGGTTTGGAAACTGCGGCACTAATTTGTAGGAAGAAAGAAGGGTTGATAGTGGCATTCAAGACAGAAGCTATTGCCAATACAGTCAGCAACTACGTAGTAGAAAAGCCTATTATTCCAAGTTTTATTTCTTCCAATGCCGAAAATTCATGGAACAATGTGAAGCAGTTCTTTATACAAAATGAGCGAGTTTTGTTTGGAATTGACAAAAATAGTTACGACCCTATGTTTCTTCTTCTTTCAACTGTCCATAACGAAGAACTTGTGAGAAAGGTTAACGCCGAAAATGGATCGGTAAAATATATATTCAATGTCAAGGCCTTTTTGGATAGCAAGATGTTTCAACTTGTCATCTGTGCATTGGCAGATGCGCCCATAATTCGTGATATTGCATTGAATCTAGTAATGGGTATGTTGACATCACTTGAAGAAAAAGATCAGTTAAAAGACAATAATACTTTCAAAGTGCTTTTGAAGAGAATAGTTTTTACCTTCACGAATCAATCTGAGGATCAGTGTAACAAAGGACACCCAATTGCATCGTGCATTTGGCAGGCTATCGCGAGTTTATGTGATCAACTAATGAATCCCTCCTCAAACCTCTACGAAAAGTCGTACAGGTGGGTCTACAGCTGTCCATTCATTCGTTACAATGATTTCCCTATGCTTCAGGAGCTGATGATTATAACAAACTCGCAGACATCAGAATTGGAGCATTATTATAGGCAATTGGGGTGGGTTATAGATAGTTTGAACCGAGGCGTAAAGACCAGTGATGATGTCGATTTGCTCAAAAAAAAAGGTGTATTGGAGTGGCTATCAAACCTAATGAATGTACCATACTTAAATCCTAAACTGTTTTCGTCTATAAACTCTATCTTTTACTTGGTACAAAGGACAGGCAATAGCGGCTCCACTTTGATAACAAGGGCGGCCTCCATTTCGAACCTTGAGGTTCATTCTATTTCTTTGGAAAAAAAATTGCTACAGTCATCACAAGAGCTCCATGAGACAACACAGAATAAAAGGCACATTAAAAAGAAACTTATTTTAGAGCAGGCACATTTAAACGTTAATGAATTATTAGAAGGTCATGCGGTGCTGGTTAATTCCCAGAAAAGGTTGCTGGACTGGGCAGATGGTGATGCAAACAACCTGCGGAAAAGATTAAAACTGTAATCTTTCGAACCCTCGCTAAGGCCTTTTGCCGAAGTATATATTTGCATTAGGCACAGTTTATTAATATATGAAACAAAAGTTCCAAATGATGCAACCAGGGATCAAGGTATTAAACCTAATCCATCTGCAAAATTTGCTTCACCATTGGCTACACCTGTAAGGTCCCCGTTATTACCTAACCATCTGGCCTGGTCAGAAATCTCTTTCCAAAGCTTGACATCATTTTGGCTTCCTTTTTCAGCCCTGTCAAGTAGCTTCTCCAAGTCACTGTTATCGACCATTATAAATGGATCTAAATGGTTGTTATTCTCCTCCATAATTTTTGTCTCAATCTTAGTAGGATCAGCCTGGAATGATTCCGTTAATGTAGCATTGATAATATCAGATAACGACGAGGTATCAGTCATGGTGTGGGAAACAATATTGACATTCTTGTAGTTATGGACATCGTATTGTGCATCTGGTTTGAGAAAGTCATTATGCTTTGTTATGAGATCTTTCATGATACCGTGGAAGTCAAGATTTGCCATCAAAGTCAATAGTTGAGTTCTTCGAAGGCCTGCAGGATTGTTGCCCAAATTTCTCATTTTTGTAAATATATTAAGAGCATGATCCAAATGTTCGTATGTTTGCTCATGGATACCAAATGCTGCATTGAAAAGCACTAGAGTGGAAGCTGAAGTAAAAAGATACTCCCTGTCCATATATCCAAATAATGCAACCATATTTTGATCCATTAAAGCCCAGAAAGAACGAATCGTATTCACAGATGCCTGTAAGGAGCAGTTCAAAAGAGCAGAGATTGTTGTGGAGTAATTCTGTAAATCCACGTATGTATTGCTTTCCTCGAACTTTTTAAGCAGAATTGAAGCAAAATGAAATAGTAATGGTCTTATCGCTAAATTCATTCCTTGGAAATATTCTGTAAACATGTTGGTACAGAGACGAGAGATCTTCAACTCCTTCTCGGAGAAATCGACATTTAAAAAAGAAGAGAGACTAGCTCTCCATTGCAAAAGTTGTTTAACACTTGTCTTTAATGTCTCTAAAATATTAGAGCTTGGCTGTCTTTGATACAATCCATTCAAAATCCGTGAGTTAATTTGAACAATCTTAACGCAGTTGATGATGTATTCAGCTTCCGGAAAAATATATGGTTCGCAACCGGGTGGAGGTTTTGACATATCAAAATCATCAGGTAGTTCTGTAGATATTGTATTATCCGTAAAGCTTAAGGGAAGCCCAGCCTTGCTGCTGAGCATTCTTTCAAACATATATACTGTCCACCATAAGCGGCGACGATGCTCTAGTTCAAATCGGTGCAGAGAATCTCTCTGAGCATCCACATGCATTCCTAGTATCAAGCAAGCCCGTAAAGCTTGGCCAAAGTAAAAATAAGATGCGACAGTACAATCTGCGACTTGTAGATAAAAAGCATAGAGTAGAATAGTTTCAATACCACCCTCTTTGGTGACGCTTTCGATTCTGCCGCTTGAAAAAAGGCAACTGAAGATTTGAGAAGCATCTTCGAAAAATCCTGATCCAGGTAATTTTGCTGTCTCTTTAAAGGAAACTTTACTGCCGTTGACATTGTTGTATGTTCCTAAGTACATCTCACCGATGGCGAAAATCAACAAAACTTTACAAAACCAAATCGTCTGCAGCGTATGATCATTATATAAATTCCCCTCTTCGTAGGCAATCTTCAAGCCGTGTTTCACCATCCCTTCATTGAAAAAATAAAAGCAACCATCATTATAAGTGATGAAAGTATCAACTAGGAATATTGCATATGAGTATGATGGTAGGGTGAAGTTAACCGAGATGTCATCATTATCTTCATTCTTGGCAAGAACAATTTTGTACGCGTTTCCCTCCTCTTGCAAAACTTCATTAATTGGATTTAAAAAAGAACCGTGAGAGCTTATCTGATCTACCTTTGGCTTATCCTTACTTGGCGTGTATGCACCATTAGTGTCATTTTTTTCATTTGAATTTCTCTTTTTCGGTATGTATTTCGATAATAGTGACTGGATCTCTAGCCCGAATAAAGTCATCGACGAAGATCCCACAAAGTATCGCTGTCCAGTGCGCGATTCAACTAACCTACCACTGCGTATAAAACTGGGCACCGTTTCATCTTCGTCTGATGTGCTGCTAAGGCTACTAGAACCAGCAGTTGCGCCGGAAGCAGCAATTGCGCCGGAAGCAGCATTATGAAAAGTGTTTTTACCAAATTCAACAGTCCTGTTATCATCTAAACCGATTGGGGCATTCCTTGCGTTTTCGGGCAGTATCGATTTCTCTACATTTGTTTCGCTCAGCTTGTCCGCAACGGTCTCCATGCTACTAACGGTTGCTTGTAATTTCACATTCTCTCTCTTCATTTTCGCCAGGCTTTCTTGCAGTTTCTGCAAGTACTTCATCGACACAATAAGTTTCTTATTGGCCTCGATGTACTCACATGCGATATTTGCAGCGGCGCAGCGGCTGCACGGGTTGCCGCCGGGACACTTGACATGCCTTCGGCGGCATCTTACACACGCCATAGACAGTCTTTTATGACGCTTCGGCAATGGGACTCCAGAGCTCTCGTCGTATTCCTCGTACTCACCATTGTCGTAAGATTCCGCGACTTTCGGCCCTACTGCAAACGAGAGCATCTGGCCTCCATCGCCAATTACAGACGATGTGATGTCAGCCCCGCTATCGCTGGTATTACTGCACGCAGGATTCCTGTCAGCTGAACCCTCCAAATTCACACGTTCATCACCTTCATCACCTTCAATCGCCCTTACCATGAACTGCGCTTCAATATTATACAATAACCCCGCTTAATATTTTACGACACGCCTGAGATTCAGCCCCAATAAGCTAAATATCTACTGCCAGCTAAACAATACGGCCCCGAAATAGGCTTTTTACCGCTCATTTGGAATAACTTAATCTCCTAAATGCTCGGTCGGCCTTTGCTGATCCTTCCTTACTTTTATTATCTTGAACCCTCGAGACTTACAATGTAGAGTCACAAATCGGCAAAAGAAAAACCCGGAAATCGGCGATCGATTCCCTACAAGAATATTGTTACCCTATCGTATAGTCTAATTCGGAGATATGATTGGTCGAGTGATTTGGGCCCATACATCCCATAGTTAAGCCGCTCGGGGATTCAGAGAATCCCATTGTCGCTTCTGGGAGGAAGCAGGCATTAGAAGTAACCAAAGCTAATGAGATGAAAGACGGCACTGGGGCTCTAATAGAAGAAGCATTGCTGAAGGAAAAAGATCAGGGATTATTATAATTTTGTGTTTCGATGTCATTATCTAACGCTGCTGCAAGCAAGTTGAACTGGGCCAAAGTTATCGCAACTTTGAAGTTGACAGGGAAGACATCAACACAGCTGTCTGGGTTCAAAAAGAGAAATGACGAAGCCAGGAGACAACTATTTGAATTGCAGTCACAAGAGACTGCTGTCGATTTCGAGCATTATCGTTCTGTGCTGAAGAACAAGTCTGTGGTGGATAAGATCGAGCAATCTTTCAAGTCTTACAAACCTGTTTCGCTGGACGCTTCTAAGCAGCTTTCTGTGATTCAAGCATTTGAATCGCAAGCGCTTTCAAATGCAAAGGAGACCGAGGCACTTGTTGCCAGTGAACTGAAGTCATTGCAGGAGACTTTGAAAAATATCGAATCAGCTAGACCATTTGATGAGCTAACGGTCGACGAGTTGGCACAGGCTAGGCCAGAAATTGACGCCAAGGTCGAAGAAATGGTCAAGAAGGGCAAATGGGATGTTCCCGGCTACAAGGAAAAGTTCGGCGATTTAACTGTTATGTAGAGATATACGTGGCCTAATGTTTCAATCATTGGGATATCAATAGCCCTCTGCATCTCCACCCTTCTATATGTAAAGAAATAGAAACGCTTATAATACATTCTTATCGAGATATGGATCGACTTTTTTTTTTACAGTTCTTGTTGTCGGGTACTTCAAGAGGTGTTCTTCATTTCTTGCAGCTGTAGTGTGACTTCGGCGTAAGGGCGAGTTGGATAATAGCTGAATGAACAAGACTCTGGCTGATAAGTTTCTGAAGAGTATCCATCACGAGAGGGATCAGGATGTGGAGACAACAAGTCGATTGCTCAATGCACTGCCCTTACCAAAACTAGTCAGCGCCGGTTATGCTATAACTAACTTGACGTTGGAAAATATAAGAACTGGGCTAGCAGGTAAACTGTATGTGGAGTTAGGACCTGATCATGCCATCGATTCCGAGATCAACAAAGGTGACATAAAAAATGGTGATATCGTTATCGTCAGACCGAAGGGTGTATCGACAAAGTCAAAGGCGAAGAGAGACAAGAACAAGGGCATCAAAAAGAGGCACGATGATGTTGATGACGAAACTGTTCAATGTACTGGGGTTGTGTTCAAAATTACTGATAAGCAAGTGTCCATTACCATCGAGGAGAACGAAGAGGATGCCGCATCAAAACTGTATTCATTTCAGAAACTGTATATTTTAAAGACCACAAACACAATCACGTACCAACGGATGGAATCGACGATGCGAAGGCTATCAGAATTTGAGCATACTCCCGATAATCAGGTCATTCAGTATCTGCTAAATGAGAGGCCCTTTAATCAACAACCTCCAGCAGCAAACCTGGTATTCCATAACCAAAAGTTGAACGGTCCGCAACGTGAGGCAATTGGTTTCGCATTAGCTAATGATATTAGTATAATACATGGACCTCCCGGTACCGGTAAAACTTTTACTTTGGTAGAGTTGATCCAGCAACTTTATAATAAAGGTCAACGCATATTGGTGTGTGGGCCTTCGAACATGGCGGTTGACACTATTCTTGAGAGACTTTCGAAGATTTTGCCAGGCAATGCGCTTCTACGTATCGGACATCCAGCACGTCTTCTTGGTTCTAACTTGGCACACTCGTTGGATATATTGAGTAAAAGTGGCTCTTCGGGTACGATCGTCAAAGATATCATGAACGACATCGATAGCAAGATCAAATTGATAAAGAAGATGAAATCATATAAGGACCGAAAGCAAGGCTGGCAGGACGTTAAAGACCTTAGAAAAGAGCTTAGGCAAAGGGAGAAAAAAGTTGTGGCTGACTTAATCCTGGAGTCCAAGGTTATAGTGGCAACATTGCATGGATCTAGTAGCAGGGAACTTTGCTCCATGTATAAACAAGTTCCAAAACTATTTGATTCTTTAATTATTGATGAAGTGTCGCAAAGTCTCGAGCCTCAATGCTGGATACCGTTGATCTCTCATTACCAGTCATGTATTACAAAATTAGTATTGGCCGGTGATAATAAGCAATTGCCTCCCACTCTTAAGACTGAAGATGATCGAAATGTTCAATCAGTTCTTTCTAAGACACTGTTTGATAGATTGATTCAAATATATGGAGATAGCTTTAAGTGCCTGTTGACCTTACAATACAGGATGAATGACCAGATAATGCAATTTCCCTCAGAAGCCATGTATAATGGGCAACTTAAAGCAGATCCTTCCGTGGCCACAATGACACTGGCAGACATACCTGGAGTTGATTCAAACGATGAGACTACGATGCCTTTGATTTGGTACGATACACAAGGAGACGACTTTCCTGAAAGCTTTGATGAAGAGGACAATATAATTTCTTCAAAGTATAATGAAAATGAGGCACTTCTTGTGAAAAATCATATTTGCGATCTGGTGGGAAGTAATCTATCTCAAGAATGCATTGGTGTGATAGCGCCTTACAGTGCACAAGTATCTCTTTTAAAGAAAATTATCACCGAAGACTACCCTAGTGTTGAAATTTCTACTGTTGATGGGTTCCAAGGTAGAGAAAAGGAGGTGATCATCCTAAGTTTAGTCAGGAGTAATTCACAATTTGAGGTTGGATTTTTAAAGGAAAAGAGAAGATTGAATGTTGCTATGACAAGGCCGAAGAAACAGCTGTGCATTATTGGAAATATGGAAACTCTGCAAAGAAGCAAGCAGAGTTTCTTGGAACAATGGTCAAGGTGGTGTGAAGACAATGCAGATATCAGATATCCTGCTATAAGTGACATTTTATAGATTACAACTTTTTATTAATGCATAGATAATAATATTAAGTATAGAAAATGTTGCGTTTCAGCTGTCCTCGCATACATAAAAATCGACGTTCTCGTCTGCAGTCACGAACATTGCATATTTGGGATTGAATGCTATTGTTCTTGGGCATGATTCAGGTGCTGCTGGAATAAATCCCTGCGGTTTCAATGTGCGGTTACTGATCGAATCCCGATGGTTCCATATCGCGATTCTTCCATCATAGTCAGTTCCTAAAGTAAAGCTTCCATCAGGTGTAAAGCATGCTGACCCCGAATCCATAAACTCTCTTAGTGGAAACGGTTTTGTTCCTCCCAATTCAAATAACTCGGATCCGTCAAAGGCATCTAATATTAGCTGTTTTCCTATGGATGACCCTAGAAGTAGGTATTTTCCATCATTGGAGAATTCCAGTTTATTCCATTGGTTAAAGCCTTGTTTGACTTTCATAACTAGAAATGGACCGCTCTTCAATTGCGTCAAGTTATATAGACCAATCTCATAGTTTTCTGGATTGCCTAAAGCAAATACCAATCCGCTTGGATCATACGCAATACAGCTGGGTACTAAACTTGGTACAATTGCTTGAGATTTTGATATTCTTAGGTCCCATAGTCTAACCGATTCATCGTAGGACGCCGACAAAAATGTATCATTGAGTGGAGACATTTGAATGTCACTTACAAGTGCACCATGACCAGTGAAATATCTTAAATATTGATTCGTTTCGAGGTTCAAATGTCTTATGTCAAAACTTTTCACGGTGGATGAGTACACACATTCTGACTGTGCATGCGTAAACTTAGCAGTATGACAGCCATATTTTTTAGAGGCTATCGTGTTTATGAACCTACAGCTCACCGCATGATAGAGATGCATGTTATCATTTGCTGAAGACGTTAAGAGATACTGGCCATGATCATCAAAGCTCAGCGATGTAATAGGTGACACTTCATTGTCGGCAAACTTGAATGACTTGACAGCTCGAAATTTCAATAGATTCTCTTTCGAAATATCCAGTGTCATGGTTTCTAGCTCGCGCGCTACAACTATATAAGTCAAATTCCTTAATTGGGCTATTTGCTTGTCTTTCCTTCCACTACGTCAAATTGGTCGATATCTTTTCTCAATTCTTTTATTCGGCGAATGAACACTCTAGCGCAAATCACATCAGACAAATATGAGAGGAAGTAAAATACTCAAGGAAGCAGAAGCGGCAGCCCTCTAGGCAGCTAGTCTTTAAGTACTTTATTGGTTAGTAGACGAGTTAAGTTTCAAAAATGGGTGTCAAAAGCTTGATACATTTGGGGCTTGACCTGACCTTAATTGCGATGGTGCTAGCGGCCTTTAGACAGAATACCGGCTACGTCTTCGCTTACGAGCAATATGGAATAGGTGGGTACTTACATAGGCTACTGAAGTGTGGCGAATGGTGTTATGGCACGTTTTGCTATTATTCTATAAACTCCAGATATTTCAGGAAACAGCTCCCCAAAGATAAATTCAATAATACAACTATAAGAGAGGTTGAAGAGCTCGGTAGATCAGATATCTGAGCTCTTGACAGCGCGTGTGGCGTATACGGCATAATTTGGCGTTCAAGAACGTACTCTTCCAATTCTTACATCTCACGTGATAATAGTAGGGGCGAATTTATACACATTAACATAAGTAAAGCGAACGATATTCATATAATCATAGAAAGAAATAATTCGGAGCCGGTCTGCAAGTTGTCTTGCTCTCAAGCATCTCCGATAAATAAGATAACAGCATGTCGTTGAAGGATCAGAATGATATTCTTCTAAGCGATTTGCCGCTGTTTAGAGGTATAAAGGAAGATCTGACAATACGGCAGCAGCATTCACATAAAATCAGCAAACAAAATGGGCTTCCGCATAATAGCAGAAATCAGCCCCAGACAACACGAATTAGTCGACAGGTCAATAATTTGTGGGTTTCTGGGATGCAGTATGTGCCACCCTTATCGGCATATAATGCTAGCGTTGAAGCGCCCTTCTTCCCCTCAACAAGAAACGGCTCTGCAGGCAGATTTGATGAGCTCACTATGAGGTACGAACAAACTCAGCAGAAATTTAGAAGCATAAGAATGTTAGGTTGGAATTTTTTGAAACCAATCGGAATGGATGGCAAGGTAAAAAGTTTGAAAGAGAGGCGTATGAATGAGATTCAAAGGGTTTCTGATGAGCCTGTTTCAATTCCTGATGAAGAACGAATGCAAAGTTTTGTACTGCCGGGCAATTTTCAAGAGAATGGGTCAGAATCTAATATTTTGGCACCAGTAAGTGAAGACGGCCGAGATTTGGGGCCAGACGAAATGGAAGGAGAGGATGATGGGGACGATGATGATGATGCTTCATATGATTATGATGCAGAGTTCGCACGTGTGGAAGATGAACATGATGATGAGGAGGAGCATGAGCAAAGACTTACCAGCAATAGAGGAGTGATCAGGGATGTCACTATACAACAATTTGTCGAAACGTCGCACATTGATCGAAATCCATATGAGATAAATGACGAATATGAACGCAGCCACCTGAATGTTGATGTTGACAATGGCGATAGTGGAGATTTTACTGAGATTCCCTGGGTCGAAGTTTCGGATACGGTTCAAAGCGTTGACAGCCCGAGAGTAACAAGTTTGAATAGTGTTATCGAGCGGAGAACTGTTCCAACAAGAAATTTGAGAAGAAATAGGCGTATTCCAGACAATAACAGTGATCAAAGTAGTGACTTACTACCCCCTTAGCAATGAAGAGAAAAGATATAAATTTAAAATACAATTAGTTTAATGTACACACTATATCTATTATTTTTCTGATTTGAACTCGACTAGATTTGGCAAAACTCTTTCCGTAAGCGGAAGTTCGTCAACTTTATTCCCCAACAAGTGTATCGCAGGGATGACCCATTTTCCACAACTACATCTAGAGCCTTTCCAGTTATATCCTCCTACTTTAGTGGTGCAATTCGGACATAAAAACTTACCCTCAAGCTCTTGTTTACCTTGCAATTCTTCTTTCATCCAATTCAAAGGTTCTACAAAAAAATGCGAACATTGATCTTGAGATTCCTCTATATCGATAATACGACGTGAACCTGCAGCTCTTTTAATAAAGTGGCCCTCAGATGACTCTCTACTTGGCGGTTCATGTTTAACAAATGAAGTTGAGAATGCCAATCTTTGTCTACATTTTTTACATCTTATCATCGTAACTTCTGCGAGTTCCTTTGGTGTCATTTTATCCAGATTTTTGACTTCATCCTTCTTGAATATTTCATTGCGGGATAAAATCTCAGCTCCTGAAGGATCTAATTTAACAGAAGTGGATAATTTCCACTGAGTATATACTGGATTGTTATCATCGACATAGCTGCCACCCATCTCCTCAAAAATGAGCAGCTGTTTCATAAAATTTTCATTGGGCTGAGCCACTGCTCTTTTCCTCTTGACAGCATGCAGCGCTGTCTTGAGATTGAACGAGTATCGATACATCAAATAGGCCACAGCAAATGCTACCGACCTGGAGCATCCTGCTTGACAGTGTATATAGACGGCATTTTTTTGCGGCTTACTTCTGAAGTCAACTTTCTTTGGATCGTACTCAACTTCTTCGGGAAACAAACATTGATCTAAGAATTTATTCGTCTCATTAATATACTGCAATATATCTGTTGTGTCATCATCATTAATTGGAATATTTTTCAAGATATAGCCCTTTCGAACAAGGTACTCTGGAATAACTTGAAATTTTATCACTGATAAAATATGTGTTATCTTATAAATAGCATTTAAGGCAATATGATCCACAATGGGCTGAATACCCCCAATGTAGATGCCTCCAATAATTCTAGTAACATCCGGAGCAATTTCGGCCACCATTTGTAATGTTTATGCTTTGCTATCTGTTCGTCCAACTTTCGATGAGATTCGATGAGATGAGTTTGCCGCTTTTCTCCTCCGTGTGCAGAATAGAAGAAATTTTAAGTGAACAAATCAAGAAAAAATACAAAAAAATACAAAATAAGAGACGCAACGTTCGACATCTAAGAAGTAGAAGCGAGTCTTGCTATTTTAGAATTCCAGTAGAATTTTCTCACTGGATCGTATTTGCGGGAAAGGCCAATGTACGCCCTTCTTGAGTTATCCACCGTAGCTTTTTGCTTAGAATATATATGGGCCAAGAATTCCAGTGCATAGGAGGACTCTATGTCAGGCAGTTTTGCATGAATATCGTCAATATCCATGTCTGTGACATTATTTGTGAATTTTTTTGCGAATTCAATAATATCGCTATCACTTTCGTTACCCACGAAAGTTTCCAGGATTCCCCGTAGGTATGTCCAAACAGAGATATTTTGTGGCACGTAGTTGATTTTGTCCATGACGTATTCCAATTCATTTTGTATTTCGACGCTGCTAGGTGGCAAATTTTTTAGAACGAACATCCTATGTGACCATGCGCTGTTGTTATAAACATCCCTTTGGATCAGCGTATCTGCAAACTCGAGCTCCTTAGAAAAATCATTGAAAAAAAGCACACACCACTTCCTAAATGACCACACATGATAATTTTTGGTATCTTCGTCAAGCATGAATTTCAAAATGGGTAGTTCTCTTTTGAAGACAGGCTCGGGATGATTTCGTAAGATAGCCTGCTTGTATGACCATATCTGATAGTTCTTGGGATTACTCAAGGTAAACTCATCAATCCAATCCAGTTCTTCATTCAGTCGCAGTGCTTTCTCCTTATCCTCGAGTCCTTCTGTTAGAGACATCAGGATATCAAACCTGTAGTTCCATATTGTGTAGAAGGCTGGTGCAACATCTATGACCCTCGTTGTCAGTCCCAGCGCCCTTTCACTGAGCTCCCTGCGCTCAATTAGTGCCCTGCATATACCTAGTAATTCACGATATTCGTCTGTATACATTATCTCGCATAACTCATTGGGCAGCCCTGTTGCAATTGGCAACGGTTGTACATCTGAAAATGCTTCCATCTCGATGCTTGATTAAAAAAAATAGATTTTCCACCAATCTTTAAAAACTTCTTAACCCTTTTAATATGTATTCGAGGTGAACAACATCAATCTTGGGGTACTGTACCGCGACAACTGTCTTCTTTCCTAAACGACTCTTAGCAATGCCTAGCAGGACATTTTAGCCATATAGCCAATTTGCCTTCATTACCCGACTATTTTCGTGTGGCAGCATCCAGGATTTCGGAATTCAACAAAAAAAGTGGGATATGGGTGATTACGAGGAAAGGCAAGGCAAGAGGTGCCAAAAGGGTTCTGAGGATAGCGAAGTTGATACAGGGATAGAGAGGCGTCGTCAAGAGTAGTATACGCAGCTAATATAGATTAGGAGCGTTTTTGGGAACAAGTTAACATAGGTTAAATATTTGCGATTTTAAGGACTCAGTTGCGAGTCTCTGTGCTGTATTGTGCTGTGTCATAAAGAAAAATGCTAGGCGAAGTGAAAAGTGAAACTTTTTTCAATGAGGCTTTCCACAATGATAGCCATTCGCATGATGTGGATATGCTGGATAGCGACCTACTGAATGAATTCTTGTTCAGGTCTAACGAGGGACGTACCGATGGCAACCAGGATCCAGATGCCAATGAGGAGCTTGAGATTAACAAAGGTCGCTTCAAGGGACCTAATGTTGATGATGATGATGCTGTCTTCAACTCTTTCATTAATACGGATACTTTGGATATCACGGCTATGGCCTCAAATGACTTTATAGGACTTCAGTCTAATTATACCAACGATGACATCAACGGCGTGAATTCGGATATTAGTGATACATTGATGACGAAACAGGATACGAGGAGCACCAGCGTTGAAGAAACGGAAAATGGTCAGGGAAAAATATCGCGTCAATGGTCGGAATCTACCGAATACAGCAAAGAATGTCAAAATTTAGTAGACAACTCTCTTATATTTGGGAGATCCGAAGCTACAAAGACATATAACGTTAATCCCTTAGATTATATCAACATTGATCAATCTACTCTACCTTATAAGCTTTCCGTTACTGGGTTACCAAAAGTGTCCCGAGTTGAAAATCAAATAAAGTTAGATTTCCAAGTTTCCCCACCATTAAGACAGTGCATGGTTCATTTGCCCACTGACTGTATTGCGAGACAAAAGTTCTATTTGGAGAAGGAAATAAACCACTATCCACAAGATTTCCAAGATCAATTACTATACGTTGAATCTTTTTTACTATGTGCATCAAATAACAAATCGACTTACGTCTGTACGCGATGTGTCAAGAGAGAACATAGAAGGGCTTCGAGGAGAAAATCCGGGCTAAGTGATAATATGCTGTGGTGTAACAATGAAAACAGAAGAGCGATCATCTTCAATAACAAACAAGTTTTTGTCGTGAAGGATACAGATGAAAATGAACAGTGTAAAAAATTTGACCTAACCGCTAGAATAGTATGTTATTGTAGACATCACAAGGCACCTGAAGGGTTCAAAATTTTATTTGTATTAAAAAATTCTAAGGGTGATGTTCTGGCCAAAAATGTCACCTCCTCGATAATGATTATGGATAAAAAACCTGCATCAAATTCAGCATCATCTCCTGCAACCGCACAAAATACAAGTAACACGGATTCGGGCTTAGACACAGCTACAGAAGCATTTTCAACTTCAAATTCGAGCGAAGTGGCGCCGTCTGCTCGCTATGATGATTCGCATGGACATCAAAACGTTGTGACTCCCAATAAGTACTTTGACGTAAATGAAGTGGACCCTATGCAATCAGATTCTAACAACCCAGTGTTGTTAACAGTACCAAAGGGCCCAATGCTTTCTCCTACTTCGATGAGCGAAGAAGGTTCTGAATCGCACGCATCTGCATTAGACCGCTCGCATGATTCGCGTAGAATCGGTTCTTGTGCGTCTACAAACAGCTTATCTCGACTTGAAAGCAATCAAAGGAAAAGACTTCGTCATCAAAGCAGTCAAGATGATCGGATTCTTCCCCAAAGGTCGTGGTCTAATAATTCTTTATCAAATTCTGTGGCAGACGCAAGGCCTCGTATTATGTCGCAAAACTCGACACAGATGCTACGTTCAGTACCAGATTTCTCCCCAGTTGTCAATCCTAATCAACCTTCCATTCAGCGTGTTATTCCCGCTCAAGGTCCTATAAATGGTGGTATCGAAATAACATTACTAGGCTCCAAGTTTAAGGATGGACTCATAGTCAAATTCGGTGAAAACATTGCATTATCAACTCAATGTTGGAGCGAAACAACAATGGTTACATATCTGCCTCCAGCGTCATGTGCTGGACAAGTGTTCGTTACCGTGACCGATTCTGGTGATAACAGCTCTTCCCAAATCAGTACTAGTAATAAGACAATATTTACTTACGTTGATGACACGGATAGGCAGCTAATTGAACTGGCTCTACAGATAGTTGGATTGAAAATGAATGGTAAATTAGAGGATGCTCGTAATATCGCAAAGAGAATTGTTGGTAATGATGAAGGATCTTCAAGCATAAGCTCACCCAATGTTTCTCCTGGAAATAATTCTGGTTCTGCACAAAATTCGATGCAACATCAAATGATATATTCCGATGAGGCTTTACTTGTAAAAGTCATCAAATCACTTCGAGTGAATTCAAATTTGTCAATGTGTGATAATTTGGGACGTACACTATTGCACCTAGCATCTTTGAAGGGATATCAAAATTTACTGTCAATATTGATTAAAAATGGCGCCCGTGTCGACGATAAGGATTTGTATGGTTTCACACCTTTGCATTTTGCATGTGTTGGTGGTGACGCCAGTGTCATCCGTCTATTGCTCCAATGTAAAGCTGATCCAGCAGTGGAAGCAAAGAATGGTTTGATCGCAAGACAGCTCTTCATCGCTAATCATGGCCATAAATCAGACTCTCAAGACTACTTAAAAGATGTTTTGGGGATATTTGATGACGTATCTACATGCGATGATTCCAGTTTGTTCAGTCGAAAGTTCTCAGATTCTAGCTTCCATTTCAATGCTGTAGAGAATGACTCACTGTGTTCGGTAGAAGTCAGCAGGTTCGCAGCTTTAGTAAACGGAAATTCGGATAAATCTGAATATGAAGAGAGTGATTTTGAAGAAAATGGTGATGAAAGTCTATTAACAGGCGATCAATCTGATGCAGATGCTCAAAACGACGTAACTGATATATCGGTCGAAAATGGAGATGAAGAGGGTCGTACATCAATGAACAGTTCACTTCTGAATAGGATGTTGAATTATTTAAATGAGGATCTGCCCAAATATGAGGATCTTTTCCCAGGCTCTCCACACGCTGAGAAGCACAAAATTGTCTCAGTTGAGGATGAGTCTCATGAGGAAGAAATTCAGAAAACGTCTTCGGCTATGGAAGATTCACAAGCCTCTTCCGAGGATGAAGAAGATGCCTTACAAGTTCGATTCAATAGGTTTTTTCAGCAGAAACAAAATTTCAAAAATGACAAGATGCTACTCTTTTTCTGGCTTCCACTTACAATTTTTCTTCTAAGTTGGTATACTCTTTTCAAATTCGGAAAAGAAGGTGATTACGTGCACTATTTTACCAACATGGTTTCGGAGTATTTGCGTGTTGTTTTGGCGAATATATTATTGGGTAATGAGAGGATGAAAACAGCCTTCAAGGAGCAATTGACCATTTTTCAAAATACAGGAATCTTGAATGATCTAATAGTTCCACAATAGTGGTTCTAAAGCAGACTTTTCACGATAGTTATAGATTATATAGTTAGATATTTTCAAACAAGTGCCTTCGCATGATATTTCATTTCTTTTTTTCAGTATTCGCCTTTGTTCCATGGAAAACTCATCGCGCTGCTCATCTCAGAAAAAAAAAATGATTCGAATACTCAAAAATTATAGTCCAACTCTTGGTGACGACGAGAGGGTAGATATAGATCTAGATGGCTAATAATCAATTCAGAGTTATTGTTGGCTCTTACGAGCATAATATTCTTTGCTTGTCTCTGAATTTGTCACTTTCAACACCAGTTTTCACGCCAATATTCCACTTTCAAGCCCATATATTAAGTGTTAAATGTTTAGACACCTCAAAAAGATACTTAGTGTCTGGTTCTAACGACGAACATATTAGAATATATGATCTGCAGAAGAGAAAAGAATTGGGTACGTTGCTGGCACATCAAGGCTCCATCACATGCCTGAAATTTTCTAAAGCTGAAATTCCTAGAAAGGAAGAAACCCCGGTATCAGAAGGAAAAAAGATCAGTAATAAATGGCTTCTCTCGGCCTCAGAAGATAATAAGATTATTATCTGGAGAGTCAAAGACTGGGAAAACTTTGGAACATTGAAAGGACATACCGCGCGAATTAATGATCTTGACGTGCACCCCTCTAACAGAGTTGCAGTCAGTGTCAGTGATGATCATACAATTCGCTTGTGGAATTTGATGACGGTTAAGAAAGCCGCTGTCCTAAAGTTGAGAGGATATCCTCAGAATGGACAATTTGTCAGATGGCTGGGCCCCAATGGGGACTATTTTGTAGTAGCCCTTACGAATAAAGTTCTTATTTTTAAGACGGAAACTGCTAAGGTTCATTGTGAAATTGACTGTGGAAAAAGTACAATCATGCAACTTGAAACTGAAATTGTAAACGAAGAAAATTACATAGTGGTCGGCTTGAATAATGGTCAAGTAACTTTTTACAACACTAAAGGTATAGAGGATGAAACTCCCCTGATCAAGGGACCGGAGTTCGCCTTACTGGGACACACTAACAGAATTAAGGATCTGAAGTTTTTCGAAAATGAATTTGGAACATACTTATTGACCATTGGTTCAGATGGCAAAATTATTGCTTGGGATATGAAGTCTAGAGAACAACTTGCCGTGTATGACTCAGGTGAAAGACTAAATTGTCTTGGAATCTACGACGAACATACTGAAAAATACGAGACCATGAAGAGGAGACAAACTGAAGCAACTGAAATAGACGAACAAAGCGAAATAGAGAGCGATACCGAAGAGCTGAAAAAGGTGATGTTTGGTCAAAAGCAATCAAAAAAGAGAAAAAGGAATAAGAATAAGAATAAGAAGACTTCAAAGAAAGTATCCATCCAGTTAGAGTAGGATTGACACAGTTTCTTGACTTTATAATTAGATCTTTTACAAAACATAATGTACATTAATGTATAAAAAGATGCCGAACTGCTATAAGGCATCACACAGAGCACCAATTGTGAACTATTGATCACAGTTTGGAAGATCTTGTAACACGATTACAGTGTTTGTGGAATAGATTCCTGGCTCTCGACCAAACGGGGGCTTGTTCTCTATCTGGAAGTTGCTCCAGAGAAGGAAGCATATCGTGAGCAAAAAACTCAGAAGCCTCACGAGGAAGTAATGAGGGTAGATGATCGATAGAGATTACAGATAATTTAGGCCCCACGGTAGTTGGTACCAGGACCGTAGGTTTGTTGAACACTGTAGCGATTTTGTAGATAGGAATTGGGTTATGTGGATTTGTGGTATCAGCAGACACATCAACAACAGTTCTTAATCTCCTATCCGATCTATTCAAAAGATCATAATCAATAAATGGAGCGATTGGTTTCGATAAATATATACAGTTGATGAAAATATCAGCTTGAGCAATTTCTTTGAAGGGACCACCACGTGAAGTTTCCTTCATGTCCCATTTCAAGATGTTCTTATCTGGAATACCAACCTTTCGTAAAAGATCAATGGCACCAGATCCACATCTGCCCAGTGCACCAATCACTAACACAGTTGGCTTTCTCGCACCTTTTTTCAAAGCTGCTTGATAATCGCCGACGACGTCCTTGATCAAAGCTTTCTCGTTTGGATATGGAGAAACAGCAGGCAGATCTTCAGCATCTGAATGAGTTTGCTTGAAAGCCCAATCTCTCAGACCCAATGCGGCGCCTGCAAAACCGGCGTAAAATCCAAATGCTGCAACTCTCCTCCCCTTATCGTTTTCTAAGAACTCCAAATCGTACAAAGTACCTTTACCGTTGATAAACCTCTTCAAGACGTCCTGCCATCCCGCTTGATTTTTGTAACAATGTGCAAATTGAATGTGTTCATGTACCAAAGGAAAGGTGTCCTCCTCGGGCATTTCTTTCAAACCAATGATAATTCTATCGCGAGGAGCATCGACCCACGAACCGAATGGCACAATGATAGCACCCGCTTTCTTGTATTCGTCACTGCTAAATGTTGATTGTGGGCTCTCCTCAACATATATCTTGAAACCCTTAGAAATCAGCTCTTTAACAGTTTTTGGAGTCAAAGCCGCACGGGCCTCCAAAGGTTTGGTTTCACCTCTCAAGTGTAGTGTAACAGCCATTGTAATATTCTTCCTTTCAGTACTTTCCGTCACCTCAAATCGAATATCTAGTTCGTTAAAACAATGCAAAAGAGTATAAGGAAGAGATGTCAGAACGGTTTACCCATAGAATCGAAATATCCAGCATCATTTAAATACTTATTATGTAGCCATTATTCAATATTCGATCTTCAACTGTGACTAAAAAGCTCGAAATTCCGCTGCAAAAAAGAAACTTCCCGTGGAAAAAGAAAATCCCGATTCGTTAGTAATGATCTTACTTTAACAAACAATTGAAATTTGTGGTTTACATCTACAAGTTTGAAGAATAGTAAGCGTGCAGGCGATGGGTATACTGCTAAGGGGTGTCTTTGAGTCATAATTAGAGGTTCGTTTGATGTCATCAACAGGGACGCCAACGCAGCATAATTCGACGCTTGCTATATCGCCATTTGTAAGCGGGCGGGGCGGAAGATATAATGCCGCCCAGGATCAAGCATCTGTAAGGGTAGAAGGAGATCAAGGGGGAGAAAGTAACTCGCAGCAGCCAGCAGCCGGAACTGCGAATGGGCAAGAGTTCACACATCAAGAGTGGAATCCTGCTGGCTTGGAGCATAATCATCCTTATGGGTCCCTCGCAAACAGCCCGCTAGTCCAAAAGACTAACCCCAATATGGCGGCAAATTCGCTAACGACGCCACATCATCATGCAAATGTGAACATGAACCATGGCGGGCTCATAGGATCTATTTCGAAGAATGGGCTCTTTGGCTCCGCTATGCCGTCTACTTTACGCAAAGTGAGTCTTCAAAGGGAGTACAGGGATCCTTTGATATCGAAGACAAGGGAATCGCGGATCGATTCGGAAGGGCATGAACCTATGACAACAACTACATTGACTACAACGACCACAGCCACCGCTAATACGGCAGAATTTGATATTTCAGAATTGTCATCTATCGAGAAACTGCGATTGTGGAGACATGATGCATTGATGCAGCACTTGTACAAAACTGCGGAATTTGTAGCGAACAAGATTTATACTTTGACAGGTGATCCAAATGATGCATTCTGGTTGGCGCAGGTTTATTTTAGTGAAGGAGCGTATGTGCGTGCTATTGAACTATTGTCCAAAGATATGCTTGACTCAACAAGTATAATGTGTAGATACCTGAAAGCTCGCTGCTTAGTAAAGTTGCAAAAATTCGATGAGGCCTTGGATATTGTCGGAGAAAGCAACCCTTTTTCTAGCGCTTCTGATGAGGAAGCAAAAAAGGAGACAGACGGAGGTATAAAACTTGAATCATCTCTATGCTACTTGAGGGGGACGATATATTCTGCTCAAAATAATTTCTCAAAAGCAAAAGAATCTTTCAAGGAGGCAATCCTAGTCGACGTCAAAAATTTCGAAGCCTTTGAGGAGCTAACGTCAAAAAACTTGTTAACGCCACGGGAGGAGTGGGATTTGCTGGAGTCCTTAGATTTGGATTTTTCGATACTGGATGATAATGAAGACATGGTCAAGAACTTATACATCATTCGTCTCTCGAAGTATTTTAACGAGGAGAAAACTTTGGCATCAAGGAAGCAGCTTGTCAAGGAGCATAATCTGGAGGCTAATGTTGATATATTAGTATCAGAAGCTGAAACTCTCTACACAAAATGTAAATTTTCCGAATGTTTAGATATTTGCCAGTCAATCTTGGAAAAAGATGAGTTCAACGGCGATGTATTACCTGCCTATATCGCATGTTTTTACGAGTTGGGACTGAGGAATAAGTTGTTTTTATTGTCACATAAATTAGCTGAAAATTTCCCTAAAAGTCCGATTACCTGGTTCAGCGTAGCAACATATTACATGGTTGTAAATAAAATAGGCGAAGCACGAAAGTATTTCTCAAAATCTTCCATTCTTGATCCAAATTTCGCACCATCATGGCTTGGATTTGCTCATACTTATTCAATCGAAGGTGAACAAGATCAAGCCATATCAGCTTACTCGACTGCTGCTAGATTTTTCCCCGGCATTCATCTGCCCAATTTATTCCTGGGTATGCAATATATGACCATGAATACATTGTCACTCGCAGAGGAATACTTTACTTTGGCATATGATATATGCCCTCAGGACCCACTATTGTTGAATGAAATGGGCGTAATGTACTTCAAAAGGAACGAACTACAAAAGTCAAAGCGTTATTTGAAGAAAGCACTGGAAGCAGTAAAGGAATTAGATACGACCTCACGTACATTCGTTTCTATTCAAATCAATTTAGCCCATGCTTATAGAAGAATGGGTGAATACGAAAGAGCTATCAAGTGTTTTAAATTTGTATTAGAGCTATCTGGAAAAGACTCAGACATTTACTGTTCCTTAGGATTTCTGTATTTGAAAACAAAACAACTGCAAAAGGCAATTGATCAATTGCACATCGCTCTTTCTCTCAATTCGACAAATCATGTAGCTCAAGAGCTGCTGCTTCATGCATTAGAATTGAATGTATCAATGGCATTAGATTCTGATCATCCGCTCATAGTTAACTCACAAATACATGAAGCTCATGCCAATATATATTCCTCTAAGAAGCGAGCACAGCTAACATTTGATACCTTAGGACTCAAGAAAAAGCCAAAAACGTCAGTGGCATCACAGCTAAATAGTGAATGTGAGGCAATGGAAATTGAATAGCATCCCCCAGAGATACTAGATGGGGCCCTTCAGTTTTCCTTGTCGGCGTGTATGTAGCCATCGTCTGTATAGCGTAGTGACAAACTTCTTTGATTGCATACATTGCAACCGGTATAACATCATTCCTATTGCCTAATCACATTCTCCTTATTGACAGCTGAACTCTTTTTAAGCTTTCTGTTTGCTTGTCCTCCCTCCCTATTCGGGCTATCTTCCAAGGCTTTTTTGCCGTTCTTCAACTGAGTGGTGTCGTTTCTGGACTTCTTCTTTTTCGATTTCGTTTCGTTTTTTCCAGTACCTACTGAGGAGTCAGCGTTACTTTTCTTCTCCTGGGCTCCTCCAAGGATGCGCTCATTTCTGATCTTGATTTTATTACGCTTCTTTGCTGGCAATCTTCCAGATTTTGCAGTTTTGACTGATTCTTCGGTACGTGTTATTTCTTTCGATTTCGGTGTTTTTTTCATCTTGTTATCATAAGGTCTCCTTTCATCGTTCTGCATAGTAACCTCACTTTTCGCCGTTTTGGCATCAACAGATATGGGCTTTTTTAGACCCCTGCTAAATCTTTTGGAAGATTTTTGGTTAGGAAAACCCAATATCAATTTGTCGAGATCTTTTTGTAATTCATCATATACATCCAGCGGCAGGCGGGATTGTGTCTTCTTTGGTGGTAGATACCGTCTTTCACCTCTTAAGTAGACAACGTCAGCAGCCAAACAAATAGGTGGTAATTTAATATCTGTGCCATAACTAACTTCATCATCATTTAACAGGAAGTTCAGTAGATCAGTGGTGTTCATTGTTTGTTACCACCTGCGATATCGTTTCATGTAGTAGCTGCTTATGCATTTTCTGACATTTCGCGGAAATACAGGTCTGAGTAAGAAACATCGAAAAAACATGAAATCTTGCAGCGACGTTTTAGATGCTATAAGCTGAAGATATTAGACTTTTTCGATCTGGTATACCACTCGTCCAGACAAATAGAGAAGATGTTGAGATTTTTTGGTTCTAAATTGGGAAGTGTGAGCAAGTTAAGCTCAAGACCTACTGTCTTTTACGCACCTTTCCATCGGCAAGTCAGTGACAGGACTAGATTCAAGGTGAACATTCACGCACGTCAATATTCGAATGAAAAAGCAAAAGATGGTGGGCCGGTAAATCATAGGGGCAAACTTTTACTGTTGTTAGGCTTGCTTGCGTTGGGATCGACTGTGGTCTCCTTTTCGTACCAGAAGAATGCTCCGGCAGAGTTTCTAGAGGAAGATCCAGCCAGTAATGATGATGATGCTAATAATAAAAAACCCCAGCATCCTGCTTTCTCGCCTGATCAAGTGTCCGTTATTTTTGTGCTTGGTGGGCCGGGTTCTGGAAAAGGTACTCAATGTGCCAAATTAGTTGATGAATATCAATTCATTCACCTTTCTGCTGGAGATCTACTTCGTGCAGAACAAGCTCGTGAAGGATCCAGATACGGTGATCTAATTAAGAATTACATCAAAGAAGGTCTAATAGTACCCCAAGAGGTCACTGTTGCTTTGTTGCAGCAAGCTATGGCTGAGAATGTTCAATGCGGTAAAACCAAATTTTTGGTTGATGGATTCCCAAGAAAAATGGATCAGGCAATAACTTTCGAGGAGAAAATTGTACCTAGTAAATTCACACTGTTTTTTGAATGTCCTGAACAAGTGATGTTACAACGATTGTTAGAACGTGGTAAGACCAGTGGAAGAAGTGATGATAATGTTGAGTCTGTTAAGAAAAGATTCAAAACATTTCTCGAAACAAGCATGCCGGTTGTTGACTACTTCGAGAAACAGTCGAAAGTGGTCAAGGTTCGTTGCGATGATCCAGTGGAAACGGTTTTTAAACATGTTCAAGACGCAATTGAAGATAGATTGAAGATAAATTGAAGATAAATTGAGAAAAATTGAAGAGTAGCTATGCAATTAGATAGATTATTACATAAAATAGGTATAACTAGATTCTTCCAAACACATTTTTCATATGGATGATCTGCTATCGAAGCTTAAACAAGGTGGGAGGCCTACGCGCTAAACCGATACCGCCCACCTATCATTCCATAAACACGTTTCCAAGTCAAAGATGCAGATCATTATCCCATGATTGCTAACCCTACAACTTTGCTTCTTCCTTATCTTGATTCATATGTATTTACATTACTCATAGCCGCTCGTCTTTAAGACAGTCTTTCATCATTATATCTTACATATTTTCCATTCAAGTCAGTGGGGATTCCACACAAAGCCAATCGTGCATAGACGCTCGCTGGTTCACTAGCATCCAAGAGCTGTCCACTATCCCTAAGGTCCGTGAATCGTTTCAATGCCTCATGTGTCATGCCCTCACTAAATCTTCCGGTGATGTCAACTTGCATCTGGGTATCAACAACACCTGGAGCCACAGCAATGGATGAAACTTCAGCACATTCTTCTGCTATAGTCATATTTAGGTGGTTCAATGCCGCCTTGGATGAACCATAGGCCCCAAATCCATTATAAGACTTCAAACTCGCTCCAGAACTCACAAAAATAAAGCTCCCCTTTGAATGGCGTAAATGCGGAATAACTAAAGAAACTAGGGAAACAATACTGAAAAAATTTACCTCAAACAGATATCTCCAAGCCCTAATATCTATGTTACAAACATTTTGGACAGGTTCTAGTACCCCTGCGTTAGCAATAACAGTATCAATTCTGCCATGAGCTTGAATAGCATTTTCGATTAAAATCCTGATGTTGTTCTCATCCGTAATATCACCAGCTACATAAAAAAAACGATCTTCAAACTTATTTTTCAACTCCATGAGCTCTTGCTCGGATCTTGCAATACCATAAACAACGACTTTCTCACCATTTTCTGATAAGAGGTTCTCTACGATAGCCTTACCAATTCCTCGCGAAACACCAGTTACCACGACAACTCTAACCATCTTCGATGGGATGAACCCACAACTTAAGCGAGGATTAATTACTCAGAGCGACTTTTTCCCTGAATTAATTTCATTTTATTAGAATTATATGACTTTTCGTGTAGTCCAGCCCCCGAAAGAAATGTTGACAAAGTTGACGTAGGAGATTCACGATAAGCTGAGAGAGTACGGAATTGCGTAATACACTCATATTTGCCAGGTTTTCACAATAATGGACAAGCCCAACATGGATTGGGCTAAAGATATTCCCTGCAGGAATATTATAATATATGGTTATTGTAAGAAAGAGAAGGAAGGTTGCCCGTTTAAGCATGAAAATGAAGTAACAAAAAAACAAGCGACGGTAATTACGACAACTCATACAACCGCAGTGAATGCTACAACTAATACTGTTGCAAATCCCAGCGGTATGTCTAAGGTATCTTCCATTTCTACTAATGCGCCGAAATTCAATGCGAAAGTTTCCGCTAGTTTTACTCCAATGTCTTCAAAAAGCAACATACTAAATGACGACCCTAGCCTCAACGACATTACTGGTAACTCTAGTCTACCTAATCCAGCCTCTTCCGCACAAGGATCGAACTTAAAATTTCCTCCACTTTCATCAAGCAGCACATTCGGACCACCAAGCTTCAATCCATACGTAACGGAGAGTTTCACTCCAGCGTCGTCTTCTGGTAATCATATTAGTGTTTCAATGGCAAATAATGGCTCTTCCCAAGAACTGCATGGTTTGCTCCCTGATACTACTGATGATACTTTGGAGGGAGCTGTTGCAAGTATGGGAGCTTCTGACTATATCAAGAACTCCTCGAACACCGGTTCTGCTCCGATAAATCACAAATTTTTCGACATATATCCTCCATCGCATAGCCTTCTTCAATATCATCTGTATGCGCCAGACCCACCACCGCATCTTAAATTGTCATTAAAGCCAAACGAACGGACACCGGAATCCCTTTTTATTCCTAATGAACTTCGAGAGCGTTTGGTGAAAAAAAACTTGGCCTCTTTACAAGTATTTCCAGCGGGAGGTACCATTCCAGCAATTGTTCAAGACTATTTTAATTTAGTGCCTCTAGATTTCAACCAGAAAATGGATAAAAAAGAATCCAATCTTGGTCATGAAAACTCATTATACAAGGTCTTTTCTAATGTGGATGGAAAGGTTTATCTCTTACGTCGAATTCACGATGTCAAAGTTCAAGATTCTGTTCAGATTTCAAGAACTTTTCAAAACTGGAAAACTGTTGAAAGTTCAAACGTTGTGAAACTAGTAGACTTATTTCAGACTACAAAATTTAACGATTCCTCTTTGTGTGCAGTTTATGATTACTATCCATTGTCAAGTTCACTATACGAAGCCCATTTTGTAAATTTCCCGCCAGCACCACTAACGCAAAAGTACCTATGGACTTATCTAGTTCAGCTGACGAACGCCTTACAAGCAGTTCATTCCAAAGGCTTAGCAATTGATACCTTGGATTGGCATAAAGTCATTGTCAGTGGCTCACCAGGAAGAATCAAAGTAACCGGATGTGGGCCGCTTGATGTCCTGAATTTCGAAAGAAACAAATCGTATAATTTGCATTCAGACCAGCAGCAGAACTTCAAAGAGCTTGGACTGTTGTTGAAAGATCTTTCTTTCAAAATGAGCGCGACGAAATCATCGATTGACGACTTAATAGTAGACGATAAGTTCAAGACTGTTTTGAAGTATCTCTTAGATGAACAAAATAATGAAAAGAATATCAAAGCGTTGACTTTTTTATTTTACGATGAAATGCTAAGTACAATAGATTCCACCTTATCGATGGTGGATTATACGGAAGGCGTCCTAGCAAAAGAACTAGAAAATGGGCGATTGTTCAGGTTGATGTGCAAACTCAACTTTATATACGGAAGAATGGAATCACGAATAGATATTGATTGGTCAGAATCAGGAGCAAATTTTCCTATAGTATTGTTTTATGACTATGTTTTCCATCAGGTCGATTCAGCGGGCAAAAATATCATTGATTTGACACATGTTCTGAGATGTTTGAATAAAGTCGATGCAGCTGTCTCTGAAAAAATAGTTCTTGCTACGCCAGACGAAATGAATTGCATTATTGTAAGCTACAAAGAACTGAGTGATCTAATAGATTCCACCTTTAGATCAATTTTGGGCCAGTAAAGTATGTAAGCCATTATTACAAAATGGACTCTTATAAAAAGTCTAAATAAAAAACTAACTGATAATCAGAAACATTCGGAACTATGTTAATCATGCGGCCCCCACATCCCCAATGGTTTTTTTTCCTATCGCGCAGTATTAACTAAAACGTCATTTTTATTACTACCTCGTACGTACACAAAAAAGATAATAGCTATAAAGAAACCATATGAAAAGGAGATTACGAAGAATTGAGAGAAGTGTTAAGTATCAGCAGTCTAAGCTACGTTGCGGCAAACATATGAAAGACACGCCGCTTCCATCGGGACTCTCTACACTTCCGATAAATCAATTGCCGAGGACACTACGAGAAGATCTGTGCATTGAACGTTACACCACAGATATACTGAGGCGGGCTGCCAACGTCGGATATTGCATGCAACAATCCGAAAGATGTGATTGTTGCTGCCATAAAAGTCAGAAGTTTCAACATGCAGAGAGACCAATTTTCCACCACCCCTTTTGTGTAGAAGAATGCGGAACATCAAATGACGACTACCAGCATTTTCTTTCTAAGCGCCTTCGAGCAAACATAAACTTAGGAAGCTATCAAGGCTTCTTAAGTTGATAACTGTAGATCCTATTCAGCACGATGTATTTTCAGTTGTGCTGCTTGCTAAGCTTAGATATTGAAAATCGATTTCAGATTTGTCATTTGAGTTTTCATTAGTTTATGTAATAATCGCCTGAGTATGTAGAAATGAACATTGGAAGACCTTTAAGCTTTTCAGCCATGAGCAAGCTTCCGCAACATGTTGCCTAAAGATACACGTACGGGAAAACATTATGGCGTGGCGCCAAATGGGCAACGACCACAAATACTGGCACTGAAATAATTCATACTAGAGGTGCCATTTCTTCCCATCGTTCCCGAAAACTTCTTTTTATACTTCTCAAGTTAATGATGCATGAGGCAGTTCACATATGTTTCCTTCAAGATCCTTTTTCGTCGATGGGAAAGGAAACTTCAAAGTGATTTGCAGATAATCGTAGCTCTAGCTTTTTCCGTGCAAAGTTGTTATAGTTCTTACGTGTCTAGTGAAACCATCGAAATCGGCCTCAAATGCCATTAATCTTTACTATTGAGATTTTTGAACTTCCTTTTCTGGCGTCGCAACGCGCGCGAGTATCTTATCAGTGAAATTCCTGTTTAAAGTGATGATCGTATGTAAGCCATCTGATAGTATCCAAGCTGTTGGGTTGACGATTACCCACAGTAGATGCATTTAGCACTTCAGTTAGGGAAGGTCATTTCTCTGTGGATTCCACGCAAACTCGGGGTATATAAAGTACCTTTCTTGCCATGACAGCTGAATGGAACTCAAGCATTTCCAATAGACAGCATCCCATCAAAAAGAAGAAATGACTACAAACGAAATCGCTCAGCAAGCATCTCACGTTTTCCAAGGAACCGTGGAAAAATCAGGACCACAAGTGGTAGCCGGTAAAGGCATCAGAATTGATGTTGAGAAAGATGGTAAAGTACACAAGAACATTTTAGATGCCATCACAGGTGCCGCTGTTGGCGCCCTTGGATGGGGCGATGAAGAAGCCGTTAACATTGTTTCCGAAGCTGCTCGCAATTCCACATACTCTTATCCATCGAACGTTGCTAACAAGAGCAGCGAAGAGTTGGCCAAATACTATATTGACCGTTCTCCAAAAGGAGCGTTTTCAGCTGCCCTATTTTTAACTTCTGGTTCTGAAAGCAATGAAAATGCTTTGAGAATTATCAGACAATATTATTTGGAGCGTGGTCTGCCAAAAAAAGTTAAGCTAATCACCAGGGAAAGTTCCTATCATGGCTACACTCTAGGAGCGCAATCTATTTCTTGGAATCCAAGAGTCGATGCGTACAAACCTTATCTCCTCGATAGAGACAATCTGATTTTGAAGATGCCTTGTGCATATACTTATCGTTTCAAGAAAGATACTGAAACTGAAGAAGAATACGGCCAGCGTTTAGTCAAGATCCTAGAGGATCAGATCCTAGAAGCAGACCCTGAGACTGTGGCAGCCGTTATCGTTGAAACATTGCCAGGATCTTCCTTAGGAACTACTCCACCACCAAAGGGATACTTGAAAGGAATCAGAGAAATCTGTACAAAGTACGATATTATCTTCTATTTAGATGAAGTCATGTGTGGCACTGGCAGATGTAACCCAAACAACAAATTGAACTGCTGGGAGAACTATTTAGAAGCACACGAAGCCCCTGATATTCAAACAGTTGGTAAGACTCTGGGATCTGGTTACGTTACCATTGCCGGTGTCTTAGTCGGTCCAAAGATCAGAGACGCATATTTAAATGGTTCTGGTTATATCGCGGGCGGTAACACCTATTCCTCCAATGCATTTAATTGTGCGGTTGCATTGGGTATCCAGAAGAAGATCGAAAGGGAAAATTTGACTGGAAATGTTTTCAAGATGGGTAACTTGATGGGTGATATGCTCAAGGAAAGATTGTTATCAACAGATAACATTGCAGGTGATATCAGAGGTGTTGGAGGTTTCTGGTCTGTTGAGTTTGTCAAAGATAGAAAAACAAAAGAGCCTTTCGACTTAACTTTGAAGATTGCTCCTCGTCTCGCTTCTCTATGCTTTGAAAATGGCTTGAACGTTATGGGTATGCCAGGTAATCCAGACGGAAGTTGCGGAGATCGTATCTTGTTGGCACCATCTTTCATCGTTACTGAAGCTGACATTACCGAGATTGTCAACATAGTGGTTGATAGCGTTGAAAAGTTCAGTAAGACTTTGAAGAGTGAGGGTGCCTGGTGAGTACTCCCTAAATACAAACAGATATAAGATATTGTTCGTAAGTATGTTTTTATTTCTTATATATGGAAACTGAATTGGGAGAAGAAATATTCTGAAGAACTCTCAAGTCTTTAGTTCTGAGGTTGTTACTTTCTAAGATGAGTTACTCTTGTAGTGCTGCATTATCATGAAAATATTATTTGCGCAAAGATCTTCTTATGAGGCAACGTTGTCATATACTCAGTTTTACCTCAGATTATGTGCGCGAAAGGTCTGGTCAAGCTTTCTTGGTGCGGCCATGTCAACTCATGGTTTTCTTGTTACCTCTGACTATATTATTTCATCGACTATTTCTATCTAACTTGACCTTCCTTTTAGGGAAATTGAGAAAGCTTACTTGAACGTGCGCGATAAGGGAATATATCTCCTAAACCGCAAGATATAAACCAGATTGTTAAGCCGATTAAAATTAACACTGAACGCAGTCCGCGAAGGAAACCATAACTGAAATCAGCCTTCTAGAACAGTATATCTTTGATAAACAGTCTATTCGATTATATATTAAGCTTATTTGTATCAGGATATTTCCGAGTTAGATCAAGCAGTTCACGAGACCAAATATTTTCCAAAGAGAATGAAACAAGATTTGAAATTGAATACTGGTGCATCCATTCCGATTATCGGATTGGGAACTTGGAAGTCCCCTGAAGACGAGGCCTACACAGCTGTCATCTCCGCTTTACAAGCAGGTTATAGACATATAGATGGCGCTGCAATTTATCGGAATGAGGCTGCTGTTGGCAGAGCCTTGAAAGATTCTGGTATTCCTAGAAAGGAAATATTTGTTACGACTAAATTATGGGGAACTCAGGTCAAGAATCCTGAAGAGGCACTTGATCAATCGCTAGATAGACTAGGTCTAGATTACGTGGACCTATATCTAATGCATTGGCCGGTCGCTTTGAAAAGCGACCTCATTTCGGATGGTGATCTATTAACAATCCCTACAAAGCCTAACGGTGAACGTGATATAGATCCTGACTGGGACTTTGTTCAAACTTGGAAGTTGATGCAGAATTTGCCAAAAACGGGTAAAGTGAAAGCGATTGGTGTATCCAACTTTTCTATCAATAATTTGGAAAAGCTACTCGCTTCTGATGGTGTTAGTGTTGTTCCAGCAGCTAACCAGATTGAGATTCATCCACAGCTGCCACAAACCGACTTGATTACTTACTGTAAATCGAAGGACATTGTTGTGGAGGCATACTCACCATTAGGCTCTTCGAGCTCATATATGCTCCGCGATACTAAAGTTGAAGAAATAGCCAGGAAATACGATGCTGAATCAGCTCAACTTTTGATCAATTGGGGCATTTCAAGAGGCTACTGTGTCTTGCCTAAATCTGTTTCGCCAAAGCGAATCATTTCCAACTTCAAGATGTTCGAAATCTCAAAGGAGGACGTTGAACAACTGAATGATATCACTACTAGATTAGGTGCTAAAAGGTACGTTGTTCCTGATTGGGGCTCTTTCCCAACATTTGAATAAATGTTCAGGTGTATAGTCGTATAGTCTAAATGTTATATTGAATACTCTCAGTGGTAGACAGAATAATCCCTATATATGAACGGTTCGCATCCTTCCAGACCTGCCTTGAATATCTTAATGAGTGTGCTATTTTTACTAATAGATGTCGTTTAAAGAAGAATAGATTTTACTGAATCATTGTTTAGAGCTTATTTATGTGTACTACGTCCTTATCTACATGATTTGTATAACCCACAATCTCGCACAATTACACGAAGCAGATACTAGTTTTCCTCTTGATATCGTGAAACTACGATAAGGGTGGCGAGCATATCCTGCATATACTGAATTCCATACCCAGTGGCCAATTTCATGTCAAAGCCACACCAATTGAACTACTTGCCACTCGATTATAATTTTTATTGAGTAAATTGGCTCCCTCGGATTTTAAGAATATATTTTATTGGTGAAAATCCCACTCCGCTATATAGATTTAAACTTCTAGAATATAAAATAGTACAACTTCTCCTTCCAGTTTTTTGGATCGATCACTGGTTCACTCCTTTGTTCCTCATCAGCCATGTCAATCTTAGGTAAAATTTCTCTACGAATTTCTTCAGGGTCTCTGAAGCGTATATCTCTGTGATATATGAGACTTCCTAGGAAAAGAACCATAATAAAACCAATTGTAACATATGAAGCGAAGAAATCGCTGGTATTCCAATTACCTTTGATGAAAACGGGATACCCATTAGTTAAACTCAAAATTATGAAGAAAGTAGCGGAAGCATACGCCAACGGTTTTTGAAATCTCTTTCTGTAAGGTATTCTGTCATTAAGAGAAAGAATGTCAATGACTTTCCTAAATCTCAGATAGGTTATTGACACAAAGATCCAACTGACAAATCCAGAGATGGTTGCTATGTTGGATAACCAGGTGAAAACAACACTTGCTGAATCAGAACAATTCAAGTAAGCAAGTGCAGTGAACAAACTGGCAACTGCAGTACTATAATAGGGAGTTCCGTAACGGTTAGTTTTGGCAAAAATTTTGGGAGCATCACCTTTGCAAGCCATAGAATGTAACATCCTGGAAGCACCGTAAAGAACAGCAGTACCACACGAGTACGCACTTGTCAAAATAGATGCATTGATAATATGTGGCAACACTTTTATTCCTGCTTCTTGAATACCAATCACAAATGGAGAAGCTGCAGCGCTCGTCGATCCGGCCGCTAGTGCATTAAGCAATCTGTCGTTATTATAAGCAGTTATAACACCAATAACGAGGACACCACCGATATAGAAAATGGCCAAACGGTAGATATACCTTTGAGCAACTCTTGGCATGTTTCTTCTTGGATTTTCGGCTTCAGCAGAAGAAGAAGTCAAGACCTCCGGAATCAACACAAAAGAAAAACCACTTTTTACGATAGCAGTCCAAGTAGCCAAAAATTTTCCGGTGTTTCCTTCGGCTAAGTAGGGGTGAAATGCACCTGGATCGTTCCAATAGTGGAATCCAAGAACCTTATGTTGCGCCGGAGCACCACCGAAGAAAATCACGATACCAACAATAATCAAACCAGTAATCGTAATTAATTTGATCGATGCAACCCAAAACTCACTCTCTCCAAATACACCAACAGGGAGCATTGTAATTGATATCGTTAGAACCAAAAATATAGAAACGAAAATTGCTGAGTTAGCATCCGTCCAATACTTTATAACTAGGGCACAAGCAGTGATTTCACTTGGCGCAATCATAGCCATCGCATAGAATACATTGTAACCGACCATAAATGAAACAGGACGATTCACGTAAGTTCTAGCCAGAGAATACATTGAAGCCTCCCCAGAAAGTGGTATCAAACATACCATTTCCGTCAGCTGGTGCATAATCGTCCAGACAAAGAACGATACAATCATATACGATATCAGAAGTGGGGCCGGCCCACATGTGCTCAGAGCACCACCGGAACCAATGAATAACCCAGTACCAATGGCGCCACCCAAAGCGATCAATTGGATGTGCCTACTCTTCAGATGACGGCCAACTTTTGTTGTGTCTTTTTCGTCAAGTACTCCTTCAGATAAAGAACCAGTCTCTATATCAAGAGGAGTAACAAATTCTAAAGCACCCTCCTTACCATTTTTTTCTGTAGACGGCGTAAAAGATGTGTTTTCGATTCTTACAGTTGAGTTCATCTTGCCTTATATGTGCGTAGCCGCTCTGCCTTATTTAGTCCACATGGGTTTCCATTGACATTAGGCCATCTTTGCCCACATTGCTTTGTATTTATACCTTCCGTTCGTCTGTAAATCTCACATCTTGAAGACGTAGGTATCAACAACAGGAGATCTCGTTAATCTTATCATGCATTTGCCACAATCGACATTCTTTGTGCAACTTCCTTTTACGCTCGAGCCATTCTGTTGTCCTGCCCATTCGATCTTCGTGTCTGCTAGTTTTTCCCATTCGTCTTAAGATTAGCTTACTGGTTTCAAGCCGCATATCTTATCATTCGTAAACGCGGCCATTCGTAACATTTTCCACGATCAATATATTGCCGAAACCGCGCCATCGACCGATAGCCCCCCTGATCTGGTGTCAGGTTTGTGTATCTTATCAGGGCGGGGTGAGATGCCAAAAAAATATGAGACGTGAGATAGAAGCTGAACTTCCATTTTGGATCACAACTCAAGCGGCCTTTCTGCTCTAAAGGAGTTCCGTAAATTTGCAGTTAATTAACGGCTTTATCTTATCAAGTTGAGAGTTCCAATTGTCGATGGTGGTCGAGTTTCCCTTTTCCAATCTACCGTGATATTTTCAAATGGAGATTATTGTACGATAGATTGAGTTTGATTATCGCATTAGTGATAGAGCTCCATGCCACCGTGCCATTTCATTTGATAACTGTAAACCAAGAGCATCTTGTATGGTTCTGCAGCTATATATATGTACCTTGCATTCTATATATGCTGCCTAAGTCCGTTCCATTGACTGTATCAGGTTAGAACGATTACTTTACTCCGGGATTACGCAACTGGACACAGATGTTAAGAAAAGGCATTTTATCAAAAGCGAAGAGCGCCTGCTCTAAACCTGAATATGCAGCAAAAGTTCGTGCCGCCACTTATTCTCAGAAGTTCACTCAGAGGGCTTACTCTAGCGTGTCTTCGGTTACCAAGACTACCCATCATGTTAGTATGAAGAAAATGTCAATTTTGAGTGGGGGGTCGGTCTTGGCTGGTTTGCTAGCGTTCTCTCTGTTTGATAAATTTGGTGATGGTGATATTTCCGTGACGGAGGTGATGCAGCATAATGAACCTAATGATTGCTGGATTGTACTCAATGGCAACGTCTATGATGTGACACACTTCCTTAAGATCCATCCAGGCGGTGCCGCAAGACTAATGGAAGTAGCCGGGAAGGATGCCACCGAAAAGTTTTATGAGATTCATACCGATGCCGTTTTTGATAAGATGTCAACGCACTTGAAATATATTGGTAAAATAAAGGGCAAATTCGAGAAAGTTGTTAGTGCTGAAGAGCTTAGGATCCAGGAGAAGAAGGCAAGCCTACCACCGTTGAGTGCAATATTCAGTTTGTCCGACTTTGAAAAAATCGCTAAAGAGGTACTGCCAAAATCGACTTTTGCCTATTATGCTACTGGCTCTTCGGATGAATTCACTATTAGAGAAAACCACTATGCTTATAGCAGAATCTTTTTCAGACCAAAAGTCCTGCAAGATATTTCATATGATGTTGATACTTCTACGGAATTCCTCGGCGCCAAAGTCGATCTGCCAATATACATTACGGCATTTGCTGGCTCTAGATGGGCCGATCCTTTAGGCGAGAAGAATTTACAATCAGCAGCTTATGACGCAAACGTTATGCAAATGGTTCCTAAGCAATGCTCTTACTCTTTTGAAGATTTTTTTGATGAAGTTCCGGATGACCAAAATCAATGGTGTCAATATCACTTTGATGATAGAAAAGAAATGGAGGACTTCATAAGTTCGTTGAAGAAGTACGAGGAAAGACCAAGTATTAAGGGCTTATTTTTAAATGTTGACTTAGCCGATATTGGTAACAGAGAGAAGGATAGCAGACAAAGATCCCGAGATATTGAAGGAAGTAAATACTTGTCTAGTGTTGTCGAGCATGGTAAGGCTTATGCTACGTTTACCTGGAAAGACGTGGATAGAATCATGTCGCTGACAAGGCTTCCTGTTGCCCTGAAAGGTGTGCAAAGGGGTGAAGACGTCGTGCAAGCCGCAGAAAAAGGTGTAAAAGCAGTTGTTCTTTCGAACCATGGTGGTAGACAGTTGGATTTTTCCAGGCCGCCCCTTGAAGTTCTAGCGGAGGCTAGACAAATGCTAAAAGAGAAAAATCTGGAGGACAAAATTGAAATTTACCTAGACGGTGGTGTTAGAAGAGGTTCCGACGTCGTGAAAGCTTTGTGTCTTGGTGCTACTGGCGTTGGTTTGGGTAGGCCCTTCTTATACGCCATGGCTGGCTACGGTGAAGAAGGCGTCACTCATCTCATTGAAACTTTGAGATACGAAATTAAGAATAATATGAGGCTCCTTGGTGTCGAAAGGATACAGGACCTGAACGATTCTTTTATTGATTACAAGAACTTGGGATTACGCAATCCCCGCATTAATGACGTTCTTTATGATGAAGGCTATTTGCCACTTCAATTTCCTCAAGTCTAGCTTATTTATGCATATAGAATTATATATTATTATCATCGGCCTTATCGAGCTCTTGAAAGAGAGCGGTGGCCAGCAAAATTGTACGGTCAGGTTACTAATTAAGACTGAAGAGATCTGATCCCTCTATCCGATCATAGTTGTCGTTCACAGTAACACAGAACATGTTGTCATGGTCACAATTTTGAAGTATATTACCCGAGAGCGCGCAGGCACGCGTCACTCAATGTTACAAATTTCTCGCATATGCCCGGGCCAAGATCTTAAAATCAAGAATTAATGATGCAAACCGCAATGATAAATCCGGTCAAACCCGTAGGTGACTGGCTAGTACTTGCAATGTTTGCTCAAAAGCACTGTAGTTTAATACAACGTTAAAAACTTTAGTAAGTGCGCTAATGAGGTCATATTGTGCCCTCTAAAAAAAACCACACTTTTTTGTAGTCTTAGTAGCCACGGGACGGCTCAAATCATACAAATAATCGGTGCCGCTTTCAACGGTAATGCAAAACGATTCGGTTTTCCTCAGCTCGGATATCTGATGATGAGTTTGGGGACGGCCATGATGTGATATTGAAAAAAATATGTCATAATGCTAACGTCTTTTCATCTGAGCATACCGATGGCCCATTGCGAGTCTCTTGATCGAATTGACCACATTTGGAAATTTGGGCATAGTATCATTTCATTTAGGTGATATTTTTACGTGATTGGTGCATTTGTTCGATCCATCATCAAATATTCTGTCACTTTGCAAGCCAAAAAGAAGAGGTTCGAGAATGTGTACATGGGAGCAACCAGGGATGAATCGGTGCTAATAGTATCGATGCCAGAAACGATGTTTGTTCACAATAGTAGAAGGTTGAAAAAAAATCAGAAAAGACGGCAGACAACTGTGATGCACAGTCGCTCTTTCCTTCTCCGATATAAAACAAAAGTAGCTGTGGTCAACATTGATCTGCATTCGCATTATCTTAAAAAGAGAATCATTGGCCCCTGAGCTTCTTTGTGATTATAGAAGATTAGGTAGTAAAACTCGTTCCGTCAAACCTCAAACCATAGCGAGCGCGGCTACATATAACTGCTAAATATGAATTTACAGTCAGCTTTGATGAATAGATTTAATGTAATCTATTTCAGCTCCCCGCGGCTACTCATAGCCAGTGTTGAGTAAGTTTGTTCCAACTTAGTCATGTCCAACGTTAATTATCATGAAATAATTTGAATAGCGCTCGTTATCAACGACATATAGAGAAGTATTAGACATCGGCAAATGTAGAAATGAACCAAACCTATAATTTGATTCGACTGGATTGAGAATAGATATTATATAGTGAAGAAAGCCAATTGATAGCTTTTATGTCGCGAAAGTCGAGGACAGCATGCAAGTCCTGTGAAAAAGAAAGCGTCGAATGTGATAAATTGAAACCCCAGTGTCGCAACTGTACTTCAAGAGACATCAAATGCAGCTATCCTCTCACTTTACAATGGGGAGGAAGACCATATAAAAATAAGCAAAAGGTACTGAATATTCCTATGGATACAAGTTTAGTAAACGGCGTACTCAAAGTGAAAAAGAAGAGTGTTTTTCTTCGGCATAAGGGGAAGAATAAAAGCCTAGTTCTAATTAATGAGAATCTTGCATGGAAAAATGCTAGCCTGGGTATTGAAGGAAAAGATAATTCAGAATGGATTGCTAATGATGGGGAAGACGATGGGAATACAGCAGCGCCATATGTACTTAACAACGAGATCGAAAATTTAATTGACTGCTCTAGCTACAATGAAAATCGAGATGATTTGTCCGGGAATATACCAGTCTGCGATAGCATATGCGTAGAAAATCGGGACACGAGATTTTCTCCCGAAGTTTTCGATTGTTGTCCATCATCCCAAGTAGTGAAAAATCAAATGCGAGACTATGCTCCACTTACAATATCACTTCAAATGTCTACACCGGCACTAGATTTTCTCAAAAGCTCCGTAGAATACTGGAATCTTTTCGACTTTTATATGAACACGACTTCACATCTTTTAGTTTTATTATCTTGCGAAGATAGTAACTCTAATCCTTTTCGCACAGTCCTTCCAAGAATGGCATTGCATTCCACTACTCTTATGAAACTACTGCTTGCTTTCAGTGGTCAACATAGAAGGCAGCTTCGGTTAGCATCGAAAGTCAACGCATTCAAACCATTGGCGGAGGATCTTGAAAGGGTTGAAAATGAACAATTGTCGAGAAGACTACTAGACCAGAGCACGACAGAACTGATTGAAAAGCTTGATAATGAGGACGAAAGGTTGAGCGACGTGACCTTGGCCAACATTTTGATGCTCGCATGTTATAGCTTATACATATGTGATAATCGGAACAAGTGGAGGACACATTTTTATGGAGCAAAAGGCATTATCACGAGGCGGTTAATGAGTCACGGTAATCAACAAGACACAGTAATGTACCTTACGAACGACCAAGGTCCTTACATATTTCTCCAGAGATGGTTTGTTTGGATGAATATTATTGGGGTGCTATCTTCCCCGAGTATAGCAACACAGTCTCAGTCCACAACTGACTTGAAGTTCGATTTCACATCTATCCGCAAAAAGCGTAGTTTGAGTGCACTTCGAAAGGAATTTGACGATATTGAGTATGCTAATGGAATGGAGGTGGAAGTTCTTTCTTTGCTTGCCAAAATATCACGTCTAATTGTTGAAAAGGAAAGAGTCGATACCAATTCGATAAATCCAAAGCTAATTGCTGATGCGATCGAACTGGATTATGAAGTACTCGATTATCTCGAAACCAGCGAAAAAGAGAGAGATCTGATATGGATGCAACGTCAAGATGAGCACAAGATTCTTCTATCCGATCGCCGAGTCCAGGTGTATTTTCTATTGAGAGCGACCAATTTAATATATGGCCTGACTGGTGTGCTGCAACTACGTAGACGGGTGGTTGGAATGCCTCATGATTGTCAATTGATTAAGAAGCTTCTTTTGAGGATATCAAATCTAATTGATACTAGGCTCTCTCGTAACTCTTCTGGCCTATGCTGCATACTTTTTTGCTTGTTCTGCTGTGGTTGCGAGTTGATCGATGAGAGTCTCATCCCACTGAGGTCGATATATATTGATCGATTGGAGAGCCTGGAAGACAGTGGGGTAGCGTCTGCAACACAGGCAAAATTAATTATGAAAGAGTGTTGGGCCACTGAGAAGTTTTGGTGGGATGTCATGAAGGAAACCAACCTGGACCTCTCATTTGCCATGTGATCATTCTTTTCAAACAATCCGATTATTTCGTACACTTTTGAAGGCATTGGCGTATAAGGCATAAGAAATGGAGCAGGGACCATATGCGTTTGATTATTCGATGTGCCGCGCTCGATGAAGAGATGAAAATTTTCAGCGTCAATATTTTCCAGTAATCTCGATGTTTCTTGACATTTTTAGCGTTCGATGAGCATACTATGCGATTTTGGTCTTCTCATAAGTAGCGTTAAAAGAAAGTCGGAAAAATCTAATACCCTTTCGCAAATTTTCCTATGGATTTGTTGTGATTGCCTCTCTCTATTCCCCTTCGTACACTTTTCTATGGCAGCATCCCCGAGTAATATGAACTGGCACCTATTATGAAAGATGATAATTCACACATTATTGGCTGAGATATATTGAATGTGAGACAACATGTAAAGAAACCGCCATTTTTTTTAATATCTTTCATGAAAGCTGGAGAATCGCTACTCGAATCACAGATTGAGAATAGATCACCCGAGAAAGACGAAATATTTCTGAAACATCTCTCTAAGAAGAGCTCTTTTTTTTTCAGCGATCAAGCGGTCTAGATTCGTGAGAAGCTATGGGTCAGGCTACCCTTAATATCATATCTAAGAAAGCAGCTATACTTCAAGTAAATGAAAGATAATGGATGATACTTATCACGTTACAACCTTTGCATGCAGGGAGTTAATGCAGCAAACGTTCGAGGGTGATACTGTAGTACAGAATGTAGAAACGATTGGCGTTTTTCAAATTTTTAAGAAATATCTCCTTGACAGGCAATAAATCGCTGGCACACCGGAGGACCCCCTTTTTACGTTCCACCTATAGCGCAATTTCAGGAGATGGATTCATAGTCCGGTCCTGTCACTATGATCGCGCTGGACTGTCATAGCAATACGAATAATGTTAGGATAATGTTAGGATGCAAATAATAATATCTATTTAAAATAGTTTTGAAGTCGGAATGGATTTTTGCACAAACAGGTGTCATATAAGATGGGCTTACATCGATTTTTTCATATGCCATATATGTTCCAAACATTCAAAAAAAAAAAAACCATAGAAATTCTCTCCGAAAGGACTATTTATTTTACACGCAAGCTGGAGAACCCAAGGACATGCATCAACTTTTGTAGGATAATTGAGATCAATGTTTCTTATCAGACAGGCTGTATCCGAAAATAAAGGATGATGCCCAAGGTCTTCTATCAAATTTTATGACGGTTTCATCTTCTGTCGTTTTTACATATATCACACAGAGTAAGCTGCATTCTCTAAGAATAAATCTAAATTACATTCAAATCTATTTGCGCCATATTCTGATGAATAGCTTCAGCTTTTGCGTTTTCTAAATGTCCGTCCAGCACCTCTTCAATGGTATGTTTGACAATCCGCGCTCCAACAATATAGTCCTGTATTTCGTTGAATATTTGGACACTGAACCTTACCCAGAGTGTTCCACTATGGTAGAAGAAAGGTGCGAAGGCTCTTCTTTCCATTGCCAGGCGATCGCACTCTAACTTTACTTTTCTATAATAAGCAAAATCTCTGATTAATTTTTTTTGAATATCGTTGAACCTGTTATCAAGTGGTAAGCTGACATTAAATAGCCCCGGAGACAGGAGTGTTTTACCTTTGTTTTGCAACAATATGGATCCAGATCCAAACTCCTGAATAACAGCTTCAATCGCCTGATTTTGCAGATTTTTTTGATAGTCGTGAATGCGATCTTCGCCACCGCATATCTCTTTGCGGAATCTGATTGCCTCACTAATACAGAAGTATTGAGAGTAACAACTAGTTCCAATAAACCAAAATTTGTTGTGGAGCAAGTTATCGTTCTGTTTATGGTCTTCCACGGTCTTTGCGTTGACTATAGGTTTGCATAATTCCATAGAAAAATTCCAGGAAATTGGCAGCGACTGGATCATACCATGGTGCTTTGGGTTTACATAGAGCATACCACAAGACTTTGGGACACTCAACCACTTATGCAGATTGGTTGTCATGAAGTCGGGTTTCAATTCGTTCAAGAATCGTAAATCAACTAAACCCGCTGCGTGTGCGCCGTCCAACAATGACATTGTTTTGTATTTCTGGCACATCTTTATAAGATCTTCGTACGGTAGCGTCAAACCTGGCATCGAAGATATCATATCGAACATACACAATCTATATTCGCCAGTTGATAGCTTCTCCTCAAATTTAGATAAAACATCATGATCTTCTAATGGATAGTCTAATTGAACGACGTCAAATTGCAGGTGGTAGTACTCGCTCATGAATTCTACAGTGTTTTTACAAGCTCCATAAGAAGTTGAATGAAATAGAACTTTGTCCTTGGAGAAATCCCACGGTATTGAACGGATTACCGTATTCACACCAGTCGTGGCATTTGCTACCAAAGCCAAGTTTCTTGCATCCACCTTTATGTATGCGCTTAATGCCCGTATTTGTTCTCTGTACAGTTTTTCAGCTTCGAAAGTCTCGAAATGATCTGGATACCACTCATGTCTGCGTGACACTTCATTCTGCTTCTCGATAACACAAGTTGGAGTAGTTCCGAAAGATCCATGGTTTAAAGGCAGAACGGCAGGATCCAAAAGTGTGAAATAGCGCTGCTTGAAATCGTGTCCAAATGCAACTTCTACCATTTTTAGATTAGTGTAATGTATTACTAGCTTTTTCTGTTTCAAACGTTTACCCAACCCGTTATGGGGTTAACTATATTGAAGCTTTATGTAGCCTGAGAGAAACACTTCAGAGTGCTCACAACAATTAGTCATTTGATACAAAATGCTGCAGAGAGACATTTCCGCCGGAATCACTAGGTGACAACCGATTAACTCATATGATGCATTAAACTCCTTTTCAACTGACGTGGCGGTAATCGCGGAGAGAAAAGGTAATTTGCGTAGACGCGCGGCGCCAAAGTTCTTATTTATATATCCGTTAGGAATACAATGAATTATAAAACTTGCGACGTTATACTACCAAATAACAGTAAATGTATGAAGGTATACTGTCCCTCCCTGTCTTCAACTTCTAGTCGAATTTCGAGCAGCATTTTATATGTTCGAGAAGCCAAGATTAGTCTCATTACCGCCTAACTAAAGGAATCTCGATTGTGTGCCTTTCTTGTAATTTGATTCCGCTCGTAGCAGCGACTTGTTGCATGCATGGATATCCAAGTACCACTTGTTTGACATTTTAAGTATATTTCTCTCATCCTTCTTTGATCAATCGGCGATTCTTTTCTTTATTCGACCTAATAATTGGAATCTTTATATCTGTAAATTCTTTCTCTATTAACAGAATGAAACGGTTATCAATCTATGTAAAGTGGAAGTTGATATTTTTATGTTTAGGCAAGACATTGTTTTTTTTCAAATTCAGCTTTTTAACTTAAGGAACTAAACGATTTGAAAAAAATGTCGATATACTCAACTTAAAAATAAATAAATAATTTTTATGTATTTAAGTAGTCAGTGTTAGCATTACCAACATGACTGCCTTTTCCTTTCTGATGATGAAACTTAGTATTTAGTTCATTACTGTTGAATGAAATGGGCCAGTCTTTCCTAGTGTCTTGATGTGTGATACGTTCTTCCCCATCCAAACTATATTGTCAAAATGCCTAACAGTATATTATTTATATATAAACAGGCACTAGTTATACACCTATATTTTTTTGCTTGATCATTTAGAGGGAGCAGCAGGCCTCTCCTCTGGGACAACTATCAAGCCTTTCTGCTCCTTGATTTTACACTGAACTAGCTTGAGCAGCTCATAGATGATCAAAAGTGTTGGGGCCTCGACCCCATTCTTCTTAGCAATTCTCAATGGATTTCCAACGATGACTTCAACTTCCATATAATTTCCCTTTTCCACATCGACCTGCATTGAGGGCTTGTAGTAGTTAGGATCGTCGGATCTTATCATGAATTCCATAATATCTTCGGGTAGTGTTACACCTTCTGACTGTGCTATCGCGACAACCTCGCGCATTGTTTTTCTAATGATGCTATCAACGCCACCAAATAATTCTAACCGGCCAACATCTATATCCAGTAAAGCGCACACTGGATTCAAACAGGCATTGTATACTAACTTTTTCCATCTAGAAAATTTTACATCAGGATCAAACACGCATTCAATCTTCTCGTTGTCATAAATGCCGACAAATTTCTTACAGACTGTATCTTGCTTTTCACGTGAGATGGCAGAATTGTAGAAAACACCAAATTTTACGAAATCAGACACTTCGTGTTTGATTTGTGCTCCTCTATTTGCGGAACCAATCATACTAACACCGCTTAAAACGACGTTTTGTGGAAATCTAGTCTCAAAATCACTTTCAATCCCAATACCATTTTGGATCAATACGATGGCAGTTTCAGCCGTTACAGCCGGAGCAACTACGTCGACCATATTGATCACATCCGGAACACACTTTGTAACCACAACGACATATTCAAAGGGTCCATGCAGTTCCTGGGCTTCTTCAACACTTTTGACAATAGCTGTAGTTCTGAAACCTTCAACGTGACCGTAGTCACAGGAATCGATCGTAAATCCATCTTTCACGACCTTGTCGTAATCAGAACGCAGTACAGAGGTTACTTCGGCACTACCAGAGTATTCTAGTGCATATGCGACCATCGTTCCAACTCCGCCGGAGCCGACCAACAAGATATTACTTTTGCTCGTCATTGAAATTTAGCTTAATCTTTTGGTTTTTGAGAATTTACGAGTTGGCTTACATGTCTAATGAAACAAATTGTAACAATCTTAGCATATGTGGATTTATATTACTCCAACATGCCCACAACAGTTGCAATTTCAGTATTGATGAAGCCTCTCTTTCTTATCGGTTATTGGGATCGTGTTTTTAAGAGCGATCTCAAACAAGCCTTGCAGATGAGTTTCCTTTAAGTGATTACAACTCCTTATCGCCTTATCTTGGCCTCTTCTTCACCTTCCGTATTGGGCGATGTAGGTCGCCAAAGATTGCCGCAGACCTCTTTCCTGGAAAAGTTGGCGCGTCCGCATTCAATGGGGGCCCGTAACGCTCAAACACAGGTCCAGGCAACGCATCAAGATATCCATTGAAGTACATAAAAGTTTCCTGATCTTCCCTGTTTTCATTTGTACAGATATACTAGACAAGTTCCTCCACCATTAGGAGGTAACTTCACTTATTCAATATGGGACGTATCCTTAATCTTTTGGAAACCATTGCAATTGGGTGTTAGCTCACTGGCAGGTTTCAATTTTTATCTTGTGAACTAACCACTGTTCCATATACAGCTGTATTTTGGCACCCAGATATTTTATGTAAGCGAAACTCGTTATTAACATTAGATAGTTTTGCGTGTTTCTCAGGCACAGCAGCCTATTCAATTCAGAGATATCAGCGAACGTAACTAAAAGAAATAAACGCGATCTTACCTTAACACTGATTCTGCTTTATGATATATCATCAAGTAGCGTAACAACCTAGTAAAACAATAAGGCAACAGCGGTCTGATTATGATCTGAATATAAAATTTCCTAGAAAGAGCTCCCATTTGCGCCAGCAAGTGAAATAGTACTATTTAAACAGGCTTAAACGCTCACAGTGGACCTTGGCCCAATGTTCGTCTTAATCAAGCACGGAACATGCTGTCTGACTGTCGGGTTTCTATTACCTGAGTTTACAAACACTCCGAATCTCGTCGGCCGTGCTTTTTTTATTCAAGAGAAGGTACTGTACTCTAGGGGATCTCTTACAAAACGTGCAGCGCACTAACGCTCCCTTTTCTTTGGGGAACGCATCTAAGCTCAACTTCCAAAAGTACAAGGAGACGGGCTTCATCTTTCGGCTTGGCATCGCTATAGCCGCGCAGTGTGCTTTTCCAGGATCAAGTTACGAGAAACTCCAAGTGTTTCGCTGCCCATGTTCGATCAGATTATAAGATAGTACAGCCGTCGCATTCTCAACTGGGGAAAGAGTGACAGCATATTCGCCCAGCAATGCAATACATTCGCAGAATGCTGCTCAACCCTTGATATTGCTCCACTGTAGTAGAAAACATCATCCTGAGGTATAACTGTGTGTTATCTAATTCAAGAGACGAGGTATCAAGCTAGGTCCTATAATTTAAGAAAGGATCACTGGGAGCAGCGCCAATTGCATCGCACTTTCTATGCATTGGCGTTCTTGGCGACATTTCTGGACATAGTTGTAGATCTGCATATATATATAAGAGAATTTGTGCTCGCCCTGCTTTTCCTTCCAGGGGCTTTTTTCCGCAAAGGAGAACGTGCACACAAATGTTCTACTCAGGGCAAGTTTCTGTTGCGGCGAACAGGCACGAAAAAGTTCTGAACTGGTTAACAAACATGAATTCGGAAGGGGCACGAAAGTTCTTAGCACGCGTGAAAAGTTTGATAAGCTGCCTTTTCCTTCCACACGCGTTTTGAATTCATTTTGTTTAAGCAACATTACCGTTATTTTATTGTCTTTGAAGAGTTGGTCAGTCTTTTCAGCTGTACAGCTTATTCACGAATTCATATTATCTCCTTTCTGTATAAAAGTAGAAGACAAGTCAAGAACGGATCTCTACTTAACTCAAGACTTATTACTATCCACAATTATCGACGGGGCTTATCGTTGGCACAGATCGTTATTCAGTTCAGTCAACTTTCCAGAAATAGATAAGCGGAGAGTGCAAAGCTTCTCAGTCCAAGGCAGCAACTATGGTATCACTCAGGTTGCTTTTGACTAGAAGGTCTCCTCGCTCTTTTGTAGCAATTTCTTTGCTAACTGCCACAGTGGTGCTATTTGTTTTGTCTTTATCATTATACCGAAGAGATGAACGCCTTCAAAAGCTTGTTAACAATTTGCAGAATAGATTTGATAGCAAGGAGAGAGAAAGCTTTATGGAGTCGCTGTATAACTTTGAAATTAAACCCATCAATGATGTTCCTGTGTCTCCCCTAGAGTTGGTCCCCATTTATGACAAATCTACCTCAGAAAAACGTGCAATATATTGGTGGAATCCTTTTGCAAAAAAGTCATTAAAACCTTTCAGCGAACTGAGTCTTGACACTCGTTGCAAATATTATTTCCGCCAATTATACACCATGAACGAAAAATGGACAAATGACTTATCTACAATGACGTTTGGGATTAAAGACTTTGAAGATAAAGATTTGGAGAAATTTAAAGATTCTGATGGCTATGCTATGATCGACGAAGATACTGTTCGCATGTTTAAGAAACGTAACGACATTGCTCTAACTTTCGAAAGAATGAGAATTTACGACACTTGTCTCATGCAGGAGAAAAATGTGAATCTAGAGGAAACCTTCTCGCAGAAAAGAGACGGCAATTTAGTGAAGGCCACAGAGTCGGAAAAAGTCAAGAGAGAGATCAACAATCTCGATTCAGGATCATTAAATGAAAATTACAAAAAATACGATCAATACGACTTCGAACACAGAATGTTTCCATTTTTGAGACCATTCAACAAGGATAACTTCAGCGAAATCATTCCAAAATTCACATCACCATACAATAAGGTCCTTAAACAAGGACAGGTACCAAAGTTTGCTGGAAATTCCCAAGTAGTAACTTCGATCTCCAACTATGCATACGACTCATCAAAGTCTTTTTGGAAGAACTGGAATCAAATGAGTGAAGCCGGCTCTCGTGGTATTGTATTGTCTTTTGCAGATTCTCATCTAGATATGGCCTTAAAACTCATAGCTACACTCAGGTTTCAAGGTAATAAACTACCAATTCAGGTCATACACAAAAGAGGTGATCTTTCGGAAGAAACAATTGAAAAAATAACCTATGCCGCCAAGAGTCCCGATGTGACTCTCCACGAGACAAGCTATGAAAAAGCAGCCAATGTACTCCAGGAAATATGGTTCGTTGATGTAACAAATACTATCGCAGATAATTGGGTTGATGAATTTGGTGGCTGGAAGGCAAAGTGGCTAGCTGTTTTGTTCAATCTTTTTGATGAATTTATCTTTTTGGATATAGATGCAATCAATTACATTGATTTGAACGAATATTTTGATAGTGCAGAATATCAACGATCAGGCACTATTTATTTCCGTGATCGTGTTATCGGACCATCTGTATCAAATAAATGTACTGCTATTTTTGAAAGCTTGCCACCAAAGTTACTAGAAACAAAGTACTTTTCTAATATGCCATTCATTCATTCAGATTTAATGGATGAAGACTGCGAAAAGCTTCTGACCCCAGAGGAAAAAGTTTATAAAAGATTCTTCATCGATAATTTGCAACATCAAATGGAATCGGGGCTGTTTGCTATATCGAAAGCAAGGCATCAGATTCCCCTAGTTATATCGATGATGTTGCATCTTGCTAAAAACGTTGGTGACTGTGGATGGGGTGATAAGGAATACTTTTGGCTGGGTTTCGTAGTAGCCGGTCGCCCCTTTTCCTTTAATGAAGTGCCTGCTGGTGCTGTTGGCACTTACGTTCAGAAAAAGGATTTAGACTTGAATCGTAAGGAGGAGGCAGGTGAAGTGTGCGCCATTCAAGTTGCCCATATATCTGTGGATGGAAAACTTTTATGGATAAATGGTGGTGCGAATAACTGTAAGTTTCCAGGAATAGCAGAAGGCGATTGGAATAATGAAGATCTAAAATCTTTCACCGATACCTTTGATGATGTGGAAGCAATGAGAGAATATTATGAGGTAACGCCTCTTGACACAAGCAGTGCTGTAATTCCGCATGAAAAATCAGATTATTGGTACCGCAAAGACATGCATTGTAGAGGATACTCCTGGTGTGCCAAGCATCAATCAATATTGAAAGAGTACAGTTTTGATCAAAAGAAGTCTCTAGGCAAAATTGTTACCTTCGATCCAAAAGATGTGGCCTTTACAACTGCAATGAATACTGTGTGGTCCCATTTCAGCGATTCTGATGTGAGAAAGTTTACTGAAGATGAGCAGAAGAAATTGGATCCACTCTCCAATCTTATTGGATGAATTATTTTCTTTACGCAAGGGTATTTAATGCTTTACATCTGTTAAAGTCGCTATATCGTTCCGAAGCAATTGTATTCTGGCATAATTGTAGAAAAGGAGAATATCTAGCCGTGGGGCGAAATCCGCATCTAGTTCTTTGTTCGATGGTGACGTCTTCCTGTATCTATTCTACTGCCCAGTTATTACGAGTGTCTCGGATGCAATGATGAGCCAGAAACACATTTTAGACCCTTTGCAATGGAAATCAAACAAAAGAATCTGCGCGATCGATACTATATCACTCATAAATCTCATTGCCAAATAGCATTCTAATTCTTTGTCTTATTTAACAATCTTTCATGGAGCAGATCGACCTGGATTAGTAAGTAGGTTTTATAATATTGCTAGGCGAAATAAAATAGATTTATGCTTGAAACTATTTTTAAGTCTGCTGCTTCATATTCGCACAAGTCGTAGGAATAGTCCTTTCAGGAAAAAATATATTATCCATTGGTTTACTTCTTAACATCTTAACACTTTGGAAAGTATATTTTATCATTTGCAAAACAGTGTACATCAAGTTTTAAAAATTGTCAACAACGTTATACGGTTTTATTACACTATAGATAGTCTCAACTACTGAAAGTGTAGAGTCCTTAATATCTACTCCTCGACTTCATATTTGAGGTGACGATCTTGTAATGATCCCGCACGGATCATCGAAGTTTGGGCAATGAATAGAACTGCTTTAGAAATATACTTTAGCGACACCAACCTCCTAGCAGGATGTCTGCTGGCGACGGCGCGGGGCGATTGCTCCTGCGCAAGACAACTTTAGAACTAATGGTCAGCATGGACAATTGGGCGTGCAGGAAAGAGAACTGATGCTGGCAAGCTTCTTGATGTTGGCAGCATATAGTAAAATCTCTGGCGACCGGCGCAAAAAGTTGGACCATTCATCTGAGAGGCGCTGAGGAGATCTTCAAGAGCATGTGATTGCCCCTCATTCAAACTGCGGATAGCCAAGGTCCAATTTTCGTCCAGTACTTGGGTTAGTCAGGTGCACGGTTCTTCCTACAACGATGGTGCATTCATCACTGCCACCAGTCTCAATTCCTCAAGCCACATCGGGGCATTTGAAAGTCTCGAGTACGACGGCATTATGGACACTAAGATGCTCGAGATATTAATAAGAGTCGGAATATTAGTTATAAGGAGCGGAAAGCGGAGCAGTTCGTCATCGGAGGGTGGCTACACTTTGCTGCTGGCAGATGCCATCGAGATAGATTATGAAATCGCAAGGCACGTAGATCGGAGTGAGAAGGGGAGATCTGCTTCTCGTTCCAGCGATATCTCAGAAGCTGGCGAGGTGCCGCGTGCAACGAATCTGCTGTTTGGTCTACCAGGGATACCGCAACTGCGGCGTCGAGCGATGCGGATGCCACCCAGTAGCAAGCCGGTGAAGAAGGGTGTCTAGCACAAACATGCAAAGAGTGTCATACAGGAGTGCTAGAAAAGTGGTAGCAACTGGTGGGATATTTATAAACAGTAGGATGAAAACCTGTTATTTGGACTCCGAGTGATCTTATACGCTGACCGATCTCCGATATCAGACATGCTTGTAAGGGGAAAAAACCACCAGCTTTATATATAGTTGCCTTTCGGGAGAACATTTTGACACTTGAAAGTCTAGCCAATCTATTGCGGAGACAGCATAATAACCAAGGAATACTGGATGCACCAGCGATACGAAAGAATTACTCCTATTTTTTATGCTGTTATTATGAGTATGCGGCTTGGTCATAGAACAATCAAAAATCTGTAGCAGATATATATATAGTGAGATACAGATAAGACACAAATATTAACCATTGTGGCGAACTCGCTTAATGCGTAGGTATGGCTAAACATCTATATTCATTGAAGAGTTACTTAACGCAGATTTAGTGTTAGCTCGTCATATTATTGAGTACTCTTGCCTGCTCTGTACCTTAGCCTTAATGAGAGGGCCTTCATGAAAAACTTAAAATTGCATGCGTTACTCACGACTGCTTCATCTGCTTCAACGTTTGCTGTTTCGTCCCCTTGCGAATTAACGCCGCTCCTTATGGAGTTTATATCAAGACAGCTGTGTAGGGAAGCCTCACACGCAAGGCCAAGTATTATAATCAAGGAAATTTTATGAAGTTGGCTATGAACTGTGTTTTATCACAATCAGCAGTAGAACCTGTCGGAGACTGGGCGCTCCTCAGGAAGAGAAAAGTGCCCTTGACCCTCTCTCAAGCGATACTGAACGGCTTTCAAAAGCTCGTACAGAAAGTTCAAGACAGGCGCATTCACATAGAGTTCCCTTGCAACTTGCAGTAAGTTACCCAAAATGACTTCGAGCTCGATCGGGTTTCCCTTTTTGACATCAATCAACATGGACGGCTCGAAATACTCGCCGTCATCAAGATGAAGAGCGGTATTTATTGCGTCATCTGGCAGCTCAATTCCGTCTGCCTTCGCTATCGCAAGAACTTCACGCATAGCGGGAAGGGCCACGGAGTCTAAAGTACCGGCAAGTTCGAGTCTTCCAGTATCAATACCGGTTAAAGCGCAGGCCGTGTTCAGCGTGGCGTTGTAAATAATCTTCCTGTACCTATGCTCTCTTTCATTGGTCACGTAGACAGGGTTGTTCTTTCCATTGCTGTAAAGATTCACAAAATCTTTGGCCTTTTTTTCTTGAATATCTTCTGGGATGTTCGGGTTCTTTCCAGAACCAAGGTAGCATCTGTCTGTTTGGGTATGGTGAACGTTCCCATTGGCATTGTGCGACCCAGCATATGTGACTCCAGAAATCACCGCGTTTTTAGGATATTTGGCGAAGAATGGTCGGCACAGATCGAAACCATTTTGCACAAGGACTACTGTCGTTACCTCTGGTGTCACAACAGGCTCGACCAATTCTTCCACTTTCACGACATCTGGCAAATTCTTAGTGGTAACAACAACGTAGTCATATATGGTGCCCGAAGAAGCTGCAGCGTCAACAGTAGGATAAATATTTTGAGGCTTCCAGCCTTTCACAGAACCATAGTCGACCGACTCAATGTCGTAGCCGGTATCCTTGACTTTTGAATAATCCCTTCTCACAACAATGGACAGGTTGGACTTGCCTGCGAAATCAATACCGCAAGCTACAACAGTTCCAACCCCACCAGCACCAATCAATAAAACATTATATTTGGACATCTCAACTAAAGTTTCGTAAGCGTCTGTTCTGTATTATATTTCAACGCAATCAATGGCTTACGGACCAACTTAAGTTCGAGGCTACAGCCATATATACGTGTCCTCTCTATAGTTACGCGTTATCCAGTTCTTCAGCTGGGTTTTGAAAGCCTTATCTTATCTGTTAATTTTTAGAGCGCGATAATGGCAGCATATCACCTTCCTATTTAGGAAGGTGGGCTTGAGAATAACCCTACATTCAATTTAGGAGATTGTTTACTTTATATTTCACTCTGACGGTATCACGATAGCACGCATGTCACCTTCTTGTTTATTCGAGCAACTTTAAGTGACGGTCATTTTCTCACTGGAAATCGAAGCGCTCGAGAAAACTTAGAACTTCTGCATTTGCAGGCACAGCTGTGCTTAGTGCACTATCAGGTCATTTATATTCTAGCTGCCAAGATGACGACCAAGGTATCTCGATGGCTGAAATAAGGAAAAATCGTCCGCTAGATCTAATGTAGGAAGATACAGACCTGCTACTCCTAAGGAGTCTAAATATGATTTTCCGAATAAGCATTGTTCGACATACAATGCTCAATCGCCAATTTCAAAAATATCTGAGTCACGTTGGACTATTGGAGATTATAGGTAACATGTTTAACCAGTGTAGATAACCGGAGCTCGGAGAAAACATGGCTGGATAGCTTTGGGTTTATATCTGGCTTCTGCGAGCTTCGAGTAACCCTGGTCGAACTTATCAGGACATTAAAGTGTTCAGTGCTCTAACCTCTTCTAATAAATATGTCATAGATAACGGGATTCAATTGCCTAAATAGGAACGTGGATCATTATGAGTGTGCGCCGTATTTCTTGGCGTCAAGTGACATGAACAGACAATATTGAATTTGGTCCCATATCAAATGTAGAAGCATTCTTTTCAGATCCAAAGTCTTGACTCACCCATCTCTACCACGCTATCTCTTTACGGAAGGTGGGGATAATATTGAGTGACCACTCAGATAGGAATCGAGATTATTCCCATTACCAGACCTCTCTTTTGCGACCTCTGATAGCCTTTATATAGTATGCGGTGACGGGTATCCTAGCTGCATAATATTTTTCCATGGGACGAAGGATGTAGAGAATGCAACTGTAGTTTCAAGTCACTAGGTGACAGTGAAATATTTCAAGACGATATGTCAGACGGCCAATTTACAGTAAAGAATAATGGGCAAAGTCGTCCAAAGTCTGTGCTATCCTCCAGTGAAGATGCCTGCTCTTTGGTTCTCAGTGTTCAACTCACAGATAAGACATCTTCTAGGCGTTTTTGCGACCTAAAAAGGGCAGCTCAATATTATCGTGATAGCTCCTCAGAAGAACCAGAAGATTTAAATAGGATTCTAACGGAGATATTCGACCTGAGAAAGCTACACGTCTCAAGGCAAACACAGAGGAAAGAAGTGCGGGAAATGTGCTTGCTGCGCCGAGGCAGCGTAATTTATCTTCTAACAAGCCAATAGTCTCTAAAGTGTTTTCGCATAGATCGATGGAGAGCCTTGATTTGCCCCAGATGGAGGATACGGATGCCTATGTTGTTTGTGTATTATGTTCTCGACTTGGGTACTAATTCCGCGTTCGGTGTCTTCCTGGCTTACTACTTCAATAGTGGTTTTTTTCTGGGGCAAGTGCGATTAGGCCTTGATCGCCAGGATATCCGTGGCCTTCGGGCAAGGTTTGGCTCCAATATCTCTGGTCCTAGCAAAGATTATAGGATGAAATTTCCTATGTACCTTGAAATATGCATCTTGTTTCTAAGCTTTATTTTGGCCTCTCCTGCTCCCAAACTATGGCAGATATACGTTAAACAAAGTTCTTGGTTGGGGTTTTGATTGCATTACCCTATGCACCGCCCACTACTATCATACCTGAAGGGTAAAAGTCCCCTTGATTTTGATTTTCAGTGTGAATACAAACCATGAAAGTGTGGCCTATCGATCCTTTAGTCCCTCGGAATTTGAGGCTAGAGGTGCCAGAAAAGT